>SJYV01056055.1:187745-237213 GCA_006410875.1 Neotragus pygmaeus
TTTTTTAATTTCATGGCTGTTGTCACCAGCTGCAGTGAGCCCAAGAAAAAAAAAATCCGTCACTATTTCCACTTTTCCCTGTTCTATTTGCCATAAAGTGATGGGACTGTATGCCATGATCTTAGTTTGTTAAATACTGAGTTTCAAGCCAGTTTTTTCACTCTCTTTCATCCTTTTCAAGAGCCTCTTTAGCTCCTCTTTGATTTCTGCTACTGGAGTGGTATCATCTGCATATCTGAGGTTATTGATATTTCTCCTGGCAATCTTGATTGCAGCTTGTGATTAATTTAGCTTGGCATTTCACTTGATGTACTGTGCATAGAAGTTAAATAAGCAGGGTGACAATATACAGCCTTGTTTTACTTCTTTCCCAATTTTCAACCAGTTCATTGTTCCATGTCCAATTCTAACTGTTGCTTCTTGGCCTGCATACAGGTTTCTCAGGAGACAGGTGGGTAGTCTGATACTATCATCTCTCTAAGAATTTTCCAAAGTTTGCTATAATATACACTGGACTAATGCATATCCCTTTTTTTATTTCTTACTAAAAAAAGTGAAAAGTACTGAAAATGTGAAAGCTTAGTTGTATATGACTCTTTCTGCCCCATGGACCATAGCCTGCCAGACTCATCTGTCCATGAGATTCTCCAGGCAGGAATACTGGAGTGGGTATCCCCTTTGCAGGGGATCTTCTCAACCTAGGGATCAAACCCAGGTCTCCTGCATTGCAGGCAGATTCTTTACCATCTAAGTCACCAGGAGTGCCCTTATCTTTTCCTACATGAGACCATCATGTTATGTTCTTAATTTTTAAAGGCTTAAATTTATTATGGGAAAAGTGCTTGGTACATTAGATGTTAATTTATTTAATAAAGTAGCTGTAGCCTATAGGGAAAGTATTTTAAAATGTACTCTAAGGTGGTCTTTGAAAAAATAGCTAATGCTTATCATTGATACATAATTCTAATTTCAATTTATTATAGAAATACATAGTAACATCCATAAAATATTTCCAGAACTATTAAATAATGTGGGCAAATGGCGTTTAAGGTAAGTTATGACTCTGAAGCTGCACAGCAGAATGAGCCAAAAAGCAAACCCAATTGCCTGTGGAAGATCAACTTATTTGGTGAATGAACTGAGAAGGAAACATTCTTTCTGAAAAGCCCTAGTTATGTTTGCTTCACTTTGTATAAATTTAAAGCCCCAATGGCTTACTGAATTATCACTGATTTTTCCAACTTATTTAGAATTAATTATTGGTTATTTGAGGGAAAATTCATGTAAAACTATTCAATTAGTTGTAAATTGACTCATTATCTTTTATAGTTCATCTATGTTTTTATTTTTTAATTTACTTTAAAAATTACTTTTCTTTAATTAGCAATTAACAATAAAAAAACTTCTTTAGTTGCCTAGATCCACTCCTATGGATTTCTGTGGAGATAATAATATGTTAATGGATGCTTTCATTTGACCTAAGCCTTATTTTTCACTCTGAAAATGGTACCTGTACAGAGTTAGACAAGAGCCACACAATGTAAGCAAATTGGTTATTTTAAATTCTGAGGTTAACATATGGTCTAATTATCTACTATAAAAAGTTACCATTTGAATAATTAAGTCAACCTGTCATTGAGCTTTTTTGGGAGGGGGGAATACAGACAAACTCTCTGGAGGTTTTTTTTTTTTTTTTTTTAAATTCTTGACAACATGAAAGTAAAATTTGTATCACTTCTACCTCTTTAAAGTGCAAATTATTTCATAAAGAAGTGGCATTTTTCATTTAATTTGATATTGTGACAAGGATCCACTGAGAAATGTGTATGCATACTTCAAGTAAGGATACGATTTTTTTTTTTCTCTCTGCTGCCCTAACACACACCTTTGAACTAGTAGACATCTCATGATACCTCATTAGACAGAATAACTGTGGCAAGGGTGTGACCTTGTGTGTCTAAAGCATTCTCCCATTCGATGGATGGTGTGAAGGATGAACTGGGTCAGTCCCAGTTGATTATAAACCATTCATTCTCATTAGGCTGCCAACCATAAAACTCCAACAACATACCAGGTTGTTTGAGAAACACAGCAATTTATTGAAGACATTTTTATACCTGACTCTCTCAAAGCAATCAGCAGTTCAAAGAACATAAATTAACTGAAAATTCAGGTATAAATAGCATCACTTTATTTTTGCTCTATTAAGCTTCTTGCTTGCATTTAGACTGATTTGATATTAATCAGTGATCATAATTGTATAGGTGCTTTCCCTTTCTGAGTTTAGTTGAATGAAGATGAAATATAAAAAGACATTTCTTGTGTCACTACAAAGCACTGAAAAAGCAACATCCAGTTGAATTGTACTCCAGACACGTGCAATTTAATTTGACTTTATTTTTAAGGAAAGTAGAGAACACACACTTCCTAAAACTAGAGGGAAACTGTCTTCCGTAGCTGCCAATAAAGGAGATTATATAATATAATTATTGAGGCTTATTTTACAAATGGATGTCAACTAATAAAAACAATTTAAAATATGATCCAGAGAGACGTTGTGGGATGGGAGGTGGGAAGGGGATTCAGGATTGGGAGCTCGTGTATTTTGTTATTTGCAAATTTGTACAAACACTTTAAATAGTTCTAATTTCCATACAAATGATTTTTGATGTTAAAAAAAATAAAAAAATTATATATATATATATATATATAAATAAAATAAGTAGGAAAGATAGAAGCTTGACTCAGAAAGGAGTTTAATTTTTCTTTTTAGGAAGATAGGGTAAGATCTAAATACTTCTTTTAATGACAATGTGATTTTTTTCATGCACTGAATATATATATTTAAAAACAAAGGAGACGGCAATAATTTTAATGAGACAAGAATGACCTGAATTAAGAGAAAAAGCAGCACCATCCAGGACAGAGGAAATATTTTCAAATTGTCAACTTTGTATTTTCTTTCTTAGCAATAAGAAAAAAAGAATAACAACAGTAACAACAAAAAGAATCAAAAACATATTTAGTCAAGGTGACAAACAGACTTAGGATTTTTTTTTTAATAGAAATGTGTATTTTGCTTCAAGCTTTCCCTTTATTTGAAAATGGTTCATTAAAATCTCTTTGGCTCAAGNACAGTAACAACAAAAAGAATCAAAAACATATTTAGTCAAGGTGACAAACAGACTTAGGATTTTTTTTTTAATAGAAATGTGTATTTTGCTTCAAGCTTTCCCTTTATTTGAAAATGGTTCATTAAAATCTCTTTGGCTCAAGTTCCAAAAAGCTGTCTGTCGGCCAAAATTCTTAGAGAATTCCCAAACTCTTTGTATTAATATGAAATGTGCCATTTATATTGAAACAGGATTACGCCTAATGTATTTGTAGAGANATGGTTCATTAAAATCTCTTTGGCTCAAGTTCCAAAAAGCTGTCTGTCGGCCAAAATTCTTAGAGAATTCCCAAACTCTTTGTATTAATATGAAATGTGCCATTTATATTGAAACAGGATTACGCCTAATGTATTTGTAGAGATATACAGACTAGGAGATATACGATTAGGTTTGAACAGCATTGTCGAATTCAACTCCATGTTTTCTGATTTGATTCACTTGTCAAAGTGTCCTGTCTGCCAAAGGGACATATTGTCAATGCTTTCAGTTTAGTTCAGATGCTCAGTTGTGTCTGACCCTTTGCAACCCTGTGGATTGCAGAACGCCAGGCTTCCTGTTCGTCATCAACTCCTGGAGCTTGCTCAGACTCATGTCCATTTTGTCAGTGGGGCCATCAAACCATCTCATCCACTGTTGTCCCCTTCTCCTCCTGCCTTCAATCTTTCCCAGCATGAGGGTCTTTTCCAGTGAGTCAGTTCTTCTCATCAGGTGGCCAGAGTATTGTAGTTTCAGCTTTAGCATCAGTCCTTCCAATGAATATTCAGGACTGATTTCCTTTAGGATTGACAGGTTTATCTCCTTTCAGCCCAAGGGTCTCTCAAGAGTCTTCTCCAACATCACAGTTCAAAAGCATCAATTCTTTGGGCCTCAGCTTTCTTTATACTCCAACTCGCATGTCGCTACACAACTACAAAAAACCATACTTTTGACTAGACAAATCTTTGTTGGAAAAGTAATGTCTATGCTTTTTAACATGCTGTCTGGGTTGATCATAGATTTTCTTCCAAGGAGCAAGCATATTTTAATTTCATGGCTGCAGTTGCCATCATCAGTGATTGTTCAGTTCAGTTCAGTTGCTCAGTCATGTCCAACTCTTTGCAGACCCATNTGCTTTTGAACTGTGGTGTTGGAGAAGACTCTTGAGAGTCCCTTGGACTGCAAGGAGATCCAACCAGTCCATTCTGAAGGAGATCAGCCCTGGGATTTCTTTGGAAGGAATGATGCTAAAGCTGTAACTCCAGTACTTTGACCACCTCATGTGAAGAGTTGACTCATTGGAAAAGACTCTGATGCTGGGAGGGATTGGGGGCAGGAAGAGAAGGGGACAACAGAAGATGAGATGGCTGGATGGCATCACCGACTCGATGGCTGTGAATTTGGGTGAACTCTGGGAGCTGGTGATGGACAGGGAGACCTGGCGTGCTGCAATTCATGGGGGTCGCAAAGAGTCGGACACGACTGAGTGACTGAACTGAACCAAACTGAAAATAAAGTCTCTGACTGTTTCCATTGTTTCCCCATCTATTTGCCATGAAGTGATGGGACCAGATGCCATGATCTTAGTTTTTTGAATGTTGAGTTTTAAGTCAACTTTTTCACTCTCCTCTTTCACTTTCAAGAGGCTCTTTAGTTCTTTACTTTCTGCTGTAAGTGTGGTGTCATCTGCATATCTGAGGCTATTAATATTTCTCCCAGCAATCCTGATTCCAGCTTGTGTTTCATCCAGCCCAGCATTTCTCATGATGTACTCTGCATATAAGTTAAATAAGCATGGTGACAATATACAGCCTTGGTGTACTCCTTTGCCAATTTGGAACCAGTCTGTTGTTCCATGTCCGGTTCTAACTATTACTTCTTGAACTGCATGCAAATTTCTCAGAAGGCAGGTCAGGTGGTTTGGTATTCCCATCTCTTGAAAAATTTTCCAGTTTGTTGTGATCCACACAGTCAAAGGCTTTGCCATAGTCAATAAAACAGAAGTAGATGTTTTTCTGAAATTATGTTGCTTTTTCTATGATCCTACACATATTGGCAATTTGATCTCTGGTTCCTGTGCCTTTTCTAAATTCAGCTTGAACATCCAAAAGTTCTCCATTCACCTACTCTAGAAGCCTCACTTGGAGAATTTTGAGCATTAGTTTGCTAGCATGTGAGATGAGTGCAAGTGTGCAATAGTTTGAGCATTCTTTGGTATTGCCTTTCTTAGGGATTGGAATGAAAACTGACTTTTCCAGTCCTGTGGCCACTGCTGAGTTTTCCAAATTTGTTGGCATATTGACTGCAGCACTTTTCACAGCATCATCTTTTAGGATTTGAAATAGTTCAGCTAGAGCCCCCACTCTCCCTCCCCTACCCTAAACACTGTAGCAAGAGGTGAATTGCACTGCTGCTAAGTCGCTTCAGTTGTGTCCGACTCTGTGCGACCCCATAGACGGAAGCCCACCAGGCTCCCCCATTTCTGGGATTCTCCAGGCAAGAACACTGGAGTGGGTTGCCATTTCCTTCTCTAATGCATGAAAGTGAAAAGTGAAAGTGAAGTCACTGAGTCGTGTCCAACTCTCAGCGACCCCATGGACTGCAACCCATCAAGCTTCTCTGTCCATGGGATTTTCCAGGCAAGAGTACTGGAGTGGGGTGCCATTGCCTTGACTTCTAAAACTTCACATTTTATTGGTCGAAGGAAGTCACGTAGAAGCATGTAGTTTCAGGGTGCTGGAAGTGCAAACCCACCCAGTGCCCAGGAGGTGATGGAAATGTTTGATGGGCAGCATTAAGCACTCAGGACTGGACGGAGTAACTGGGTTATGGGTAAATGCATTGAGGTCAATTTCAAGTCCATTGTGGCGTGACCTTCCCTGGGAAAGTGTGTACCTACCAACAGAAGTATGCCAGCCAAGGCAGGATGGGCACATGGCAGGAAGGTGGCAGAAGAGACTCAGCCATCACTGGGGTGATGGGATATGGCCTGCATGGTGGTGGGTAAGGGCAAGTGTGCTGGAGCCAGAGGTGCCTGCGTTCAAATCCTCTTCTCTCTTTTTAGCTGTTACTTTGTGCAGACTACCTACCATCTCTGGGCTCCAGCAGTTTCCTATGTTATATGGGGATATAATGATGCTGGGAAAGACGGAAGACAGGAGGAGAAGGGGGCAACAGAGGATGAAATGGTTGGATAGTGTCACCTACTCAATGAACATGAGTTTGAGCAAACTCCGGGAGATAGTGAAAGACAGGAAAGCCTGCTGTGCTGCAGTCCATGGGATTACAAAGAGTCGGACACAGCTTAGAGACTGAACAACAACCACAATAATGCCAAAACCATTTGTGAGGCTTAGATGTCTATAGCACACAATGCTTGGCACGTGGGAAGCTTGAATCAAGTCCTGTGTGCATGCTAAGTTGCCTCAGTCATGTCCAGCTCTTTGTGACCCTATGGACTGTAGTCTGCCAGGCTTCTCTGTCCATCGGATTCTCTAGGCAAGAATACTGGAGTGGGTTGCCATGCCCTCCTCCAGGGGATCTTCCTGATGCAGGGATCAAACCCGTGTCTCTTACATCTCCTGCACTGGAAGGCGAGTTCATCAGTTGCTTATTGTTGTTCTCACTCCTATGCAGGATCCTGTGACCTTCCCCTCTCGAAATCCTTGCCAGCATCTCTTCCTGGGCCTCTCACATCCCTAAGACATTAGTTAGCTGCCAGGGCAGAGCTGGGAGAGTGCTGTGCATGGCCCAACAGGTTTCTCCCCCACCATTATGGCATGGCCTAAGAGGTAGAATGCTTTCTGGGACTTTCTCTAGCCTGCTTCTGACCCCCAATATATTTTTCCACTCTTCCTGCCTCCAAGTCTGATTACAAAGCGTTTACCTTCTCCAGCTCATCCCCAAACCTTCCCTAAGAACCATTGATCCAACTTATATCTGCAAGATTTTGCCTTTTGCACACTGTCATAGAAATGGAGAGTCAGAGTATGCAAACTTTCTGCTGTATCCTAATTTATCTACTCTCTTGAGGTTCGGTTGTGTTAGATGAGAGATTACTCTTCCTTTTCCCTTTCTCCCTGTCCAGATGCATTGCTGGTATTTGTTCCTTGGTTGCTATCTTCATAACTCTAAGTACTATATGCATATCTCCAGCTTAAAAAGTATCCCCAAGGCTTTCTGAGATAAAGCTTTTTACATGTCCACAAGCATGAAAATAACCATTTCAGAGACATCAGCAGGAGACTTGGTAGAGAGAGGTGGTATGTTTCAGAAATGAGGGCTTTAGGAGCACAGATGAGAGAATGAAGTTAAGGGAAGTTTTCTGGAAGAGGCAAGACTTGAGCTGAACCTTGTCCACTTACGTTTCCCAGGGCAGCTGCTCATTCATCGCTCTCTCGGTCTGTGAGCCTTGACTTGCAGTATCTCATTCAGACACCAGGGGGAGGACAAGGGGCTTTGCTGGGATGTCCTCTCTGAGAGAAAGAAGACAGCTCCGCTTTCCCCGCCCCCATTCCTTCGAGCCTGGAAGGAGTTGCCGCTAGGTTCTCAGTTCCCAGCCCTCAGTCTGATCAGAGGTTTGAGTCTATGCATGATATCTGTAGCTTCCAGGCCTTCTCTTCGTGGATATGTCTCATCTGCACTCCATGTTCTCACGGTGTGGTCTTTAGAGCCCTCACGTGAGTACCAGTCTGCAGACACGTACATTTCTGGGCCGGCTCCAGACCGCTCATCAGGAGCTGGGGCCCAGGAATATGCATGCTTCACACTCAGCCCAGGTTCCTCTCATACACAGGTGGCACCGAAAACTAATGCTGAAGGCTTTCCATGATCTTACCCCATCAACCCCCTTCATCGTTTCCTCCCCTGTTTTCCATAGTCATTTCTCTGTAATGGGTTCATAATTGGAGGAATAAAAGCATGTTTGATTCTTGGAAGCTGAGCCTCTCACATGGAATTGACGCATCTTAAAAAATCTTTCAGGTGGCTCAGTGGTAAAGAACCTGCCTGCCAAGCAGGAGACGTGGGTCAGGAAGATCCCCTGGAGGGCGGCATAGCAACCCACTCCAGTATTCTTGCTTGGAGAATCCCCAGGACAGAGGAGCCTGGCGGGCTACAGTCCATAGGGTCGAAAAGAGTCGGACAGGACTGAACAGGGCCTGTAAGCAACATCTACCCCATGCAGTCTGCAGTTTGGAAGACTACATAAGACTCCCCACATTTTAGTTTCCAAGAAGTCCATTTAAAATATGATCTGATCTACACTTCAGTTTTCCCGAAATGTAGTTCCTGGAACCTTTGAGTGGGAATCATTCTTCATTTTATAAAACAGTTTTGATACACATTTTAATATCGATACTTTTAATACCAAAATAAGGAAGAGGGAACAGAGTGTCCAAATAAAGAAAAGTCCTCTACATTAATAATTTTAACTTTATGGAACTTTCACTCTGTTGCCCTCCGTTTTTCTGTTTTGTGCAAGCAAATGAAAAATTCACCACAGACCAGCTTGTATTCTTAGGCTGGAGTTTGGGGAGCAAGCTGATGTGAGGACTTGGTTTGAGAACAACTCCATGCTGTGTTGTCATTGCAGTACTAAGCAGAGTATCAATCCTGGGCTTTTGGTACGTATTTTGTGTATTATCAACACGTGACATTTTAAATGAAAGAGAGAGGTGGTGGTTTTCTATATTTGGTTCTCATGATGTTTTAAGGGTTGAGAGTTTAAGAAAATGAAACCATTCATATATCTACTGTCTGCTGTGAGGACTCAGCTGGGCCTAGGATCTGTGGACAGTTGTAGGTGCTGCCTTTTGGGCAGCAAGGTCAGGCGAGTGAAGGGTGGAAAGCTGCGTGGTGGGGTGATGAAGGAAGGAGTTGGGAGTACATTCTACACACGAGCACCAATAAGGTCGTGATGTGGCTGTCCAAGGACTGGTCCATGAAGAAGTGAGCTGCCCTATACTCTGAGACACTAGAAAGAAGAGCTAGGCCCAATAGCAAGAACTTTCAGAGAGGAACATGTAAACTTGATAGAGAAAAGATGTTCTAGGAATCAGAGATCAGAGATGTCTAAATATGGAAAGCGAGCCTCTCGTTACCGCAGACAGAGTTTGAAGAAGCCATTCATCTGGGAGGTGACGGAGAAGCTTACTGCATTTAAACATAAACAATAAAATTAAATAGAAATAATGGAAATAATAGTTTTACATTGATAGTAATTGACATTTATAAAGTTGTTTTGTTTTGGTACAACTGCAGTTTTAAAATAGTCTTGAGAGGTAGATTGAAAACTATTCTGACTTCAAGTTCAAGATGGCAGATTGAGGATACACATCAGTGCCCAAACAGAGGAAAATGCCAGCTCCTGAGACGCTTATAATCTAGAAATTCTGTAGATTCTATATTATCCTTGAGACACTGGAAAAACTTAGGGACAAGGCACAATAAGACAATATAAGGAAAAAGGAAAGGCAGTTATAAGCTCCAAGGGGAAAAAAAAATAGAGACAATGTAATTATAGTTTCCGTAGTGTGGTGGTGATCACATTTGCCTCACAGTGTAATTACAGCATCCTATTGATTACATAGGAAACCATATGTAGGCATAAGAATATAAACACTATTTTTGATTTTTAGAAACAATTTACAGACAGCATAGAAACTTAGTGACGGCTGAAGACAGACTGCCAATGTTAAAATTTTTGACAATATAAAAATAAATGTATAGTCAGTGGAATACTTGTGTTAGAGGTGGGGAAATGAAATAACAAGTAGGTGTGTTAATAGCTTCATTCTCATTCAAGATTGTTGAGTTATTGACCAGAGTTGATAAAACAAGGGATAGAAGTGTAAGTACATTCTTTAAATGTTCAAAGGTAAACAGAAGACATAGAGTAGATAGATTCACAGGCAGGTGTGCAAAACGGAGGAAGAGGAAAAGGAGGATGTTCTGTGAACTAAATTTTTGTTTTTCCTACCAAGGAATCAATAGATTACCTAAAGTCCGCAAATCAACAAATGGAACTTCCCTGGTGTCCAGTGGCTGAAACTCGGCACTCTCAACGCAGGGGGCCTGGGTTCTACTTCCCTGATCAGGGGACATGCTGGCCAAGAGTTCGCACATTACAGCTAAAGATTCCACAGGCGCACCTGCAGGTTGAAGATCCCATGTTCTTGCTGCAACTAAGACCCGGCACAGCCAAATAAATAAGATAAACATATATTTTAAAAAAATAAATGGAACCATCAGCATTTTATTCAGTGTTTCTGAGGCTTATCGCCTAAATAATACGATAAATGGTTAAAAGAGGTTTCCTTGAGGAAGTGAGTCGGGGTAAAAAGGACTGGAGCAAGAAACTTGTTTTCCATGACATACATGGGCATTACATTTTTTTTAATTTAAAAAAAACCTACAATGTATTATTTTCATGTTGTTAAAAAAAATCAAAGTATACCATCCCTGTTATAATATAGGAAGAAACTGAGGCTCAGAGAGGCAAGATGACTTTGTTTAGGTCACAGCACAAGGAAGGAGAGCGACCAGGAATGACTGCCCTGTCTCAGGACACCAGCTCCT
This sequence comes from Neotragus pygmaeus, assembly GCA_006410875.1. Lineage (NCBI taxonomy): Eukaryota > Metazoa > Chordata > Mammalia > Artiodactyla > Bovidae > Neotragus > Neotragus pygmaeus. The sequence goes on from SJYV01056055.1 coordinate 198,473, forward strand.
CCGAGCTCCACGGGGCTGCTCCAAAGAGCCTTGAGAGTGCCTTTCACAGTGCTTCTGTGATTCACCACCCATTCAAGCTGCTATGCCTTTGCACCTGCTCTTTTCTCGGCCTAGGGGGCCCCTCCCTACTTCTTTTGCTGGCATGCGTCTGTTCATTTATCACGACCCAGCCCTGTGTCAGTTCCTCCGTAACAAGGACTCTTCCTTTGTCTTCTTCCTGTACTCTGTTCCTGTAATGTTTATTTACGATCCCACTGGATCATAAATATTTGGCTATCCATCTGTACATATTTCTGTCTCATTTGCTAGTCTATGAACCTTTCAAGGCAGAGGTCTGTGTCTGATTCAACACCATACCCTAGCTCCCACCTCACTGCCTGCCCCTGGGTCTTCCAAAAGCGTTTCCGGAATTTGTGAATGGGTGGAGCGCATGTGTCTCTGACTCTAAGATTCTGGGCTGGTGGCCGAGCCCCAAAGCCTGGCCCTGGGCCTGACAGCTGTGGAGGAGCTGCTCCCTCAGGCTCACACGCATCCCTAAGTGACTGACCTTCTCCCAGCCTTCATATTCCATCCCCTCCTATTTACTTGTTCTCCATTCGCATCCCAAGGCTTATCTGCAAATCTCAGTGTTCCCAAAAGGCATGCTTTCAGAACCAAGTGGAACCTTCCGTCTGGATTGTATCAAATCACTGACAAAGTTCTGTCCCCAAGTCAGCAGAGGCTGGAAGAAGGCTTTGGGGGAAGACCTTTTCTCCCTAGAACTAACCCAGGGAAAAAGATAATGATAATAACATGCTGGTAGGAGCTGCTCAAAGTGGTGGAAACAGAGGAATGAACGGATTGAGCAGCTCTTAGACGTGTGTCCCCAGGCAGGCTCTTGGCGTCTCTAGGCCTCTCTCTCCTCATCTGGATCATAGGAAAGTGATAGATGCCTTTACATCAGACGGGGTTTACATGGGCCAAAGCTGACTCCGAGTTGGTGCTCAGTCTATATGTGCATCTTCCTTTCTCTACATTCATTTTTTTTTAATTTTTAAATTGTTATCACAATGAGCCACTAACACGGCTTAAGAGGCAAATTCTTCTTTCATTACAACAAAAACTAGTTTTTCACCCCATCCTCACTATTTATTTTTCCCCAGAGGCAACCACTTTCAACTCTCTAAACAATTCTTCTGGTATTTACTTGCATATTTCAAAATAACTTGCTTGTGTTGGTATTTTTTGTTTTGTTTTCAGGTTTCGTCTTTTTAATCATCCTGGTGAAGGGCATCCTAAATGTTACATGAGCTACAACAGAACATTTTTTATTTCCAGTATTAAGAAAAAAATGAGAGTTTCCTGGCAGCCTGGGGGTTACGAATTCTGTCTCTCACTGCTGTGGCCCAGGTTCAATCCTGGGTCAGGGAACTAAAATCCTGCAATCCATGCAGCACAGCCAAACAGACAAACAAAAAAAGAAATGACATAGCAAATATTTTTAGAAAACTTCTATATAATCAGACAGAATGCTTGGGTAAAAAAAAACCTCAAAGTAATCATGTTCTTGGCCTTCCCTGGTAGCTCAGATGGTGAAGAATCTGCCTGCAATGAGGAGACCTAGGTTCGATCCGTGGATTGGGAAGATCCCCTGGAGAAGAGAATGGCAATCCACTCCAGTATTCTTGCCCGGAGAATTCCAAGCACAGAGGATCCTGGCAGGCTATCGTCCATGGGGTCACAAAGCGTTTGACACAACTGAGCAACTAATACTTCACTTCTCATTTCAATCATGTTCTTGATTTCTTATAGTTTACTGTTGAAAATTATTTCCCAACCATGATTAAACATTGTATACAGGTTTTTAAAAAATATTCCTAGGTGTACTTTATTTAAAACAATCTGTCTAGTTAAACAGTTTTTTCTTCTTCTTCTTCTTTTTTTTTTTTTTTTTTTTTTGGTCAGAACCAATAATCCTGGGAGTCTGAACTGAAAAACTGGTTTAAAAAAAAAGGAAAAAATACTCAGACTCTACAAATGTCTCAGAATTTATCTTTAAATGGGAGAAAAAAATTTTAAAAACACATGGAGCTTTCTCAAAGGTCTTTAACAAGCTACCTTGGGAGCTCAGTTGAAAAAAAGAGGTAGATGTGCTAAAACCAGATGTTTCCGTGCAGCTCCAAAAATCTTTGTAAATACAGCCATTTGGAAGGATGGTCCTGGATCAGAAGTTTTTATTCCTGTGTATCTACATGGGATGTGCACGCACCTCAGCTGTCATAATTGTCCCTGTAATTTCCTCCTAAACAGTAGTCAGAACCACCCTGACTTCTGCCACATAGTCTCTGGACCTTCCATGTCCATATCCATATCCTCCAGGTCAATTGTCATACCTGTCACTTCCGTGGTCCCGGTCCCCACCTCCTCGAGAGTAACTGTGACCACACCCACAGGCTCAAACTCACCCCCTCTTGTTCCCCGGGGCCAACTTGCCCAAGTGGTCTACATGGATCTGACAATTATCAGAGACTTTCCATTCAAGGCTCTCATAGCATCCGAGGCACACTCTGGACTGTTGCAGGTGATGAAACCAAAACCCTGGGATAGCCGTGTCTTCCAGTCTTTGACAATGACCACCCCAGAAACAGGTCAGAAGCTGCTGAAATGATCTTGCAGAGCTCACCCATCAGGGCTGAAGTTGAGTCCTCCCACAAAGAGCTTCACTTCAGAGGGCATGGCAGTAAATTCAAGTCCTGGAAATGAAGACGTAAAAAGGCCAAAGAGACAGCTGCTGTGAAGGAGCCAAGAGACTGGGCTGTAATGATACTTTTTAATTCATCTACTGAAGGGCATTTTGGTTGATTCTGCTGCTGCTGCTAAGTCGCTTCAGTAGTGTCCAACTCTGTGCGACCCCTTTTGGAAACTCTGAATAAAGTTGCTGTAAACCTTTGTGTGTAGGTTTTTGTGTGGACTTAGGTTTTCAACTCATTTAAGTGAATAGCAAGGAGCACCACCTCTGGATTGTATGGTAAATCTGTAGTCAGTTTTGTAAGAAATTTCAGACTCTCTTCCAAAGTGGCTGTACCTTTTTGCATTCCCACCAGTAATAAATAAGAGTTCCTGTCATTCCACACCTTCACCAGCATTTGGTGTGATCAGGCTTTCAGATATTCTAATAGGTGTATAGTGAAAGAAAAGTGAAAGTGAAGTCGCTCAGTCATATCCGACTCTTTGCAACCCCATGGACTGTAGCCCACCAGGTTCCTCTATCCATGGGATTTTCCAGGCAAGAATACTGGAGTGGGTTGCCATTTCCTTCTCCAAGATGTATAGTGGTATTTCACTATTTTAATTTGTAAGTCACTGACATATAATTTTGAGCATCTTTTTATATGTNCACCAGGTTCCTCTATCCATGGGATTTTCCAGGCAAGAATACTGGAGTGGGTTGCCATTTCCTTCTCCAAGATGTATAGTGGTATTTCACTATTTTAATTTGTAAGTCACTGACATATAATTTTGAGCATCTTTTTATATGTTTATTTGCCATCAATATATCTTCTTTGAGGAGGTATCTGTTCACATCTTTTGCCTATTTTTTAGTTGGTTGGTTTTCTTATTGTTCAGTTTTAAGAATTCTTTGTATATTTTAGACACAAGCTTCTATCAGATTGTGTTTTGCAAATGTTTTCTCCCAATCTTTGATGTGTCTTTTTATTTTATTAACGTACTGAGCTTTTATTATTATTATATGTTTAACTTCTAAGAGTTCTTTTTTGTTCTCTAGATGTTCTTTTTAATAGTTTCTTCTTTTTGTTTCATGTATAGAAAAATTCTTCTCATCTCTCTGAAGATATTCATGACAGTTTTTCCCTGAAGTGTTCCTCTCCCTGCAAGCCTCTGTTTTTTTCCAAAGTGCTTTTATTTCTTAGTAGAGGCTCTCCCCTAACAACAGGGGATTCTTGTTTGCCTTCTTGTCCGAGGAAGACACCAGAATCTGATTGCACACTCTGTCTGTGTTTGTGTTTGGGGATGTGGGGGAGGGGAGGGTGTGCTTCTTTCTAGGGTAATTGGGCCAACATTTTTGAGGGGAGACTTCTTATCCAGTCCTTGCTGGACCTTGTAAACATGGCTACTAGTAGTTTGGGATTTGAGTGGGAGAAGAAGCATAGAAGTTCAACATCTAATAAGTAAATTTCCATTTCATCCCTATTTTAAATACTCCATATGCATCTATGTCTGCTGCCTTCATTTCTGGAAATCCTTATTTTATCTTCTCCAGATAGTGAAGCTTCGGGTTTTCCGCTGAGGTGCAGAACAGACAGTTTACCACCTGTGTGGTGAGGGAGGGAATGGGTCTGGGATTAAACTGCTTTTTAGACTTTGGGGGGCATAAAACATTATGAGTTTATTCCATGAAGAAATTTTCATTTCCCCCCAGTGTTTTAATACTCAACAAGAATAACATCTAATGCCTTTTCATATTATTTGTAGGCTTAAATTTTTTAATTAGAAGTGGTGATACTAGATAAGATATAATTCACACTAGTTTCTAATCATCTTCTTTTAATAAGAATTTGATGAGATTATTTTGTCACTCTAAAATAAGATTTTACGAAAATGTGTACTTTTCTATCATCTGTTCATCCAGAGATCAGCTTCATTACCCTCCGTCTGTATTTATGATGAATGAATTTGAATGAAAAATTCCTATCAAAAAGTATTTCTGTACATTTTATTTGAACTAATTTCTATTGGAATATAGTTGATTTACAAGCTTGTGTTAGTTCCTGCTATATAGCAAAGTGAGTCAGTTATGCATATACATATATTCACTCTTTTTTAGATTCTATTCCCATGTATGTCTTTACAGAGTACTGAGTCAAGTTCCTAGTGCTGTACAGTAGATTGTTATTAGTTATCCATTTTATAGTAGTGTGTATACGTCAATCCCAATTCCCAGTTTATCCCTCCTCTCTATATGAGTAGATTTGAGTAGATTCTTCAAGGTGCTCTGTGTTCTAGCTAGCATTATCTAACATTTATTGTTTCCATGGATTTAAAAAATAAACTTTCTATCTAGTAGTCATGTCTCCTTAGGATCCTCTTAGCTACGATAATTTCTTGAACTTTTTGTGTTTTTTATTATCATCTTCACAATTTTGAGAAATACTTTTCCGGGTTTCGTAAAATGTCTTTCAACTGGGATTTCTCAGATATTTCTTTAGTGATGACACTTGGGTTACGTGTTTTGGAGAGAAAGACCACAGAGGCACACCACCATTCTCATCATACTGTATCCAAAGGACGTGATATCAACATGGCTTATCACCGATGATATTAACTTTGATTACCTGACTGAGACACCACTGATTGTCAGGTTTCTCCCTTCTAAAGTGAATCTTTCCATCCCCTCCGAACCCTGTAATCTCTGGAAGGAAGTCACTACGCCACAGCCTATATTTAAGGACTGGGTGTTTTGCTCTCCTTCTTGAGGGCAGACTATGTGCATAAACTATTTGTAATTCTTCTGTACAGGATATTTGACTAGTCTCCTCTGATTATTTATTTAATCCTTATTTGTATCAGTATCAATTCAGGAGCATTTATTTTATACTTTGAATTATAATAATCCAATATCACTTTAGTTGCTCAAATTGTCCCAACTTTGGCTGGTAGGAGCTTTTCCAGTTGTTATCCTTGCTCTTGGATATGCCCTCACCATTGTGTGTGCATCATGGATGTGTGAGCACTTTCCTACTTTTTGATCCCAGGCTTGTTTGTATATTTCCTCCCCCAACTTTAGAACCGACCATTTTTCCGAGGAGTCCTGGTTCCTTTTGTTGGAGAGGGGTCTTGGAAACCAAGATCTGGGTGCTGGATATGCTCATTGATATTGGGATGTTGTAGCTTCTAGGCCTGCTCAGCTGACAGAAGAAAAATTGCGTGTGTGGATACTAAACCACACACACATACACATACATCTATAAATAGTTCTATATGTAGCCATCTATATGGTATGTATATTAAGGTAAACATAAATTCATCCCATTTCCTTCCCCTTCCACTCTAATCCATTAAGAAGTGGATCATCCTAGCCTCTTCTTACTCATTTGTATCATCCCACTCCAACAGTGAGAAACCATGACAATTTACCTATTCATTTACCTAATCACTCACTCCCACTACACATGTATAGGTCATCAGAACCGTTAACCTGTAAAGTCACGGGAAAGAATTAGAGTACAGCTAGAACATAGCGATTATGTGCGGTTTCTTTTGCCTCTACTCTTATTTCATTTCCAAAGTTACTTAGGTCAGCAACTCCCCCCCGCCAACCCCGCTGTCTCCTTCAATCAGGCTCGTTCATACATTTGCAATAAAGTTAGATTGTTTCATCATATTATACATTCCATCCTGGGATAGATACCCCATCCTAGATAAAAATCACCTAAGTGATTTTTTAAAAATTTGCATATGTTACATTTCATTGTGCTATAAAGTTCTATGGATTTTGACAAATGCACCATTACAATAACATGTAGAACAGTTTCAGAGTCCTTAAAAATTCCCAAATGATCTACCAATTCAACCCCCACTATTTCCTGGCAATCACTTTCTCTACAGATTTTCCTTCTCCAGAATGTCACATATTAATATTTGGAATCACACAGTATGTAGCCTTTTCAAACCGGCTTCTTTCCATTAGCAATATGTGTTTAAGATTCATTCATGTTTTTTCTCAGCTTCATAGCTCATTTCTTTTTATCACTGAATAACATATAATTGTATGTATATACAATTTTGTGTGTTTGTTTATCCATTCACCTGTTGAAGGACATCTTGGTTGCTCGTTTGGGGGATTTATGAATGAAGCTGCTATAAAAAGTTGCCTGAGGGCTTTTGTGTTGGCGTACGTGTTTAAATCAGTTGAATAATTAAATAGACTTTTGACTAATCATTCCTCATTTTGGCTTCCCCTTCATACCCACTTCCAGAGAAAAGGGATGTTTTTAATTTCCAGGCCTTTGAGGGTTCTGCAATGTAGATCAGCTTGCTTTATGTCTTCCTACCTGCCCGCTTGTGGTTCAGCTCTCTCTGGTCTGCTAAATCAGTTACACTCTCCCATCAGCTTTCCAGCCTGGAAAAGTATGTCGCATAATCCCCTCTCATAGTCCCGTTAGTTCTGTTGGTTTATATCTTGACCTTTCCATGGTCATTTTGGTGGGATGGAGTGAATGCTAATGTCAGTGTTCCACCCACCAGTTTCAACCAGAAATACCAACTCCCCCAACCCTGCTTCTTTTCTCAGGGATGGAGACTCAATATCCTTGGGCATGTGAAGTCAGGGCTGCTGTGACTCCAGCTGTGTGTGAAAAGACCCTTTGCTCCCAGTCTTTCTCACATTGCCTGCGGGTCAGGATCTCAGTTCCAACCCCCTGCCTTAACAATCTAGACCTTAGGCCTTTGAAGGCTGGATGGAACCTGTCAGGAAGGGAGGGGAACTGGAACATTCTGCGCTGGAGGCCTCAGAGCAAGGTCATGTGTGGCTATGCCTCACCCTGGGAAAAGGATGCAAATGGCGGGATGGGAGGAAGGGGCAAAGAGAGCAAGACTCCAAGAACAGATTGGAGCCAAGTATTTCTCAAGTCCCTGTTTGGAATCTCCATGCTCACCTTCCTAACAAACAATGTCTTGTAGAAAACCTTCTGGGCAGCGGGGGCGTGATAGCGATAGAGAAACCAAGAAAGAAGGTGAAGTCAGGGATGCAATGAAGAAATTAGATAATTGGTCATTGAACAGAATCACCTCTGTCTGCCCAGCCTCTGATCTGCTTTTACTCTACCCAGAGCAACTTCTCCCTGGGTGATTCCATCCTGAATTGTTCTCACTGTCAGTAGGGATCCGAAGGCCTCCCCAAGTCATAGCTCCAGCCCCAGTCCCCTTCCTGAACTCGAGCTGAGTTGCGATGGCTTGCCCTGGATGTACCATACCTATCACAGCCACGGGTACCCAGCGCCACGCTTTTCCTCCTCCCATCAGAGCCCATCATCTGTGTTGGGTTTCCTAAAGATTCTTCCAAGTTCCTGATTCACTTATATATCGTCTTATCTCTGTAAAGTATTTATTTTGTAGATTTAAAATGTCTTTGCAATTACTTGTTAGGTCTTTGGGCGAAGGGCTATGTGACATGAAACTTGAAAGAACAGTTATCTCCTTTGCTGGGGTTCTTTTTTTTTTTTTTTTTTTTGGCCATGCTGTGAGAAGTGTTGTATATTCTTAATAGTTTCCCAACCAGGGATCAAACCTGCAGCCCCTGCACTGGAAGAGTGGAGTCTTAACAACTGGACCTCAGGGAAGTCCCTGCTAGGGTTCATTTTGGAAGGGTCTTGTGGTACCTCTTCAGCCCCCAAACCATCCTAAGACTGGTGAAAGTTTGCCTTCTTTGGAAAAGGATGTTCCCCAGCCTCTTAGGAGAGCACAGTTTAGGGTCTCACAAGCACTTGGAAGTTTTTCTTACTTTATCTTTCATTCTTTCTCTTACATCATCTCTTATCTCACAGTGGGGTTAAGAACAGCTTCCCAGGTCCCTGGTTTCCCTTTTGGAAAATGCACTGGAGGTTTCGTTCCCATGGGATGGACGGGATGAAAATCTGGTTCCCGGGATGACTCAGTAGCTATTTAAACAATTACCAGGGCTTTGTGCAATGTTCTTACTGTCCCTGGGCCTGTGTGAGTAGGGCTTTACTGCCTATGAGTAGAGCCCAGATGCCTTGTCCTGTCACCAAAGCCACTCAGCATCTGGAGCATTTCCCTTATCTTGGGGCTGAAAAGAGTCAATGGAGCGTTGAGGTTAGGAGTGTGGGCTCTGTATTCAGACAACTTGGCTTCCCAACCAACTCTGCCACATACTGTATGACCTTGGGAAAGCTACTCAACCTCTCTGTGCCTCAGTTTCCTTCTCTGTAAAGTGGTGAGTGATGGTAATAATGGTATGTGCTTCATGGAGTTTTTGATAAGGCTAAATGAATTTATAAGTGAAAAGGGCTCAGAACAGTGCCTGATGCTGAGAAAGTGCTGTCAGCTACTCCTTGCATCCCAAAATAATCCCTCTCCAATCAGCCTGGACCATTTCCTATTCCCCTAATTCTGAATTTCTGTTAACTAGGCACAAAATAAATTCTCTTTCTCTCTTTATCCTTCTTCTTTTCCTTCTATTATCAATGATAACTATCATTTATTGACCTTTTGCTACAGGCTAGTTATTTTTCAAGTGGTTTTTTTTTTTTTNGAGAAGGGGACAACAGAGGATGAGATGGTTGGAAGGCATCACCAACTCAATGGACATGAGTTTGAGTAAGCTCTGGGAGTTGGTGATGGATGGGGAGGGCTGGCATGCTGCAGTCCATGGGGTTGCAAAGAGTTGGACACAACTGAGTGACTGAACAGAACTGAACTGATGGCCACATGTAAGAAATGGAAAAGGGCAAGAAATTCAGTTAAGAAAGTACATAAGAAATATCTTCCCTATTCAAGGCCCATATTTCACCCCTGCTATGAGGTAATGACTTATTTTTCCTCTTGAAGTCTCTTTACCACAGTATTCCTTATACCCTTATACCCCCCACAACTGTGGTAACTTTTGAACTGTGGTGTTGGAGAAGACTCTTGAGAGTCCCTTGGACTGCAAGGAGATCCAACCTGTCCATCCTAGAGGAAATCAGTTCTGAATATTCATTGGAAGTATGTGTTGGTATACCCTTATACCCTCCACAACTATGGTAACTCAAAGCTTCAAGGGTTTTTAAATGTTCTTTTTCCTCTCCTCTTTTTAAAAAAATAATGATTCATTGATCTAGAAAGTCATTCTAAATTCCAAGCCTGATAAACTTTAAGAAACATTTTTTAAAATTACTTTATACAATACCATGTCAGCCATTAAAAAAGAAAAGAAGAAGCCTTAGCTATCACTGTTTGAAATTTGTTCTTAAGAAATTAGTAAAAGTCTTGAGAGTATGCCTCTCACTAAATAGAGCAGAATGACTGATGTGCTCCCAAAAATGTGGTAAAAGGAGAATGAAGACATGTATCTTCGTCTTCTTCTATAAAAGAGTTCAGTTCATATAATCTTGGGAAGTGCCAGGAAATCATGCTTTTTGTTTATGATAAGTTATGTCCAGAAATAGATAAAGCTTGTCATATGCTCTTCTGCTACAAATGCCTTTGAGCCTGGCTGACCAGAGATTCATCTGGACAAGGTTGACCATCCTCTCCCATCATAATAAGTTAGATGAATGGAGATCTCCAGAGATCCAAAATGCAGCAGCTGAACCTTAAAGTGATTTGTGAATTGCTCTAGACCATGTGTAACAGAGCTTTAGGGATCATGTTCTGAATCTATGGGAGGTGAAAGGTCAAGTAAGAGGAACGATATTCTGGCAGTAGATGGGCCATCCAAACAATGCTTAGAGATCACCAAAGAAGTTTCATCCTGACTACAGATTGGGACACGGTGAGGGACTTGGATCACAAGTATTAACAGTATATTAGCACCAATCTTTTCAGAGAAGCTGTGTTACTGTGGACCTGTCAGTAAAAAAAAAAGAAAAAAATTAAATTGTCAGCTATAGCTGAAATCCAATGCTTAGTTCTGATGTGGCACATAGATGTGGCCAAGGATTTTTGTAAGAAAAATGGATCACCAGGGGATGGTCACGTATCAAGTCTCAAGTGAGTCCCTAGAATGGACTGCCAACTGAGGGCCCTTGGCTTTGAACAGGAAAGAATTCAAGAATTATTGAGAAACGCATTCAATAGATAGAATGGGATCCATCTCAGAAAGTGAGAGGGAACTAAGATATAGGAGTATTTGTTTTTATGAGTTATTTCACACGCTAACTATTTTGAAGAGAGGGCTAGGATTTCCAGAAATTGAGGCAACAGCCACTTTTTGGTCTTTCCTGGTGGACCAATGAATTCTCATGGCACCTATGGGTTATTTAGCACATGCTAATATATTACAATGTACTTATACTAAGGCTCAAGGTCTACTGGGAGCCAGATATTCTACCATCTTAGGCCTAGTAGCTTCTAACCAGTTTTGTCTAATCTTCTTTTTCTATTATTTTATTTTTAATTAGAGGGTAATTATTTTACAATATTGTGATTTTTTTTTTTTTTTTGCCATACATCAACATGAAATGGCCATAGGTATACAAATGTCCCCTCCTCTTGAACCTCCTCCTACCTCCCTCCCATCTTTAATACCCCTCCCACCCCTCTAGGTAATCACAGAGCCTAGCTTTAGGTTTCCTAAGTCATTCTGCAAACTCCCACTGGNGAAATGGCCATAGGTATACAAATGTCCCCTCCTCTTGAACCTCCTCCTACCTCCCTCCCATCTTTAATACCCCTCCCACCCCTCTAGGTAATCACAGAGCCTAGCTTTAGGTTTCCTAAGTCATTCTGCAAACTCCCACTGGCTCTCTCTTTTACATACAGGAAACCACTTCTACCCCATGCCAGAATAATTTAAAATTACTGCCAAATTTCAGAGAAGCTGAGAATGCCTTTCTTTCTGGTTTCGTGAGTTCCAGTTGACCTTGGAAATAGTGATACTGAGCCTGTAGGACAGGAGGTCAGCAGGACTGATTGTAAGGAACTAAGAGTGGCAGAAACAGGAGCTGAGAATCTGGCAAAGTTTTATTCAATCCAAGGATGTCTCTAGGAATCTATGGCCATTCTATTAGTCTTCCTACCCACATGAATATAGCTCATGTACTTGTTATGTGTGTGTGTGTGTGTGTGTGTGTNGGAGATGGTGAAGGACAGGGAAGCCTGGAATGCTGCAGTCCATGGGGTTGCAAAGAGTTGGACATGACTGAGTGATTGAACTGAAGGTTTCCTACCTAAATCATTTCTCTTAATCCTCAACACACACAGGAAGTAGAGATTACTGTTAGAGAGTGTATAGATAAGGAAAACTAGATTTTATGAGTGAATAAGTACCCAAGTAACAGAGCTAGTAAGTGGCAGGGTTGGTATATTAACTCACATTTTCAGCAGAAAAGCCTATTGTCCTTTATCAATCGAAGGTGATAATCACTTTAATGTTGCTTCAGAGTGGTATTTACGTTTTTCTTTGACATTTAAGATCGTTTCATCTTGTTTCTCCATGTTGTCTTGTGTGCATATAGATCCCTTACGCATGAGTGTTAACACAACACTGGAGAGTCAAGCTAGCTAAGCCTTTCAGCTATTTGAATGATCCTGTATTTTCCATCTGAAAACACTCTCCCTGGAGCTCATCACAGCGCTGCTTTGTGATCCATCAAAGTCTTCTGGGACTACTTGGATGATGTGGTGGTGGTGGTGGTTTAGTCGCTAAGCTGTGCCCTACTCTTTCCACCCCATGGACTGTAGCCCACTGGGCTCCTCTGTCCATGGAATTTTCCAGGCAACAATACTGGAGGGGGTTGCCATTTCCTCTCCAGGGGATCTTCCCAACCCAGGGATCAAACCTGGGTTTCCTAAACTGCAGACAGTTTCTTTACCGACTGAGCTACCAGGGAAGCCCACTTGAATGATAGTTATAACTCTCTGTGAAGAAGATTTAAACCTTTGGTGAAAGTTGTATGTTTTTAAAGCATAGTCTTATGACAACATTCTCAGGTGAACTTAACTGTGTGATAGAGATGGGGTCTTCTTTTGTTTACATTTGAATCATTTTAAAATGATATTAGGCTAGTCCAACAGATGTCCTTATACAATAGGAAAGCATCTGTAATGTAATGTGCTTTCTTGGGTCCAGGCAATAGAGAGGAAGAAGAAGAAAATAGATTGATAGATGAAATCCTAAACATTGTGAAGAATCTCTTCAGTCCTTCTAACTGGGCCATGTTTGAAAGTGAAGTATTAGTCACTCAGTTGTGTCAACTCTTTGCAGCTCCATGGGGTTGTAACCAGACTCTGTCCATGGAATTCTCCAGGCAAGAGTGGGTTTCCATTCCCTTCTCAGGAGATCTTCCCGACCCAGGGATTGAACTCGAGTCTCCCACATTGCAGGCAGATTCTTTATTGTCTGTGCTACCTTAGGTCACTATTATAGTGACTCCACTAACATTAAAAAGAGCGTTGCTAAAATATTTCTGAAAATTTACTAATGACTGCAACACACTTAGTAACATTTTAAAAGTTACATAAAATAAATTATGTGAGGGTTCTCATGTGTTCCTGCAATGAAGTTTGATAATATGTATGAGGATCAGAATGAAAATATAGGTTTCCACTGCCTTCAGTGCTTTTTGAAACAAGTTAGGTAAATAATAATTTTAAAAATTAATTTCTCTTCAAGTCAAACTGGCTAACATAAACCTGATTCAGAATAGCTTTTGGTTTTCTGTAGCTCATGTGGAATNTCAGAATGAAAATATAGGTTTCCACTGCCTTCAGTGCTTTTTGAAACAAGTTAGGTAAATAATAATTTTAAAAATTAATTTCTCTTCAAGTCAAACTGGCTAACATAAACCTGATTCAGAATAGCTTTTGGTTTTCTGTAGCTCATGTGGAATGAATATTCTCTAATTGGAACTTGGCATTTGAACCAGTTGGTAACAAGCAACCATTTCACAATATTGTAAATTAAGATCACTCTAGGTGATCTTGGTTATTCTGAAAGGGTATGAAATCTATCAAAGTATATTTACTATGCATCGACTATAGGTATAAATATAGTTTTAATTGTATACAGTTTGACTGCTGCCCCACACTCACCTTCCCATTGATTTGATAGCTGTATTTAAACTTTTTGTAGGATCAGTGTGTAGACTGTCAGCAGACCTAACCCATCACCTGTATGGATACATTCATCTTCCTGCCAGCATAAATGCTCTTAAAACCGAATTGGGGTCTTTCATGGTTATGCATAGTTTCTGACCAGAATCTAGAGTATCCATTGGCTCTATTCTTTCCTGGTAGTTGCATTCTAAAGCAGCTCCAAACTTCTATTTGTGTGTTCTGCTGATTCCCAGACCTTGATCATGGTTTACTTACAGTTTCTGACTCCCGTTAGTTCTGAGTTGCAGTTTCTTTGTTTTATCCATATTTCTTCACATATCGTGATTCATAGAATTTGATCATTCATTTTTTTTGATCATTCATTTTGTATATCTGTCAACACCTTGGCCAACTAACTGTAACCTCATACCAAGAGTTACAAATGAAAACTATGATGTATTAAGGGTTTATTATGTGCCAAGTTGTGTACCAGGGAATTACACATTAAAATTAGTAAGAATAGTAACTGAAATTTTATATTCTACTTAATACACATTATTTACTATAAATTATTGATATTATTATTAATATTATTACTAGTAATTATTAATCTACATGGTAGATTACATGGTGATATACATATTCCTAAAATTCCAATTTTACAGATATGAAAGCAGAAACTCAAGAGATGGAGGTGACCAATTACATCACAACAACTATGATCTCAAGAATCTGTCTAAATTTAAAGAGATATGTGCTTAGGGATCAGTTGACTGTTATCCACAATAAAAACAACAGGAGTTCAGGTGAGAGAGAATATTTTGACATCGGTTTTGGAAACTTTTTCAGGAGATAACAGAAGTAAGCTGAGTTCACAGTTCACATTAAATGCTGGATAAGATGCAGTCATCATTAAAGTTTTACAGATTTCCTCATAAATCCTGCACATTTTTTTAAAGTTCATTTTTATTATTACATACTTTTGAGTTATTGTGAGTGATATCAGTTTTTCATTGTTTTCTTCTAACTGGTCTTTCTGATACATAGAAAATCTATTGAATTGGGGGTATTTATTTTTCCTGTGGTCATGTATGGATGCTGTCTCTTATACACATCTGTTCTTTCTAANCAAGTTTCAGAAAGAATTAGCGTGGGCCTTCATGTTTGACTTTAGAGGGTAAATACCCTGTGTGCTATATTGTGCTGTCATGTTCAACTCTTTACAACCCCACAGACTGTAGCCCTTCAGGTTCCTCTACCCATGGAATTTTCGAGGCAGGAATACTGGAGTGGGTTGCCATTTTCTACTCCAAGGCATCTTTTCGACCCAAGGATAGAACCCACGTCTCTTGTGTCTCCTGCGTTGGCAGGCAGATTCTTTACCACTGTACCACCTGGGCTTCCCAACTACTCTGAGATGGGTCTATAATTATCAAAGCTAAGGAAACTGACTGTCATGGTGGTTAGTATTTCAAACCAAGGCTACAGTGCTAGTACATACAAGAGCTCAAATTCTACCGTGTCTTACTCTTTTTCTCTTCTCTTTTAAACCTTATTTTTAAATCAGCCATTTACTAGCCAAAGTGTCTTCAATGTGTAGCAAGTTACATCTTCATCCATAGAAGTTTTTAAAATTTTTCCAATCTGAGTATGGAGACACAGACAGACAAACACATATACCAACTCAGACTATACTCAGCAACTTGCTGTTGCTATATAGAGAATATACTTTCACAAAAGTACTCCCATTCTTAATGGCTCTTAATCAGTGCATGGTATTCATAGTATACCTTCATGCTTGTTGAATGACTGAAAAATTGTGAAAATAAAGACCCAAAGACACCTTTTCTTTTAGTTATGATACAGTGTATTCCAAGCCAGCCATGTCTCCCCTTCCCAATCCCTGTCTCCCATCTTTTCAATGTNCTGGGCTCAGGTATGGGCTAGAGCCCATCACCATCACCTCACAAATGAGAAACCAAAGTGACTTCACGGTCGGGTTTGTGGTAGGGTCTAGCGTTCTGACTCTTCCCACTGGGTTTTCCTTCTTGCTTTGGTCCTTCCTACTCGTCTCGCCACGTATATTCTCTCATCCTCTCTCAGGACTGGGGTCTTTTTCTGATATTTCATCTTCTGAAAAGTTAGCATTGAGCGTAGGCTTATAGATTTTAGCAGTGTCAGAGCAAGCATTGAGTGCCTGGTACATCTGAACACCTTAGGCATGGTTAGCGAGGTCACAGGCAGCGATCAGCAGGGAAGCACCCACGGGACAGAAAAGCAGACCCTCCAGGTCTGTTGAATCCGCTGAACCCCAAAGTTAGATCATAATGTTTAAAGCAACGAAGTAGGGTTGATTTAACAAGGATTGTCTCTGGATTTTGTCCACCCTACCCCTCACCCTTCTGACTTTGTGCCTGCAATTCAAATGTCTGGCACCAGATGGCAGTGTTACCCTGCTAGGAATTTTAGACGAGTTCTCTTCTGAGAAAGGTTTTACATTTCATTCATTCATTCATTCAACACATATTTACTGAGTTCTTACGGTATGCCAAGCACTTTCTAGATATCTGGGATACAGCAATGAACTGAATACAAAAGCTGTGCCCTCTTGGAATTTATATTCTTGTGCAGGGAGAGGATGAATGAATGAGCAAAACATTTGGTATATCAAGTGATAATAGGTGCTATGGACAAAAATAAGGCAAAAATGGGGCAAAGAAGAGCTTGGATGGGGGGTCTTATGAAGTTATAAGACCATAGAAACTTGGAGCTTGGAAACGGTATGGAGGCTTTAGGTAGGGGGTGAATCATAGAAGCAAAATAATATTTGCATGGGAAGTGTTATAAAGGAGGCTATACTTGACAGATAGTGGGGGTGGGGTGGCAAGCCTGAGACTCAGAAAGGGAGAGTGACTTTCCCAAGTTTAAAAAATCTGGAGGGCAGAAGCTGGCAGCCTTCAGTTCCAAGCCTATCCTACCTTCCTTGCTGCCCCCACCTCTTCCCAAACCCCAACCGGGTCCTGTGAGGGGCCCTCTTTCAACGTGGCAGAGACTATGAACTCATCAAACGCTGTGTACCTTTTTTTCCTGAGAACATTTTCCAGCCAACCTTGCTATTACTATATGTAGTTACCAAGTTTTGGCCAATGGAAATTGGACCAGAGTGATATGCACTAATTCTGGCCATAATCCCTGAAAACTTCCTGTAAGGCCTTCTGTGCACTCCTCTTTTTCCCATCTGTGCATCTGGGAGCACAGAACTCCAGAGCCCTGGAAAATAAGGAAGGCATTAAAACAAGGGTCCTCAGATGACTGCGTGAAGAGCACCCCAACACCCTGCTTTGGACTGTGACACGAGTGAGTCTGCTATGTTAAGCCATTGAGATTTGGAGGTTGTTTGTTACCGCAGTTAACTCCCCTGAACTGATAACACTTGTCATGACTGAACCTAACTGAATCCATGTCCAACCTGCTTCAGTTCCCAACACTCTGCGTAGGGGAGGCCTGCTGGTTCTGTCGGCCCGTGCAGTACCCTTCTCTCTTTTCTAGGTCGTAGCTCCCATTTTCATTAGAGGAGCTACTCCTCTTCTTGGTGAAGCTGTTTCTTACAGAGGGAGCCTCTTCACCACCANTCAGTTCCCAACACTCTGCGTAGGGGAGGCCTGCTGGTTCTGTCGGCCCGTGCAGTACCCTTCTCTCTTTTCTAGGTCGTAGCTCCCATTTTCATTAGAGGAGCTACTCCTCTTCTTGGTGAAGCTGTTTCTTACAGAGGGAGCCTCTTCACCACCATCCAGAGTGGCCATCAGGTATACCATCCTCTTGGCCACGTGGCTGGTTCAGGGGTAGATATATAGTGTAATCAGAGTCTCACTTAAGATTTGGGCTTTGCATGCTGGAAAAAAGAGTCTCTCCTCCACTGAGATCCTGTTATGAAGAGATACTGAATGATGCGAGCCTGAAGCTACTGGAGCCATTGCCCCAGGACGCAAGGAAGAAGCTGTTGGCAAAATGAAACCAACACATTGAAGAAAGGAGGCCAGGGGACCAGAAAGAAGATCCAGTTCTGCATCCTTCCAGTCTTCCCAGAGGCCAGGCCTGCCTTCAGTTTTCCCAGTTACAAGAGCCAATGACTTTTTTCTAAAAAAGGTTGATTAAGTTTGAATTTCTATTCCTTAGCACGCAGAGAGTTGTGATTAATAAGTAATTATTGAGCCAATACATATTGAGACCTACAGCTTATGTTGTGAGCCAGAAACTGGGATAAATTGTGAGCAGATTAGACATGAGCTGTTAGGATCTCCTGTCCCCATATATTATTAGGTAGGTGCAAACATAATTATGGCTTTGGACCATGAATTTTAAGTCATTATAACTAGGCTCAACCACATCTTTATTAATCAAAATAGGAATCATTATAATCAACACATTTTTGCCATTGAGAAATAAGTTTGTTTATTCCTGTAGCATAAAAACCTGTGCTTCGGGATTCAGTGAATTCTTGGAAAGCATTTTCTGCCTCCTGCTAGTTGTAGAAGCGTTTTCCCTGCAAAAAAGTTGTCGAGATGCTTGAAGAAGTGAGTGATAGTTGGTGAGTGTTCAGGTGAATATGGCAGATGAGGCAAAACTTTCTAGCCAAATTTGTTCGACTTGTGAAGCGTTGGTTGTGGAATGTGCTGTCGGGCTTGTCATGGAGAAAGAAGGATTGGGCCCTTTCTGTTGACCTGCCGGCTGCAGGTGTTGCAGTTTTTAGTGTATCTCATTAACTTGCTGAGCACACTTCTCAGATGTAATGGTTTCACCAGGATTCAGAAAGCTCTAGTGGATCAGACGGGCAGCAGACCGCCAAACAGTGACTATGACCTTTCTCTGATGCAAGTTTGGCTTTGAGAGGTGCTTTGAAGCTTCTTCTTGATCTAATCATTGGGTTGGTCATCACTGGTTGTTGTATACAATCCACTTTTCTTTACATGTCACAATCTGATCCTGAAATGGTTCATTGTTGTTTCATAGAGTAAGAAAAGACAATACTTCAAAATGACAATTTTTGGGGGAGTGGATGGGTGATNGGATCAAACCTGCAGCCCCTGCACTGGAAGAGTGGAGTCTTAACAACTGGACCTCAGGGAAGTCCCTGCTAGGGTTCATTTTGGAAGGGTCTTGTGGTACCTCTTCAGCCCCCAAACCATCCTAAGACTGGTGAAAGTTTGCCTTCTTTGGAAAAGGATGTTCCCCAGCCTCTTAGGAGAGCACAGTTTAGGGTCTCACAAGCACTTGGAAGTTTTTCTTACTTTATCTTTCATTCTTTCTCTTACATCATCTCTTATCTCACAGTGGGGTTAAGAACAGCTTCCCAGGTCCCTGGTTTCCCTTTTGGAAAATGCACTGGAGGTTTCGTTCCCATGGGATGGACGGGATGAAAATCTGGTTCCCGGGATGACTCAGTAGCTATTTAAACAATTACCAGGGCTTTGTGCAATGTTCTTACTGTCCCTGGGCCTGTGTGAGTAGGGCTTTACTGCCTATGAGTAGAGCCCAGATGCCTTGTCCTGTCACCAAAGCCACTCAGCATCTGGAGCATTTCCCTTATCTTGGGGCTGAAAAGAGTCAATGGAGCGTTGAGGTTAGGAGTGTGGGCTCTGTATTCAGACAACTTGGCTTCCCAACCAACTCTGCCACATACTGTATGACCTTGGGAAAGCTACTCAACCTCTCTGTGCCTCAGTTTCCTTCTCTGTAAAGTGGTGAGTGATGGTAATAATGGTATGTGCTTCATGGAGTTTTTGATAAGGCTAAATGAATTTATAAGTGAAAAGGGCTCAGAACAGTGCCTGATGCTGAGAAAGTGCTGTCAGCTACTCCTTGCATCCCAAAATAATCCCTCTCCAATCAGCCTGGACCATTTCCTATTCCCCTAATTCTGAATTTCTGTTAACTAGGCACAAAATAAATTCTCTTTCTCTCTTTATCCTTCTTCTTTTCCTTCTATTATCAATGATAACTATCATTTATTGACCTTTTGCTACAGGCTAGTTATTTTTCAAGTGGTTTTTTTTTTTTTTCCCAAAACTCACAACCTTGATAGACTGGAAACATCACTCATTTTATGGATAAGAAAACTGTGCCTTAGAGAGGGAAAGTCAGTGTTTGATCCAGTAAAATGCTAAGTGGCAGGTCTTCAAGTTTAACTATTTCCATCTCCTCTGTCTCCCATAGCAGGCTACTTCTTCCTGTCTCACTATCAGACTTTCACTGCCTGTCACCCCAGCCTGCAAGGCTATGCTTCAGGTTCTGCACGTTGTGAATCACATCACTCTCTACGCTTTTGGTTGCAAGTAGTAGAAAATCAACTGCAGCCCATTGATTAAACTAGAAAGGGAATTTGATCACAAAAATGCAATGTCTAGAAGGAAGGCAGACTTCAAGCACTGGTGGATCCAGCAGCTTATCAATGTCCCCAGGGTCCCACTTTTCATTGTCCCATGTTGCCTTCTTCCATATCTTGGTCTCAGCCTAACCCTGGTTCCCATGTAGCCTTGGGATGGCTGTCAGCAACAATCTAGGTGCCTTCATCTAGAGCTCCACCCCCTGCCCCAGATACTGGGATGAGGATATGAGAATAAGCAATATATTTGGGAAGATATCCCACAAAACACTAGTAGGAAAATGGGAAACTGAGATAGAAAAGACAAACAGTCCATAAAAAGTTATTGAGAAAATTATCTTTGGAAAACTGGAGTGCAATCTCACCGAGGAATTTTGGGAAGCATGTAGACCCTGCACCAGAGTTATTCCACCAAGTGGCCCAGCTACTTCTGGTCTATCCTAGGATCAGGCAGAGTGGGCTCCAGCAGCCAGAAAAAGCCTCAAATGCTGGCAACTGGAAACGGGACAGAGAACACGGGCAGGGCGCTGAATGTCCCTGTTACAGTGTGTGTGCTTCTCAGCCATGCCCACGGGGACAGGGAGGGGTCCTTCCCACAGCCATCACACCACAGTCCTTGACTGCACTCCAGGTTATCCTGCTGAGGTCCCGTGCCCACCCGACACCCAAACCAAAACCTGTGTCTGGGGGAATACTCTGCCCTGGGGTTTTCTTATTTGTGTCAGTTTTCCTGTTTGTCTTCAGTTCCTGCGCGCCCAGCAACCCATCCCTGTGGCAAGGGATGGGGTCATGCTGATTGGCTGAGACCAACCAGGGCCTCTCCTGTGCTGGGGGTGGGTTAGTCCCATCAGAACTGCATGGCAGCGGTTCTGGAATGCTGGGAGAGTGGGAAGGATGCTGAGAAGCAAACAGCAATATTCATCACAGAAGTATTTCCTAGAACAAAAGAAATGGAATGAAAATAAAGCTTGGAAGAGGAGGAGTACCAGAAACCATGAAGTCAGGCCTGGAAGAAGACTTTAAAAGTCACCTAGCCTAGTCCACCAAAGCAACTGCAATTCACTCCTGGTCTGTCCTCCACAGTGACAGTCAGGCTTAACTGGCACACCTCTAAGGACAGGGAGCCTACTCAATCTCAGAGTGACCCATATTTGTTCCAGAGACATCTCCAACCACTAGAAGACTCTCGTCATATCGGGTGGGAATCTTCCTTTCTCTGTCATCTCTGGGGTTTGCAGGACACATCTGCCCTAAAGCTGAGCCCTACAGGGACATGTAAACAGTGATAGTATTTCCCTCAGGACTTCCCTAGAACAAACTGACCACTTCCAGGCCTGTCACCTCAGAGTTGGTGACGACAGAAGGGCCCCCACATCCGGAGTCGGGGGCTGGGGGAGGCCCGGGGGCAGGCATCTCGGAGCTGGTGGAGCATCAGCCGAGATTCTTTCCTGGAAGCATCTGCCAGTCTCCAGGTCAGCCACAGTTTACTGCTCAGAAACAAGTGGCCACAGTCACAGGGAGGTGCCCCAGTTCACTCACAGATGTGTTTATTTGGAGGATGTGACCTCCCAGACACACAAATACTCCGCCTGCCTCCCAGCGGCTCCCACAGGGGGCTTCAGGCAGCCTAGCTATGGCTGCATGTTCTGTAAAGGGAGTTCCTGAGGTCTGGGCTGCTCCCATCTGGCTGCACACATTCAGGCCCCACACCCAGCCCCAGCCGTGACCCCTCCCACCATCTCAGAGGTCTGCAAGGGGTGAGGCAGGACAGGACAATGGGCAGAGTCTCAGATGGAGTCCAAAACCCTCCAGCGAACCCTCCTCCACCGGGATGGGTAAGACTTTGCCTTTCAGAGCCTTGGTTTCCCTTTTCTAAAAAACAGGGAGAGGAACTCATTTGTGGAGGTGCTCTTGGATATGGAAGTACTGAGCATGTGCTAGGTTCTTACCAGGCACATGTATTAGGGTGCTTTATTGGTGAAGGCTTCCCTAGAGGCTGCCCTGATTATCAGAATCTGTTGAGATGGTTCCTATGGCCTTGTTCTAGTGACTTCACAGCTTTCAAGGCACCTGATGGTAATCTTCCGTCACGGAAAGACCCCTCAACTCCTGCCTTCCTCCAAGGTGCCCTCACATATTGATCAGATAGGCGGGAGGTCCTATCCTCTCCCCACCTCCAACTTTTACAAACCCTATAGAAGATCCTGTAGTTCTGGAGCCCACCCTCTTCCTGGGAGCCATCCCTACCCCATTCACCCATCTATGGAGGGGGTACTTTGCTGAATTCTTGCCCATCCTCTGGGTCTCCACTGACCTCAGGACCCTCCCATGACCTAAACTATCTTCTCTGGGATCTTCAGGTTGGAAGCAGATGAATCTTTCCTTCTCTGAGGTGTGGAGCTGCTGGCAGCCACACGGAAACAGCAGCTTGTAGCAAGGGGACAAAGCCAACATAGAGAATCACATAGAGAAGCAGAGAAAAGGGAGCTTCAGACCTGTCTGTCCCACCCCCCGCAGAGGCTCTTCTGAGCTCCAAGTGATCAGACTGTGGGTGAATATGACCTGGGGGATCAATCCAGAAGCCGGATTCGGTCCAATCATATTGTGTCTCCTAGAATTGGAGCATGGCATGTCAGCCTCAGCTATTAGCTGGGGTGGAGCTCTTCAGGGACAGAACCTTCTCCAGCAGGCATGAGGGTTCGCACATAAATAGAGACTGAGAGCAGCGTCCCCCACTTGTGGGGCAGAGGAGCAAGGAGCAGAGACAGGAAGGAAACTGGGAGAGAGGCTGCCTTGGTTCCAGACAACTTTCCCTTCCTGTTTTCACTCTTTGAGCCCTTCACTACCTGCCCTCAGGCATCATGAGCCGTTCCTGCATCTACCTGGCAAAGCTTCCCCTTTTGGCTCCAGCTACTTGGAGAGGGCTCCCACTCCATGCTGCCAGCTGTCCATTCTTTCCACTCAGACCAAGATGGGGGCAACAAACCAGAGTCTGTTCACCTGTAGCAGCGCTGGAGAACGACCGCCACCCGCCACGCCGCACCCTCAGCCCCGCAGAGCCTGGGCATTTACACTGTTTTTTTTAAACATTGAGGTGTAATTCACATACACAAATTCATCCTTTCAAAGTATACAATCCAGTGTTCTTTAGTGTATTCATAGAGCTGTACAACCATCACAATGCTCTATTCCAAATCGTTTTCACCATCACCAAAAGAAATCCCATACCTATTAGCAATCGTTCTTCCTTCTTCCCACTTTCTCCCTAGCCCTTGCTGCTGCTGCTGCTGCTGCTAAGTCGCTTCAGTCGTGACCGACTCTGTGCGACCCCACAGACCTTGGCAACCCCTAAACTGCTCTCTTCCTATATATAGAATTTCATGTTCTGGACATTTCATGTAAAATGGAATCTTAGAAAATGAATTATTTTGTGTCTGGCTTTTTTCACTTAGCAGAGTGTTTTCAAGGCTTATGTTATAGCCTATATCAGTACTTCATTCTTTTTTATGGCTGAATAATACCACTTTTCATTTACCCATTTGTCAGTGGAGGGACATTTTGGTTGTCTCCACCTTTGTTTTTTTCCTGAGCCAGGAGGCATGTGGGATGTTGGTTCCCCCAGAAGGGATCAAACCTGCATGCCCTGCATCAGGAGCCTGGAGTCTTAACCACCGGACCACCCGAAGTCCCTGTTGTTTCTAATTTTTGCCCCTTGCGAGTAGCGCTGCTGTTAACCTGTGTGTACAAGTATTTGTTCCAGTACCTGTTTTCCACTCTTTGGAGTATATACCTAGAAGTGGAATTTCTGGGTCATGTGGTAATACATTTGATTTTTTTGGGACACTGTTTTCTCCAACAGCTGCACCATTGTACATATATTCCCACCACCTATTTCTCCATATTCTCACCAACATTTGTTATTTTCTTTAAAAAAAAAAAAGTAGTAGCCATCCTAGTGGCTATAGAATGGTATTTCCTTGTGGTTTTAATTTGCGTTTCCCTGGTGACCTCCCTGTTGGCTCAGTAGTAAAGAATCTGCCTGCTAATGCAGGAGACGAAATTTCGATCCCCGGGTTGGGACGATCCCAAGAGGACATGTCAACCTACTCCAGTATTCTTGCCTGGGAAATTCCACGAACAGAGGCACTTAGCGGGCACGAGGTCGCAGAGTCAGACATGACTTAGCAAGTAAACAACAACTAATGATAACGAGTGTCTTCTCATGTGTTTAATGGCCATGTGTATATCTTCTTTGGAGAAATATGTATTCAGATCCCTTGCCGAATTTCTAAAAGAATGGGAGTCTTTTTATGAATGAGTTGTAATAGTTCTTTATATATCCTGAGTACAAATTTTTTTATCAGATATATGACTTGCAAGTATTTTCTCCCATTCTGTTGGTTGCCCTTTTACTTTATTTTATTACCTATTAAAAATTTTTTATTTTGTGCCCTTTCAAGCACAAAAAGATTTAATTTTGATGAAGTCCAATTTAACTATTTTTTTTCCTTTGTTGCATATATGTTTGGTGGCATATCTAAGATATACTCGCTGCCTTTATCTCAGAGTCTGTCCATCCGTGGAGTTCTGAATTCTGCGTAAGATTGCCGAGGTCTTTTCTATCACTGGTATCTTGAACAAGTCTGTCTGTCTCAGATTACAAATTCCTGGGGTGGTGACCAACTCTGAAAAACAAGTCCATGCTGTGCAATTAATTAAAGCTTTAATGATGATCGTGATAGTGACCCAGGGATCAGTGAATCCTCCCTGGAGTCTAACCTCATATTCCAGAACAAATCTATTTCCCCTTTACAGGTTCTAAGGAGGACTAATGTGAAGGCTGCAGAGAAAGGGGAAACTCCTGGACCCAGCAGACAGAACAGTCAGGAATGGCTGACCTGCTTGGAGCCTGCTCACCCGAGCCAGAGTTTCCGATAAGCCTGACTTTCCACCAAACCAAGGGCAGGGCTTGTGCTGGGACAATGGTAGGGGCTGGGAGTTGGCTGGGCCTCTCTCGCTGCAAGAGAGAAAACTGTGCTGCTGGACAAGATCAAGTGTCCAGCCCTGTGAGCCCTGGCTAAGGGGAGTTAAGGGTGAGAAAGGCAGACGCAGGGACCCACAGAGGGTGGCTGCTGGGCTCCTGGTCTGCAGGGGCATCTCTGTGGGCTGTAGCTGTTTTAGGTTGGCCGACTTGGAGCTGACCCCTGTGGGAAGCTTGTATCTGGGAATCTTCCTAGGCTGTGCCAGGGCAAGCCAACCCTGAACCCGGCATGCTCCGCCAGAGGACAGGGACTACAGCTAACCCGCCTCAGATTCTGTGTTGCGCACAGCTGCGGACTTTGGCAGAACTCACCAGCACATTGTGATCCGGAGTCATCTAGAGGGTTCCTACTGTGTGCTCAGGCCAGAACCTCAGCACCGGGCCAGGCACACTGCCTGTGGGTGTTTGGGTTGAGAGTCCAATATCCCTGCTAAGCTCAGAGGCCCTGGAAAACACCACCATCGTCTCTTGCCTGGATCACTATGGTGGTGTCCAATCAGTGTCTCTGCTTCCATGCTCACTTGCTTCTAGTGAAAGTCAGATCTTGTCATTCCACTTAGAACCCTCCAGTGCCTCTGCATGTCACACCCAGTAAAAGCCACGATCCTTGCAATGACCCTCGAGTCACTGCAATGGGACCCCACTTCCTCTCTCAGGCTTATTGCTAGCTATACTTCCTCTTGCTCTCCTAGGTTCTACTCTGTGTCCCTTGACTATGGCCACCCTAGTCCCACCTTGAAGCCTTTGATC
The DNA here is from genome assembly GCA_006410875.1 of Neotragus pygmaeus. Taxonomy (NCBI): domain Eukaryota; kingdom Metazoa; phylum Chordata; class Mammalia; order Artiodactyla; family Bovidae; genus Neotragus; species Neotragus pygmaeus. The sequence continues at coordinate 224,401 of SJYV01056055.1, forward strand.
TTCGTGATTCTTCTCCCTGGAATGCATTTCCTTTTAATATCCCAAAGTTCTACTTCCGCATTTTATTCATGTCCTCATTGGTCACCTCCTCAGAGAGGCTGACCCTGACTGCCCCCATCAAAAACAGTTGCTACATTTTCTTGTCTTCCTTTTCTGCTTTGTTTTTTTTTCTCCTTAGCACTTATATTTTCTGACATGCTATTTTAGTTACTTACATATGGTGATGGTTTATTTGGTCAACCTGACTTTGTGCCCAAATCCCTGGAAGTGAAAGTCTCTGTCTTTTCCAACTCTTTGTGACTCCATGGACTATACAGTCCATGGAATTCTCCAGGCCAGAATACTGGAGTAGATAGCTTTTCCTTTCTCCAGGAGATCATCTTCCCAACCCAGGGATCAAACCCGCATTGCAGGTGGATTCTTTACCAGCTGAGTCACAAGGGCAGCCCAAGAATACTGGAGTGGGTAGCTTATCCCTTCTCCAGCCGATCTTTGTGACCCAGGAATCCAACTGGGATCTTCTGCGTTGCAGGTGGAATCTTTACCAACTGAGCTATCAGCAAAGCCCACCCAGATACTTGGTCAAACAGTATTCTGGGTGTGTCTGTGAGGGTGTTTTGGATGAAATGACCGTTTGAATTAAGAAGATTGTCCAATCCGTTGAAGGCTTCAGTAGTATAAAAGGTGGAGTTAGAAAGAATTCTCTCTCTCATCTGACCATCTTTGAGCTGGAACGTTGGTCTTTTCCTGCCTTCGGACTCAGATTGTGACCAGACCTTTAATCATGGGTTCTGTTTGTTCTCAGATCTTTGTATTTAGACTAGAATTGGACCATTAACTCTCCTGGGTCTTCAGCTTGCCATATGGATTAGGGGACTTTTCAGTTTCCATAACCAGAGGAACCAGTTACTTACAATAAGCTTCTCTCTCTAGTCTCTTGCTTGCTGGCACCCCCTCCCCACCCCAGTGTAAACTGCTTGCCAAAGCGTCTTGTCAGAAGCACATATTCAATGATGCAATATCTTTGATTGAGAATTTATGGTTTCAGATTGTGTGATTGTGTGAGGTTCTCCAGCATCTTTTGACAGTCCAGGCCAGTTCAGAGAAGGCTGATGATGGATGAATCTGCCCTGGAAAATTTCTGGTGAGTGAAATACCAGGCCAGTGGAACCAGTGGGAAGCTGACCTGCGTGACTGACAAGATGCACCAAGACATGTAAGGCAGATGGGGGGTGGGGGGAAGAGTAAGAGAAGCTGTGTAGAAGGAGAGGGGTTATGGTCAAAGAGAGATGCTTGCATTTTCCATGTCAGATGTACGAAGGCTTTAGTGGCATGGCCAGAATATGGCAATGGGTACAGCAGTGCAGTGGAGTGTGACGGTCCCTGGAGATGAGGCAGACAGGGAGCTGAGAAGGCAGGGTGGTGGTGGGTCACAGATCATTTATTGTCCACTTTTGAAAGTGAAAGGAGTGTTATTAATTTACAATCCCACGTAGGAATGATAGATAGGAGCCTGGACTTTTATGAGCAAACCAACACATAGGGTCATCCCAGTGTATAGCCTCTTGGGTTGATGGCAGGTCTCAGGATGGAGAAAAAAAGCAGTGCCCTGGTGAGATGTCACTGGGGACTGATGGGACGTTCAGACAGATAAGGACAGAGTGGAGGCATGGTTTGTGCCAAGAAGATCCCTGGGTAGGAGCTTTACAGAGATGGGGAAGCCCAGGTGGGAGGCTTGGCTGGGGAGGGTGAAGGACACAGGCCCCACCTCCAGACCTGGTGGGGTGTTTTAAGCTTGAGAATGAGATTTTCTCAATCTTGTACACAAGTCACCCTTTGGGGGGACTTTCTGAAGCATTTTTTCTTTTAGTCTCATAACTTTCTTGAGAGCTATCTACTGTGCTTCCTGTTTTCAGAAAGTGAACCAAGGCAGAGTGTGATCTAGGTTATTGACCCAAGACAAATTGAGGAAACCCCTAAAGTGGGGTTGCCAGATAAGATACAAAAGGATGCTGTGCTGTGCTTTGCTAAGTTGCTTAGTCATGTCAGTCTTTGCAACCCCAGGGACTGTAGCTTGCCAGGTGCCTCTGTCCATAGGATTCTCCGGTTGTCATGCCCTCCTCCAGGGGATCTTCCTAACCCAGGGATCAAATCCAGGTCTCCTGCATTGTGGGTGGATTCTTTGCTGTCTGAGCCACCAGGGAAGACCAAGAATACTGGAGTGGGTAGTCTATCCCTTCTCCAGGGGATCTTCTCGACCCCGGAATCGAAGTGGGGTCACCTGCATTGCAGGCGGATTCTTTACCAGCTGAGCTACCAGGGAAGCCCGAGATACAACAGGATACTGAGTTAAATTTGAGTTTCAGATAAACAACGAATATTTCTTTGAGTTGCTTCCTTGGTGGCTCAGACGGTAAAGCGTCTGCCTGCAATGCGAGAGACCTGGGTTTAATACCTGGATCAGGAAGATTCCCCTGGAGAAGGAAATGGCAACCCGCTCCAGTACTCTTGCCTGGAAAATTCCATGGATGGAGGAGCCTGGTAGGCTACAGTCCACGGGATCGCAGAGTTGGACATGACTGAGCAACTTCACACACACAAAAAAGATGTCCTAAATATTGCACAGGACATACTTAGACCAAAAAAAAATTTTTTTTTTAATTCTGGGCAACCTTGCTGGTTTGTTATTTATTTTGCTAAGTCTGGCAATCCAGGAGGAAGGGGAATAAGTCTGAGTAGCTGTATGCATCAGAGAGCCTTGTCATTGGCCCAGGAGGCTGGGAGGGCAGAGCCAGGTCTGAGCCAGGCTGAGAGAAGCATGTCAGTTAGAGGAGGCAGACAGTGTGCAGAAAGGGCCCCAAACTGGCCAAGCCAGCCTCTGGATAGAAAGGCCAATGGTCTAAGTAAGAAAGACTTCCTGCTCTTAAGTACAGAAACATGCTTGCGATCAGATAGAACCTTAGGGCCCAGAAAGGATGCTCACAACTTTAATTGGGTCCTCTCAGCCCTGGGGCGTAGGCATAGCACAGACCCTTAAGCCCAAAGCACTGATAAGGAAGCTGAGGTTCAGGGAAATTTCATTAAGGTTCTAGAGTCGGAGCCCACAAAGGAAGGGGCCTTAGGGAAGGGCACTAGCTCAGGCAGGGTGAGTGAGGCAGGCCCTGAAACCCACCCAGCAGGCCCTGGGGAGCTCTGCGTCTTCCTCCCAGTAAGGGGACAAGTGGGGCACAGCGGGAAGGGAATCGGCCTGCGAGAGCCGGTAGCGAGGAGGAAGGGAGAGGCAGGGAGGAGAAAGATGACCAAAGCTCAGGATCCACTAGTAAATCATTAGCCATCACTGGAACACAAGAACTGTGGACCATTATTAGAAAATGATGAAATGAAATAAAATACGGAAAAAATAAAATAGAGGAAAGCAAGACAAACCAATCAGACTAAAAGGAGTAAAGGTGCCAAACCCTCTGGTAAGGGTCCAGAAGAGTCAGAATCACTAAGGTCCAGACCTGAGATAGGCTCTAGGACAGAGCCTTTGGCTGCAGACTGGATTGCCCAGGGCGGCAGAGGACAGTGGTGTCAGGGCCCCAGGGGTGCATCACCCTGCTCATTCCCTCAGTGACCTGACGGCATCTCTTACCTTTCGGGTCTCACTTTCTGCTGACGAGCTTAGGGAGAACTTCAAACGAGTTTCCAGTTGTTAGTCGTGGAGTGACGGCCCCATGTGCTGACATCAGTGCATTCATTCACCAACATGAACTGATGCCCTACTGTGTGCCAGGCGGCATGCCGTGTGCTGGGCAAAATTCTTGTCTTCCTGGGGCTTATATCCTGGTGTGTGGGGGAATGGGGACAGAGCGAGTGAGACACACAATAAATGAACAAATAGGTGAGTAGTGAGGCAGCATTTGAGTTGAAATCTGAATGGTCTGTGCAGCCAAGTAAACATCTGGAGTCGAGCAGTCCAGGCAGTGGAGACAGCTGGCGCAAAGACCTTAGCGGCAAGCGAGCCGAGGGTCATGGGAGAGCAAGAAGGCCAGCAGCCAGAAGGATTGTGGGTGAAGTGAGAGAGAGGGCGGACTCTGCAGGGCTTGTGGACAGGATCAGGCCTCTGGCCTTTTTTCGAGGAGGGTGGAAGCTATTGGAGGATTTTCAGCAGCAGCGTAATAGCAGCTGATAGATGTTAAACAGTGGCTTAAGAAATACATCTGAGGACATTGTGCTAAGTAAAATCAGCCAAACTTGGGAGGACAGATACTACGTGCTACCACTTACATGAGGCAACTAACAAAGATTCATTAAAGCAGAGAGTAGAATGGTGGGTTTCAGAGGCTGGGAGGGGTATGGGTTAAAGGGTACTAAGTTTCTGGGGTAGAAGATATGTCCTAGAGATGTACTGTACATCTTAGTGCCTATAGTCAACAATACTGTATTGTTTAGCCAAAAATTTGCCAAGAGAGTAGATCTTATGTGAAGTGTTCATATTAAAAAAAAAGAAAAAGCTACATGTTATATCATGATCAGGTACACCAGGTACGTATACAAGTGTATGTTTTCTATGAATGGAACAAAAGTATCACAAAACAGTATTTTGTGTAGTGTTTTTAATAATAGCAGAAGGTGATGAAATAATTAGGATGTGACGAGTTTTGAGTATTCATTACCTGTGCTTTTATTATAAGTTATTTAATTGTAATACTATAGAATTTAATTTTTAATAATGACTATGTTTAACAACAGGCTTACAGAATCCAGAAGCATTGAGCAATTTTCTCTGGTGAGCCAATGTAAGCCAATTCCTGCACGCCACTGCCTAGGAGCCTCTGGCAATCCGAAGGTCCAAGGTCAGAAGAATCTAGGAGCCCGCTGAGGTATGGAAGGTGGGCGCTGAGCCCGCCCCCTGCTCATCAGCCCCACAGGCATCTTGGCTTGAATCACAGTCTCTGAGAGGAGAGAGAGGAAGGAGCACAGGAGAAAGGACTCCAACCAGGAAGGCAAGTGGCAGGAAGGACTGGCGGCATCAGTATCGTGGGAGTTGTTTTTCTCTGTTTTATTAATGGCAGAGATTAGGGAGAACAATACTTCTGACTTAATATCACTTCATGAGCCAACAGGAAAACCCCCTAAGTGTGGGTTGGATGAGTTGGCTAATCTGGGTGGACCTGGAATCCTTTTCCAGCTCTGAGCTCTCAGGGTCTGCCCGCTTCTACTTTCTGCATCCCAGCATGCTGTGCACACACTGAGTCTCAGCCTCTTGTATTTTGAAATGGAGAGAATGGCCAAGAGACTTGGGAGAGAGCAGCTAGCTGCCTGTCCCTCGCTGTGCAGACCACAGCAGAGCAAGGCCAGCCTTCCTGCTCCCTGGCTTCCTGTGACCTGTGTGAACATCCCCCATTCTCCCTGTCGGCTTCACTTTGGGAGCCACACGTGTGTGTATGCGTGCTAAGTTGTTTTAGTCATGTCCAGCTCTTTGTGTCCCTATGGACTGTAGCCCACCAGGCTCCTCTGTCCATGGGATTCTCCAGGCAAGAATACTGGAGTGGGTTGTCATGCCCTCCTCCAGGGAATCTTCCCAACCCAGGGACCGAAACTGTGTCTCTTACGTCCCTGGCATTAGTAGGCAAGTTCTTTACCACTAGCACCGCCTGGGAAGCCCCTGGGAGCCGTATAGGCATTGAGAAGATCACCTCCTTTCAGAGGATTTGGAAATTGAGATCAGGGAGGTCAGGGAGCCTGCCACGGTGTCAAGAGAACTGCACACACTTTGTAAAACTAAAAAAGTCTAAAATCAAGTGTTGGGAAGGGTGTAGACCCATGGGACCTCTTCTGCTGGACAACAGTTAGCTGTATCTTGCAAAGGTGAACACTGATGGATCTTACAGTGCAGCAAATGCATATACTCCAGAAATACTCTTGCAAAGGTAGGTCAGGAAATGTTCCAGCTGTACTGTTGCAAGAGCCATCAACAGAGCACGGTTGAGGAGGCTGTGCTGTAGTCACACAATGAAATAGAATTACAGCCATCTGAATGAAGGGTGATGGTGGCATTTCTCAGTAAGATCGCAGTTTAGCAGTACTATACAAAGTGAAATAAATCAAAGATTTCACAGTGTGACACTCTTTAAATAAAGTTAAACAAGTCGAAGATATATATTTTTAGAATATGTGCACAATATGAGACAAAACTCTAAAAATAGGAAAGCAAGGGCATGGTTCTGGAGGCTGGGGAGACCTCAGAGATTGGCTAAGGGTTAGCCTCAAAGATATAAGGTATTGTCAAGGACTGAGTTTTTGCTTTGACTGACTTGTTCATAGAGACTTATATTAATAAACAAATAATAAAATAAGACTACAGAGTGAGGATTATGGTTCATGCCCTCTGCTGCCCAGGCTGAGGAGGAGGGGGAAGGTTGGCACTGCAGATCTGAAGACTTGGCTGCTTGTACCAGGTAGTCTTCAGGGCAACAGTTCAAAAATCACAGAACCAGAAGCCATGTGATTTTCCTCTTCTAGGTGGCAGTTTTCTTTTTCTTTTTTTGGCCACACTGCGTGGCATAGGGGATCTTAGTTCTTAGAGCAGGGATAAAACCCACGCCCCTTGCATTGGAAATATGGTGTTTTAACCACTGGATCATCAGAGAAGTTCATATTTCTTTTATTTATTTATTTTTGGCCACACATACAGCTTGTGGGAGGCTTGTGGAATCTTAGTTCCTTGATCAGGGATTGAACCTGGGTCCATGGCAGTAAAGCACAAGCCCTAACCACTGGACCACACAGGAAACTCCTTAAGTGGCAGTTTTCATATCAATAAAATGAGTTTTGGGGACCATATCATCTTTGAGCCCCCCCATTGGCTGAGCTGGCTTCCCTAGTAGCTCAGTGGTAAAGAACTCGCCTGCCAACACAGGAGATGAGAATTTGATCCCTGGGTCAGGAAGATCCCCTGGAGAAGGAAGTGGCTACCCTCCAATATCCTTGCCTGGGAAATCCCATGGACAGGGGAGCCTGGTGGGCTGCAGTCCACGGGGATGAAAGGAGTCAGACCTAACTTAGCGAGTGAAACAACAACAACAACAATTCGCAGGGCTAGCGCAAGTTTGGAGAAGGCGATGGCACCCCACTCCAGCACTCTTGCCTGGAGAATCTCATGGATGGAGGACCCCAGGAGGCTGCAGTCCATGGGGTCGCTAAGAGTCGGACACGACTGAGCGACTTCACCTTCACTTTTCACTTTCATGCGCTGGAGAAGGAAATGGCACACCACTCCAGTGTTCTTGCCTGGAGAATCCCAGGGACGGGGGAGCCTGGTGGGCTGCCGTCTATGGGGCTGCACAGAATCAGACACGACTGAAGCGACTTAGCAGCAGAGCAAGTTCTGTTGCTATAACAAAGAATCCTCTCACCTCCACCTCCATCTCAGAAGCTGAACACCAGAGAGTTTCGTTCCAGTTCCCACTACAGTCTAAGAGGCTCTCCTTGTCAGCTCTCCTGAAATGCTGATTAGGGATCTGGCCTTTTCTGCCTTGGAATTTTTCACTCTCCACGAGCAAAATGGGAGAGAGAAAATGTGGAGAAGCCCCAGCGACGCTTGCTGCTTCACCAGAGACACACTGCTTCTTCTCATCTCCCCGTCACTGAGAATGAGTCCCATGGGCCCAGCCCAACTGCAGAGGATGCTGGGAAAAGGAGGGAGGGCATGGATGTTCAGAGAAAGGGGACTCTCCCTGCCAGAGCCCCCTGCATTTCTGCAGTCCTTTGAGCCTCTGAGTCGTTCCAGGCCAGATTTGACAGTCTCCTGTCTCTGAGTCTACAAACCACAAAGGCTTTCTGAGTTTATTCGTTCGTTCCTTAAGTAAACAGAGGACGTGCTCTGATCCAGCACTGTGTCAGGCAGAGGAGCTCATAGTCCAGTCAGCAGTGGTGCTAGGTGGAAGGGAGTGAGAAGGGGGAAATAACAGTTTTACAGATATCATGACACCATGCAAACACTGATGCGTGCATGGTCAGTCACTTCAGTCATGTGTGACTCTTTGCGATCCTATGGACTGTAGCCTGCCAGGCTCCTCTCTCCAGGGGATTCTCCAGGCAAGAATACTGGAGTGGATTGCCATGCCTTCCTCCAGGGAATCTTTCTGACCCAGGAATCGAGCCCGAGTCTCCTGCATTGCAGGCAGATTCTTTACCACTGAGCCACTGGAGTCAAGAGTAAAAGAAAAAATATCTACTGGGTGACAGTTGACCTGGGGGCTGTGATTACTAAAGTCTTCTTTGGGAAAGTCATTTTTTCAGTTGGATCTTGAAGAGTAAGAGTAGCCTGCTGGGAGAACTGAAAGAGGGGGCTCTTGCTGGTAGGAGAACAGCATGTGCAAAGGCGTGGAGGCCAAGAAGGCCTCGTGTGAGTGGGGAAAGGCCAGTGTTTTCACTTTACTGGAAGGCGAGGCTCATGTGATGTAGGGGTTGAAAGGTAGATTGTAACAGCAATTTTTTTTTTTTTGGCTGTGTCAAGTCCTTGTTGCATCATACTGGCTCTCTAGTTGTGGCTCGTGGGCTTAGTTGCTGCGAGGCATGTGGGATCTTCTGGACCAGGGATCGAATCTGTGTCCCCTACATTGCAAGGAGGATTTCTAACCACTGGACCATCAGAGAAGTCCCCTGTAACAGCAGTTAAGGTAGAAAGGTGGTCAAGAATCAGAGATCAAAAGGGCCTTGAGTGTCATGCCCAGTGGATGTTTGGGCTTTATCCATTGGGCAGCCATGGAAAGAGTCTAAGGAGGCAAGGAAGGTGAAGGGTCACTGGAAGGGCCATTTCAGCCACTCCCAAAGTCTCCATTGACCAGTTTCCCTTCCCTCCTTTGATATGGACAAAACATTCCCCAATATATGTACACGGTTCTGCACACTCAATGCTGGGTGAGTGTCAGTCCCGATCTTCCAAACAGATGCCCCACAAGCCTAAACACACACAAATTCCAGAGCCCTTGGTGCTCCACACATTTCCATCACTGGTGCATGGCAACCAAGCATCTTCTTTCTAATCCAGAAGGTCTGGGGTCTCTCCATGGGGCTGAGGTGGTTGAGACTATTGGTAAAATTTATATGGCTGTTTTGTTTTGTTTAAAGAAAAGTGGATGGGAAATTAGAAGCGGGGGGGGGGGGCGGTGGGAGTCACTGCTGCCACAGTCCCTGTGTGGAAGGCCCCATCTCTGCCCCACCATTTTTCTGAAGGCCGTTCCTCGGGGAGCACAGGGTCTGCTAGGGCTGTTCCTGTGACTTCTGGGATCAGAGGTGAAGGGGCTTTTGTCATCTTGCCCTAGGTCACGTCCAGAGGGCTGGGCTGAGAACCCTTGGAGATATCCGAGTGGTGCCCCTCACATNGAAGGCCGTTCCTCGGGGAGCACAGGGTCTGCTAGGGCTGTTCCTGTGACTTCTGGGATCAGAGGTGAAGGGGCTTTTGTCATCTTGCCCTAGGTCACGTCCAGAGGGCTGGGCTGAGAACCCTTGGAGATATCCGAGTGGTGCCCCTCACATCCACTTCACAGAATCTAGCCTTGAAACTGGGCAAGCACTGAGGGCCTTCCAAGGCCAGCACCATCAGGTGTCCAAGTCCTTCCTGTGTCTTGGAATTCAAGAAGTGGAAAGATTTTACACACGAAGAGAGGATATTCAGCTTTCCACTGTCACACAGTGAGGAACGGGGTAGATTCCAAAGGCCCTGGCACTATTGCACAGCTCCGAACCTGCGTGCAATGGCCAGCTGAGTTTAAGGTTCACGGCTCTGCCCACTTTGTATGGTTCCCTTCTGGACAAGAGTTTGTAAGCGGGGCCTGGAGTGCTGAGGCTGCCCCTCTGGTTTTCTCATCAGAGAAACTGCACAACCATATCTGGGATTGGTGGGCACCAAACTCTAGCTGGCATTTACCAAGTCTTGGGCCCTGGCAACAAGGGAGCTGCATCCATGGGAAGAAGGATTACCTTTTGTGTGTCTATACAAAAGTGCCTTGTATACAAGATTTGAGCCCACTGGGATTGAGGGCAGCCTCTTTCTAATTCTGCACAAAGTCCCCATATATGTCAGAGGGTTCTTTGGGATTGTGGATTTGCGTCAGGGATGGCAAATAGTTTTCATCTTGTGGACCAGCTCCACTCTTGGTGGCAAATCCAGAGTGCTGTGTGGAGATGGAGCCTGGAGCCCTGTCTGGGAAGGAGTGCCGCGCTCAGTGCCTTCTGCCCTCAGTGGGGGATGGGGCAGTGGAGTGTGCAGGGAGAGCATTTGCCATTTTGCTATCACTGCTGTAAACTGACACCTTCTGTGTCAACACACAGCCCAAAGAAGCCCAGTGCACAGCCCCCGCCCAGAGGAAAGGCAAACGCCAGCCTTCCCAGTGTGCATCAGCTGTTTAATTCCTGACACATGGGGTGCAGGTGGGTTCAAAAGGGTTAGGGGTTTCTTTGCATTACAAATCACCATGAGATGTTTTCTACTGACATAAGCAGCATCAATTTGCACAGGACTGTGGAGTCCCTTCTTCTTCCTCTGCTCATCTCTGCCAGCCTTTCAAGCCCAAATTAAAGGCTGATTCCTGTCCCTCTTCCCCTTCCCCTGCCCAAGACACCCGCCCCAGATCCTTGCTTGCTCTTCTGTCCAAAGTTTCTCCTGCTCAGAGCCCAAAGCTCTTGGTTTGAAATGCCACCAAGGACTATCAGATCTGTTGCCTGGGCAACTTTAGGGGCAGACACTTCCCTACATGGGTCCTCCTCCTCCAAACACCATGCCAGGAAAGTTGAATATCACTGTTATTGAAATTATTAATACCACACTTCCTTCCCACATGATTGCTTATTTCCAGCTAGCAAAGCACTTTCCTGTTTGCCTCTTCGTTTGACCCTGTCAAGCGCTAACTGAGAAATTTGAGGTTTACAGAGTGGACAGAGACTTGCCCAAAGCCACTCAGCCAGGTTTCTTTCCTCCAAATCCTGTCTTCTCTCTGTTATCTCATCCTGGAGACCACAGGGTGGATGGAGTCGCCAGAGAGGGAATGGGACATGAATCCGACCCTCATCTGCGAGTTCCCTGTGGTCCTGAGGGCAGTGTGGGGGCTAGAGTGGGCATGCAGGAGACTGCTGCACCAGGGCCAAGGAAGAGAAAGTTAGATGTGGACTGGATTAGGAGCAGGTGGCTCAGCCCGCAGGCTTCCTGGGTGACCCTGGGCCAGTCCCTTTCCTTCTCTGCGTCAGGGTGCTTCCTTCTCTGTAACCTGGAGGCTTGAGACAGGACCTCTGACTCTTTTTTTAAGTTGTTTATTTCAGTTTTGGCTGTGCCGGGTCTTTGTTGCTTTGCGTGGGCTTTCTCCAGTCACTGCAAGCAGGGCTGTTCTTTGTGGTGCTCGGGCTTCTCACTGTGGTGGCCTCTCGCTGCAGAGCACAGGCTCTGAGGTGCGTGGACTTCAGTAGTCGTGGCTCATGGGCTTAGTTGCTCCTCAGCATGTGGGATCTTCCCAGACCAGGGGTTGAACCCATGTCCTCTGCACTGGCAGGCAGATTCTTATCCACTGCACCACCAGAGACGTCCCCTCTGACATTTTGAATGCAAGGCTTCTTAATGTGTACATGATGGGGGGTGGGGAAGCACCGAGTTTGGGCTTGGACCAGTCTTCTTATCCTGGGACCCAGGCCTCTGATACCTATCTTGTCACTCTTACCCATCACCCTCCATCCCATGGGAAGGGTTGTCTTGGGGATATGAGGGGCCCAGTCAGCTGCTATCCAGGCAAACTGCCTGTCAGTTGCTCAAATTTATTGATCACTGACCGGGTACAGAGCCCACGTGTTGAGCAGGTGTGTTGTGGGCAAGGGGAGGGAGAAAAGTACAAAGCAAAGAAGCCACTCAGGCTTCAAAGGGGAGCATAATCTGGCTCCCATAATCCCTCCATCCAACCATTGACCTAGCAAACATTTTTGGATCATCTCCTATCTACGTACAGGCCCTGGGTAGGAACTATGGAGTGGGGGTGGTGGTGAAGAGGGCAGAGGCCGTCAGTATGGTCACCAGGTGGGACCAGTACCCTTGTAGCATCACATCATTCTCAGAGACAGGGGATCCCAGACCAGGTGCCTGAGACTCATAGTCTCTCTGAGGCTGAGAACCACAGGAGTAGGGTTTTGTGTGGCTAGCACTTTGGTTCTCCACATGCCCCATCATTACCTGTTTATTGCCTGGTACCTGCCTGGTCTCTAAGGCAATTTGAATTTGCAACCCATACTAGGGAAAAAATATGCACTTCAAGATAACAGGACTATCTTTGCCCAGAAGAAGAGTGGTGGGTGGAGACAGAGTTCTGGGCTAGTGCTGGGAACCCTGGGGTCTCCTTTAGGCTCCCCAGTTGCCTGCTTTTGGAACTGGAAGATATGCAATTGGAAGATGTCTCCTCTCTGACCAGCAGTTTTCTCTGTAAAACTTAGGGAGAGTTTAGATCGGTGATTCCAAATCCTATCCAGCTCTTCCCCTTGGAACCTTAAAGATAGTATCAGAATTCCAGTTCAGTTCAGTTCAGTCGCTCAGTCGTGTCCGACTCTTTGCGACCCCATGAATCGCAGCACGCCAGGCCTCCCTGTCCATCACCAACTCCTGGAGTTCACTCAGACTCACGTCCATCGAGTCACTGATGCCATCCAGCCATCTCATCCTCTGTCGTCCCCTTCTTCTCCTGCCCCCAATCCCTCCCAGCATCAGAGTCTTTTCCAGTGAGTCAACTCTTCTCATGAGGTGGCCAAAGCACTGGAGTTTCAGCTTTAGCATCATTCCTTCCAAAGAAATCC
>SJYV01056055.1:239632-252020 GCA_006410875.1 Neotragus pygmaeus
GGGGGGGGCGCGAGCGGGCGGCCGCGGCAGGGGGCGGGGAGCCGGCACCGGCCCCGCAAAATGAGCCTGCTGTCGGCCATCGACACGAGCGCCGCCTCGGTGTACCAGCCGACCCAGCTGCTCAACTGGGTCTACCTGTCGCTGCAGGACACGCACCAGGCGAGCGCCTTCGATGCCTTCCGGCCAGAGCCGCCCGCCGGCGCCGCGCCCCCAGAACTGACCTTCGGCAAGGGCCGCCCGGAGCAGCTGGGCTCGCCCCTGCACTCCAGCTATCTCAACAGCTTCTTCCAGCTGCAGCGCGGAGAGGTGGGTGCCCCTGCGCGCCCCCGCCCTCCGGCGACCGCGCAGGGCCTTTTCCTATCTGCCCAGCTCTTCCTGGCTTGGCCCCGGGCCCGGCTCCGTATTGCCCGGCCCTGCTTGGCTTGACTTCGCTCAGCTCTGCCAAACTCGCCTCCCGAAGTCCCCGGGGCGCCGGGAGCGCGTCACCTCCCCGCTGAGCCCGGCCCGGAGTAGCTCTGGGGCGGGTGGAGCCCCTCCTTCCCTCTCTTCCAGCCTGGGGCGCCCTGCTCCGAGGGGGCTGGGGAGCCCGACCCGGTGGGTGGGTTCCGGATTGTCTCCAGACAGCCGGGGCGCGGCTTGTGCGGGGAGCCCCTTCCAAGTGTCCTTCCCACGCCCAACCCCATCCCCCTCTTGGCCACCGCTCGCTGGGACGGAGAGTGTGGATTTGCTCCGAGTTCCTCCGGAGGGCCCTGAAATCTTTTCTCCTCCGACTTCGGTGGTTCTCGACCTGAAGGGCACTCTGGAGAGCAGTGACTCACCCGCCGAATTTTTCTGCTGTTCTCACGCGGGGACCCCCAGATGCACTCTTTAGCCGCTCGCCCTCCCCCAGCCACATAGGAAGTGGTTTTTGAGGGCTTGACCCCACAGACTGTGCTGTCCCCCGCCCTTCCAGCCTGGAAGGAAATGAAAGGGAAATCTCTTGAGCTCCTGGGAGGGGGCTCGATAGGGGAAGAGGTTCCAGCTGCCCAGTGCCTTCTCCAGAAACCTGGGCCGGCTGCCGTTGCAAAGTTTGCCTGTTGGATGGATTCAGTTACAAAGTCAGACGGGCAGCTAGATAAATACCCAGATTGCATCTTTCCCCAGCTAGATAAATACCCAGATTGCCAGGACCTCCCAGCCCCTTGGAGAGCTCTTCAGAGTCTTCCTGGATACCATCCTCTCTCCCTTCAGCTGGATTCCTCCTGGGCCCCACTCCCACTTACTCCTGCCTCATGTGAGAACCGCAGACACCCTCTGTGGCCTTCCCTTGCTCTGCTTCTGGCAGCTCTCTCTGCAAAAGTGCAGAGGGAGAGGCCCGGGAAGAGGACCCACGGGAGGGGCACTTGCCTTCTAGACCAGGGCACACCAGTTAGCTTCAGGAGAGTCAGAGTCCCTTACCAGTTTGCGGGAGAAGACCTGTGTATACACCAGTGTGCTGGTGATGAGGTGAGAAAGACAGAGGGTCGCCCTTTGTGACCCCGTAATGTGTTTGCCTCTGCCATTATTGACTAGGGAAGACATGGCCATGTGAATTGCTGGCCTGAGGCCTAGAGATGGGCCAACGGCAGGCCAGCAGAAAGAAGGGATGGTTGACCTGTATTGGACTGTCAGGCATAGCTGGGGGAGATGAATCTGGAAAGCACCCTTTGGTGCCAGGCGACAGCATTCATATTCCAGAACTCTTTGTAAACTGTAAAGCACTCTGTCCACCTGAGGAATTGTCCTTGGTGGGAAATCTTTCTTTCTCACAAGGGACTTTGCCTGCTCTTCGGGGAACTGGCTTCTGTGACCAGGGGCTTTGAAGGACAGTGCCTGGGTCTTGTCAGTTGTTTGCTCTCTTACCAAACGTTTTTGAGCTCTGCATGGCCCCCTGGGGATTCCACCAGAGTCCAATGGGGGCCCCAGATTAGAAGACAGAGAAGATGATACTGTGTGAATGGTGGGTGATTTCGTGGGGATTCTGTAGGAGCCCAAAGAAAGAAGGGAGACCATGGTTCACAGATCAAGTGGGGGGTCCCTAAGCAGCATCTGCTAGCTGCCTACCTCTGTGTCCCCATTGAAGGGGCACATTTCTTTGCTAGGGTCAGTGTAGAAGGAGCTGGTAAAAGTTATCTAGAGCAATGGTGGAAAAAACTCTCTCATGATCTGACTTTGGAAAAACCCTCATCTCTATCTGGCCCTCAGTTTACCTATCTGTGACATGTAGTCTCTGCTGTTCTCCAGGGTGATGTGTGTGGGATTTGAGAGCTGTACAGGAGAGGATGTGCCTACAGACAGGCTGAGTTGGGAGAGTAAGGAGGGGCTTCTCCTATGCTCATGGGCCAGTGGCTTCTATGCAGGGGCTGGAAGGCTGTGCTTGCTGACTTCCGGAAGACTCTCTTGGCTTCAGACTCACTCACTCTCACCACCTCCCCCCAACCCGTTTCGCCTCCTAAACCCTCTTGAAGCCCCAGCTGTGCTTCTAGGGACAGGCCTTTCCTGCATCCAGGGCTTAGCTGGTGACCTAATATGGCTCCAAAATAGCAACTGGTTGAGAAGGCAAGAAAAAATACCCCCCACCTGAATGCCACTGAGGGGCTTGCCTGACAGGAAGCAAGTTGTGTGTGGGCCTTCAGGGACTCTGCGAAGGGCCCCAGGGCCCCAGGAGCGTCGCCATTCCATGCAGAGCCTGGCAGGCCCAGTGGCAGTGCCTGCGGATGTGACTTGCATGCTGACCACTGACCATGGCCTGTCTGCGCCGGTCCCCGTGCCAAGAGCCCACCCCCTCCTGCACCACCCCCAGGCTGCTCCCACCACAATAGCAGAACGCCATGAATGCAGCTGGGGTTTGGGCGGGGGTGGGGGCTGAGGACATGGGGGCACAGAAGCCCATTGTACCCCTAGAACCTCAGCTCTGGAAGCTGAAGATAAGCCAAGGGTTCTGAGTGGAACACTGGCCCTGCGAGCAGAGAGGGAGATGGTGGAGTTCATGGGCAAGTGCAGAAACAGGCACCAGGGGGTGACCCGTTGCTTGTGGGGATTTTCTCGGCTTCTTCGTGTGTGGTAAGCCTGCCAGGCCAAAGCACACACGGGTACTTGNAGAGGGAGATGGTGGAGTTCATGGGCAAGTGCAGAAACAGGCACCAGGGGGTGACCCGTTGCTTGTGGGGATTTTCTCGGCTTCTTCGTGTGTGGTAAGCCTGCCAGGCCAAAGCACACACGGGTACTTGGTGCAGTTTTTAAAAAGGCCTCTGGGCATAGAAACTAGACCCTGTGAACGAGCCCCTGTTTCAACCCCTGATCTGTGGCAACAACTATTAATGTATGTCTTTGGAGGGAAATTTGTGAGGCCCTTGGCTATGCCCTTCCTCTCTTTCTCCGGTACCCAAGGAAGGCAGGTCTTAGAGGTTGTTGGGGTTGGTGGCAGGAGGGTGAGGGTCTTCCCTGCTATCTTCGTAGCACTAGGTTTTCTTTGGGAATTTAAATTCACAGCAGTGTGGAGGCTGTGGCACTCCACCTCCAGAAAAGGAGAGTTATCTTAAGGTTGAGCATTAGTGCTCAAGCACCTCTGAGTGATGCCAAGAGCCCCTCCTGGGTAGCTCCTGCACCCCCTTAGGGAGACGGAGCTGTCCCATTCCAGGCAGGTGTTTAGGGCAGGTGTTTTCTTTTCCTCTTCCTCCAGGGCCAGATGTGGCTTGAAGATGTGGCTCTGCTGTCAAATGATGCTTTGTGGAGGTTGGGGGGAAGGGCTTTGGAGTCAAATACATTTGGGGAACACAGCCTAGCATCCTTCCCTTGGAGACACACACCGCCCACTAACACAGTTAAGGCTCTGAGAAGTCCTGCAGGACAGAACCTGCTAACCTTTCTTCAACCCAACATCCTTCTGAATACCTCCAAGTTCAGGGCATGCTCCATGAATCAAGCAGACCTCTTCCTTGTTGGATGTTTTCAACCGTAGGAGGCTCTTCCTGCAGCTGTTAACCCAGATGCCCTCCTGGGTCCTAGTGCTATCGCCATAACACCGAGGACACCCTCCTCTTTGCCTCTCTGGTCTCATTGGAGATTTGAGAACAGCAGTGTGGGTCTCATGAGGCTTACCAGACAGGGCTTGAGGCTCTCACACACACGAGGCTGTTAGAACCCTTTGAGGGGGTAACCGCAGTGTCCTGATTTAAAAGGTCCTAGGTATTGGCAGTCTTCTGAAGGCTTGGATATATCACTTTTCCTCTCCGTTGGTGCGACTGAGCCGAGGGGCTGCCTGGCTGGCATGGATGGGTAGAACAAAGCCACCTGTCTGCTGAAGGTGGGAGTTTGCCTCACTGGGGTTGAATGGGCTTCAGGAGCTGAGGTTTGTTCCCAGCATCCTTTGTGGTCTGTGTGAAGTGGTGGGGGGCAGCCCCAGGACCTGGGAGGAACAGCCGTTCCAGCCCAGCTGGGAACTTGGGAAGATGCCCGGCTCCCTCTGGCCAGCCCTGGAAAGCTGAGCTCTGACTCAGGCAAGGGAGACCGTCGTTCGAGGGCCTGTTGGCCGAGGTGGCCTGACCCTCCCTCCGTCAAATTCAGTTGATGGGGCGGGCCTAGACTCAGAGGGAGACCACACCTCATGGACCTTCTGAGTCAGGTGGGAGGGAGGAAAGCAGGCAGTGTTAGTAATAGAGATTTAGCAGTGACAGAAAGTTGGGTGCTGTCAGCACCAAGAGAAAGACCCTGCGGAGAAGCGTCCCTTACTTTGGGTGGTGGTGCTTTCTTCTAGGCATCTTTTCTTCATGGCCCCAGAAGGGAAAAATAGAGGCCTGGCTAGTAACTCAGCAAGTCACTGGCAGAGCTCGACCTAGAAGCCTCCTCCATCCCGGCTACAACTGTCCCATTGACTCGCCCTGCTGGTGCGGGTGGCATTCACCTGGATCATGCCCTGGGTGCCAGTATGGGGCATGCATTAACCAGGGTGCTCTGTCAGGCTTCAATGCCTCACTTGATTTGTCCCCGATCCCAAACCTTCTGAGGAGTGGCAGGCATTGCTCATGGGTCCTGGGTTTTCTGTCACGTCCTTGCTCCAGCCTGGGAGTCTGTGGGGCATGAGTCCAAGGGTGGCCTGGCTTGGGGGAGGCAGAGGAGACGGACACCGAGGACTTCCTAGCACTCCTGTCTCATAGCACCCACTGGGTGCAGCATCCCCATTATGCAGATGGGGAAACTAAGGCTCTTCAAGAGGAGAAAGATAAAGTCAGGGCATCAGTCGAGGATCAGGGCTCCAGGGTGTGTCTCAGGGTGCTTGGTCCCTTGTGTGTATGTGTGTGGGTGGTGGTGGCTGGGATGTATAATCTTTATTCTGCCCTCCTCTGGCCATATGGATTCACTTGAGGTTTCTGAAAACACTAAGCACCAAGCTTTAACTCTAAGCTTTTGCACTTGCTGTTGCTTCCTCTGCTTCTAATGCTGCGGACTGTCCTTGTATAACTGACAGATTCCAACTTACTTCTTTATGGCCCCAGTGGATGTCTCTTCTCTGAAGGATTTACCTGGCTGCCATAGGAAACACACCTCCCTCCTTCCATGTCCTGTGGCAGAGAAATGGTGCATGCTTCTGGTAAAGTATGTCTGAACAGTCAGTATTGCTGTGAAATATTACCATATGTGTCAGCACTCTGAGAATAGGAACCCTGTCATCCTGTCACTTGGTAATCCCTGCATCCCATGCTTGGTCAGTGTCTGGGTCAGACTAGGTGCTCAGTTGACACTCGCTAGGTGGATGGGTGGATGGATGACTTGGACTCTCTCCTCCTCTTCCTTCCCCAGACTTGTGACTAGGGAGCACTTTCCTCAGCCTCTTAGCCTTTTGTTTTATCTCACGGAAGAAGTGTTTATGAATTGCTTGATAAATGTTAAAGAGCTGATGTGGGAGTCGTGAAACCCTATGCGTAGAGGTGTCCCAGCAGAAGTTTAGGTATGTGAAGGGTTCTTGACCTTCTTTGGCTGTGGGCCTCTTTGAGAATCTGAAAGCAATTCAAGTTCCTCTCCTCAGTGCAGTGCACACAGCACGCTTGTCCATGCACTCACAGAACTTACATTTGCACATGATTTCAGGGGGATCATGTGGACAGTGGACCTCAAATCCAGGCCCCTTGCTGTAGAGGCTGCAAGCCTTGGTGGTGCCCCAGACCGTCTAACTATTAGGGACTATTAGGACTGTCTAGTCCTCGGATTCTCAGATCCATGCTTTCTGCTTTCATTCAATGCATTTGGTCTAGAAGCAGAGGCAGCCCACTTCCCAGCTCGAGCTGGGGAGCTGGGCAGCAGGCACGTGGCTATGAAATGTGAACCCCTGCCAGGTGAGTGGTGACCTGCAGGGGAGCAGGAGAGACTAACTGCGGAGGGGGAGCCTCCCCTGGGTCTGTTCCACTCCATCTCACTGCCACTGTGCTCCTCCATCCCTTGGTCCTTTCTTTTCCCATTTCTCTTTCCCAGCTCCCCTTACCAAGAAGAACACAGCCTGCTTATTGAAATCTGAATCTCCCGTCAAGTTCTGGCTGTGTCCAGGGCGCTGTGTTTTGCACACCCCCGGTGAAGGGACTTCCAGGAGGCAACGATGCCCTTAGGGGTCCTGGGTGGAGGGTTGCTGTGTCTGTCATGGTCAGCACTGCTGCATTCTTGGCCCACAGGTCATCTTCAGACCTTGGAAATTGGAGCAGAACTGAGGTCCCTTGGTCTGGCTTCACTTTCCCATTGGCCCGCTCTGTCCTTGGCCGTGGCTGTCTCCTATCCCTGAGCCCAGCCCACACCCGCCCCTGCTTTTTGTATAGAATGCATGTGTGTTTGTGAGCATGTGTATGTGTCTGACCCCAGGGGCTGGAGCCCCAGATAGACCCTAGGGGTGAAGAAGTGCAGATCTCCTTGGAGAAGGGGTGGAGTCATTTGTGAGATGAATGGTTTCTTGTTCCAAAGAGAGGAGTGTGGGCGTGCATGTCTGTGTGTGTGTATAGCAGTGTGGACACGGATGGCTTTGGGGGATAAGGAAGGGGTTGTTCAGCTGATGGAAGAATGGGAGAACCCCCACAGAGCTGGGAACTAGGACCAGGGGATTCCTCCTCTCAGGCCTTCTCAGGCCCCGGGGGCAGCAGACTCTGCATTTGCTCTGCACAGACCTTACCCACCTCTGCCAACTGTTCCCTCTTCTCTTCTTGCACCCATCTCTTCTTCTTGGCTGCCTTCAGAAGCTCCTGCCACCCTGCCTCGACTCCTTCCTGCCTCTCCCACTGTGCCATCTTTCTGTCCTGGGGATGGTGGCCAAAAGGAAGCGCAGTTGGTCAGGTTGACTTGGCCTTGGAAATCTCTCCTTGTGTACCGTCAGCAGAACCACAAACCCCGGGGCCCAAGCCCCTCACACAACCCAGAGAAGCTGGTACCCTGTCTCACCAGGCCTGAGGGGCTTGGCAGTGTGGAGTCACAGTGCCTCTGTGCCGAGGAAGATGGTCCTTGCCAGGTGGCTCCCCTTCCTGTAGGGAAAGACCAGCCTTGGAGGCCATTCGGGAGCTGAAATGTGACAGGCCAGCAGATCTGGCTGTGACTCTCCTCTCAGACACGTGCTGGTTGCGTTTCCTTGGGCAAGTTACTCAGCCTCTCTGAGCCTCAGTTTCCAGTTCTATGAAGCCGGCCCGACAAGGACCATCTAAACAGCGTTCTTGGCAGGTATGAGTCTTAAGAAAGGGAAAGGATCCAGTCGAGTATGTGACACAAGTAGGCTCGGAATAAACTATAGTTCTTCCCACCTAACTTTCCCCAAGAGTCGAGCCAGAACCTTGGAGAAGTTCCAGCTGTGGACAGGAATCTGCTGCTTTGCTCCTTGCATGTGGCACAAGCATCCCACGCTTCCTGCTCGCTGCTGGGGTCACTGACCCAGGGAGGAAGGAGGTGGTCTCCTCCCCAAGGCTGTTCATCTGGGCCCAGATGACCCAGAGCCATACTCTAATGGGGTTGCCCTCACCCCCCAGCCAGCGCAGCAGACTCTGGGGTGAGAGCACCCTCCGACTTAGTCCATGGGAACTCCGAGACCCTGAGCTAAATCCTTCAAGGCATTAGGGCATCCACACCCCCATCTGTCAAGTGGAGCCCCCCTTCCTGCCTGTGACTGTCTACATGCAGGACTATCATGGGCTTAAAGAGCACTGGAGTCTGGTCTCTGGGGCAGTGAAGGATGGCAGAATCTTTGCCTTCAGGGATGTTCAGCCCTGTGGAGAGACGAAGAGGTATCTCTGTATAAAGAGATGAGAGAGCTCTTTCAGGCCAGTGCAGGGGAGTCCCCATCCCAGCCTGCAGCACAGGGCTATGGCTAGGAGTTCTGGAAGACCTCTGGAGGGGGCTGGGGCCTCTGTAGCCAGTGGGACCTCAGGAGCACCTGAACCTGTGCTTTTCACATCTTCCCTTGGAGCCCAGGCCTGAGCAAGAAGGGGTGGCTTCATGGCCGCATCACTGGAGTCAGAACCAGGTCAAGAACCAGATCCTGGAGGGTTTGGATCTTGGGTGGACATCCTAGGGGTGGACAGCAAATGCAGGCCTGGAGGGAGAAAAGCAGTGGCCAGCAAGACGCCAAGGGGAGTAGCCTTGCTGTTGTAGAATTAGGGGCTGACTGATGAAGGGAAGCCCTGCCCAGCCTTGCCCTCCAGCCATGAGCAGCAGGACTTGGGAGAGGTGGTACCCTTGTGAATGAAGGGCCCTCTTGTGTACCATGCTCTGGGGGCATCTTTCAGTACCTGAGTGTCTGGACCTTAAAAAAGCAGGCCTGCAGAGATGATGAAGTTTGCCCTCCTTCTCTGCTCCCTGTTACATGTGACGAATCCAAAAGCTTGGGGCCAGGTTCCATGGGCAGATGGGAGGGAGTTCTGTGTGTCCTGGCCTCTGCTCTGGTCAGTCCCCACAGGCCGTGGAAACGGCTGAGACCGGCTCGCCCTTTACCTCCATGGGCCGAGCTCCTCAGGGCTTCAAAGAGGAAACAGCTTGCCGCCCCACCCGGCCATCCAGCCAGCCGGCAAGCAGAACTCCTGGCCCTTAGGCCTGGCTGCGTGCCCTGGTCTGTGCCCCTGGCCTCACTTTCTCTATCAACTTCAGAGTGAGTTTGGGTCGGCTGATTGCGCCTTCCTTTCCTCTTTTCCTGGTGTCGTCTTGAACCGGGGCTGGGGAAGGCAGTGGGAGCAGCTGTGAGGGCCAGGCCAGTGTACACTGGATGGGGAGAGGTGGCGGGGAGGGGAGCCCTGGCCGGCTCCTCTGACCCACAGCTGCCTGTGTGACCCTCCCGAGGAACACATGCCATGGCCTTCCTGAGGCGGTGGGAGGGGTGTCAAGCTGCCAGGGGGAGGACAGCCTGCTCGGAGGCCCCTGCCCACCCAGGGATACCCGCGGGGCTGCCAGGGGCAGGGGTGCGTGGCCGCAAGATGGGGGAGAGGTTTTTCAGGGTATAATTAGTGCAGTTTCTGGCACCCACCAAACTTCCCCTTCCTCTTGACAATTTGCTGCCAAAACAGCCCTGATTCCTGTGGACTTGCTTAAATCTTATCCAGAAAAAAAAGAAAAAAGGAAAGAAAGAAAAAAAAAAATAAGAGGGTTGTTATTTGTGAAATTGCATTTCCCAGTCATGAGAATGAGTCACACCATTTGGAACTTCAAGTTTCTTGTTTGGATGAACTTTTCTCTGGGAGGCTGGGGCGACACCGCCCTCCCCCAGACCAGTTTGGATGGGGAGAGGCCTAGAGACAAGCTAAGGAGAAACCTCAATGGTTGGAAAGTCCAGATGCTCCCAAGGCCAGGTAGGGCTAGGAAGGTTGTACCTTCCAAGGGAGATTGAAAATGCTGACTTGGGCTTAGGGGTGAAGGGGGTGTGGCGAGTTAGTGTTTAATGGGGACAGAGTTTCAGTTTGGAATGATGAAAGATTCCTGGAGATGGATTGGTGGTGATGTTTGCACTATAAATAATGTGAATGTGCTTAGTGCCGTTGAGCTGCAGGCTTAAACATAGTTAAAAAGATAGTTTTTTACGTAACGTATTTTCTACCACAGTGAAGCAAAGCAGATTCTGGGCCCTCAGTCCCTGGTGGCTGCTTTGATAGGTCTCAGGTGGGACCCAGAAAAACTGTATTGGTTAAACGTTTCCCGGGTCATTCAGTACAAGTTTGGACACACTGATCTAATCTGTAAAATGGGGACAGTGACTCATAGAGCTGTGGTGAGCGTTAGTTATCTTAACACATGTAAAGCTTCCAGTGCCAGGGACACTAAAGCGCTCAGTTCGTGTTACTAACATCATCTAATCCCACTTCCGTTGAGACTCTCCCCACATCCCTTAGGGTTGTCCTGTCTTGGCTCGCATACCGCTCCCCCAAGGATGGGGGACCCTCTGCCTTTCAGGATGGACCATCTGGGGCCACCTGGGAGCTGGAAAGTTGCCCTCGGACTGGATGCAGGTTCGTGCGGGATCTTCCGCAGTGGCCCCGTGCAGTGGTGGAGCAGAGATTTGTGACCCCATGAATCATACAGATCATGGAATTCTCCAGGCCAGAATACTGCAGTGGGTAGCCTTTCCCTTCTCCAGGGGATCTTCCCAACCCTGGGATCGAACCCAGGTCTCCCACATGGCAGGTGGATTCTTTACCAACTGAGCCACCAGGGACGCCCAAGATGTCATCAGGAGCCTTTGAGTTTCAATGCACAGTCACTGAGGACTGACTGTGTGTTGGGCCTGAGCTGCCCTGATTGTCGTGTCTCTGTCTTTCCTTCCAGATCCCAGGCTTCGGTCCAAGCCTACATGAGAGAGAAAAGAGGCCCAGAGAGGGAAAGGGCTGGGCCAGAGTCAC
Source organism: Neotragus pygmaeus (assembly GCA_006410875.1). Classification (NCBI taxonomy): domain Eukaryota; kingdom Metazoa; phylum Chordata; class Mammalia; order Artiodactyla; family Bovidae; genus Neotragus; species Neotragus pygmaeus. The sequence goes on from SJYV01056055.1 coordinate 250,495, forward strand.
AGAGCAGGGTGTCCAGGGAGCCAAGAAGAGGGAGGGCTGTGTCCTCCAGGGAGGAGTGCCGGACCTCCAGAGGCATACATGTGTGAGGTGTGGGCTCTGTCCTGGTTGGAGGAGGGGAGTCTTGATTCCCTGGGACCAGCTCTCAGCTTACTCCCCTCCCTTGCTTCACTGAGGGGACACAGAAAGAGAACTATCCCCACTGGTATGCCCAAGAACTGGAGCCTAGTAACCTGAGCCCCGTGCCCAGACTTGTCATCAGCCCCTGGGAAGCTACCTCTTTCTAGCCTTGGCCTGGGCCGGGGAGAAGGGTCTCACGGCCATTCCCTGCCAGCCTCACTGCAGGCCCCACCTTTGCTGAATTCCAGTGTGCCTGGCCGCCCAGAGCCCGTGACTCCTATAAATAGAGGCTGTATACACCAGGAGGGGGCCTGGGCCGCGTCTGCTTTGAAGCCAGGCTAGACATCTGGTTCCTGTCAACTGGAGGTGGGAGAGGTGAGAGAAGTGGGCCGTTTCCTCCCCGGGCTTCCAGAGAGCTGGCCCAGGCTGGGCTGAGGGCTCCCCGGACCCACTGTGCACAGGCGTCGGGCTGCAGGAGGCCAGGCAAAGTGCCGAACTTCAGTGTCCTCTTCTGTACAGTGGAAACGAGGCTGCGAGCTGGTCACCCCACCAGCACCCGGCAGAGTTCCGGCTCTAGCAGGTGGCTTTCTGCCGCTTGTCTTACCTCCTGGCAGCCTGTAAAGAACTAATGATCACCACCATCACCATCATCGTATACTGAGTACTTCCCCGGTGCCAGGCAGGAAATAAAGGGCTATCTATGTTAGCCTCCTAGAAACCCTTGGAGGTAGCTGTCATTAGTCCTGTTTACTGGATGGGGTCACTGGGGTCCGAGGGGTTCACTGGCTTGTCCATGGATGCACAACTCGAGTTGGGATTTGAACATGGGCTCCAGGAAGCCAGAGCCCACAGGTGACTAAAGAGTCGGTAAGAAACTAGGAATAAAACCACCATATGACCCAGCAATCCCACTCCTAGGCATATACCCTGAGGAAACGAAAATTGAAAAAGACACACGTATCCCATTGTTCACTGCAGCACTATTTGCCATAGCTAGAACACGGAAGCAACCTAGATGTCCATCAACAGATGAATGAATAAAAAGTTGTATACATATACCCAATGGAATATTATCAGCCATAAAAAGGAACACATTTGAGTCAGTTCTAATGAGGTGGATGAACTTAGAACCTATTATACAGAGTGAAGTAAGTCAGAAAGAGAAAAATAAATACCATATTCTAACGCGTATATACGGAATCTAGAAAAATGGAGCTGAAGAATTTATTTGCAGGGCAGCAATGGAGAAACAGACTTAGAGAACAGACTTATGGACATGGGGGGAGGGGAGGAGAGGGTGAGATGTGTGGAAAGAGTAACATGGAAACCTGCACTACCATATGTAAAATAGATAGCCAACGGGAATTTGCTGTATGGCTCAGGAAACTCAAAGGGGCTCTGTATCAACC
>SJYV01056055.1:252522-275277 GCA_006410875.1 Neotragus pygmaeus
ACTCCTAGGCATATACCCTGAGGAAACGAAAATTGAAAAAGACACACGTATCCCATTGTTCACTGCAGCACTATTTGCCATAGCTAGAACACGGAAGCAACCTAGATGTCCATCAACAGATGAATGAATAAAAAGTTGTATACATATACCCAATGGAATATTATCAGCCATAAAAAGGAACACATTTGAGTCAGTTCTAATGAGGTGGATGAACTTAGAACCTATTATACAGAGTGAAGTAAGTCAGAAAGAGAAAAATAAATACCATATTCTAACGCGTATATACGGAATCTAGAAAAATGGAGCTGAAGAATTTATTTGCAGGGCAGCAATGGAGAAACAGACTTAGAGAACAGACTTATGGACATGGGGGGAGGGGAGGAGAGGGTGAGATGTGTGGAAAGAGTAACATGGAAACCTGCACTACCATATGTAAAATAGATAGCCAACGGGAATTTGCTGTATGGCTCAGGAAACTCAAAGGGGCTCTGTATCAACCTGGAGGGGTGGGATGGGGAGGGAGATGGGAGGGAGGTTCAGAAGGGAGGGAATATATATATATACCTATGGCTGATTCGTGTTGAGGTTTGACAGCATCAAAATTCTGTAAAGCAATTATCCTTCAATAAAAAATAAGTTAAAAAGAAAAGATCAGGGAAGACAAAAAACAAAGAATCGGTATGAATTCGTGTGTGTGTGGAAGCGTGGCTGCCCCGGCGGCCAGGCCTCCGGGCCTCACGGCCTCTGTCCCCCGCAGGCTCTGAGCAGCGGCGTGTACAAGAGCGCCTCGCCCTACGGCTCCCTCAACAACATCGCCGACGGCCTCAGCTCCCTCACCGAGCACTTCTCCGAGCTGACCCTTGCCTCCGAGACCCGCAAGCCCAGCAAGCGGCCCCCCCCCAACTACCTGTGCCACCTGTGTTTCAACAAAGGACACTACATCAAGGACTGCCCCCAGGTAAGGCCGCCCGGCCCGGCGGCGCGCGGCCAGCGGGCCTGCGGACCAGCCTCCGTGGGCTCGGGACCCTGGCTGGCCTGCGGACCGGCCTGCGTGGGCTCGGGACCCTGGCTGGCCTGCGGACCGGCCTGCGTGGGCTTGGGACCCTGGCTGGCCTGCGGACNTACATCAAGGACTGCCCCCAGGTAAGGCCGCCCGGCCCGGCGGCGCGCGGCCAGCGGGCCTGCGGACCAGCCTCCGTGGGCTCGGGACCCTGGCTGGCCTGCGGACCGGCCTGCGTGGGCTCGGGACCCTGGCTGGCCTGCGGACCGGCCTGCGTGGGCTTGGGACCCTGGCTGGCCTGCGGACTGGCCTGCGTGGGCTCGGGGCCGGGCGGGCCTGCGAACCGGCCTCCGTGCATGGAGGAGGCGCAGCAGCTCGCCGGGGCCCCTTCCTCCAGCGCCTCGCCCCGTGGCCGCTGGCCGCCACCTCTTTGTCCCCTCTGGTTTTCCTGAGGCGGGCTAGCTGGTGTGGATGGCACAGAGCCCCAGCTTGGGCCTGCACTGGCCCGTCAGCAGTCTGGGAGGGGCACCCCAGAGTGCGATTCTGAGCCTTCGAGTGTCCCCTCACCCCACCCCAGTCTTCCTGCCAAGGTGGGTCCTGTTACCATCAAGCAGGAGGGGCCAACGGCTTCCTCACAGCTCTCCTGAGAGCCCATCAGCTCCCACTCACAGGGAAGGAATGTGGGCTCCGGGCCAGGAACCCAGATGTGCGCCCCCTCCCCCAGACCCCACCTCTGCCCGCTCTGCAGCCTGCAGCCTGTGAGGGGGAGGGGTGCCCCCAGGATAGGTCTGGGTGAAGGCCTCAGGGAGGGGCTTCCCAGGTGGCTCAGTGGTAAAGAATCTGTCTGCATTGCAGGAGACGCAGGAGACACTGGTTCCATCCCTGGGTCAGGAAGATTCTCTGGAGGAGGAAATGGCAACCCACTCCAGTATTCTTGCTGGGAAAATCCCATGGGCAGAGAATCCCATGGGACAGATGGACAAAATCCCACGGGCTACAGTCCGTGGGATCACAAAGAGTCGGATGCAACTGAGCAAGCACACAGGAAAGTCTCAGGCATGGGGGGCTGAGCATTGCTCCCTTGGGGTGGGAAAGGGGTCAGGAACAGCCCCCATCTCTCCTCTAGGTTTCGCTGCAACAAGGTGGGGCTCTGGGGGCAGACCCCGCTCACCAGATGACCCTGACTCTGACAGATGTGGTTTTGGAATCCTGGAGAGAGAGGTTAACAGTTGTGTTGCATACAGTATGACATTATCAGCGATTTTTTTTTCCTTTTATTTTTTCATACTTTCCACTGTTTTTATAGCATGGTACTACTTTAATTTTATACGTGTAATAGAAATGGAATCCTGGAAACTCAGAAAATCCATGTAGTCTTGGCCCTCCAGATGTTGGCAGCTGAGGGTGTGGCCAGGCAGGGCTGGGTCCCTCCAAGACCAGTGGGGGTGCCGAGATGCCAATCACCACTCTTCTCAGGAATGGCCATGCCATGCTTTAGGTCCCTGCTCCTTCAAGTACAGCCAGCCATCTCCACATCAGTGTCGCCCCAGAGCTTGTTAGAAATGCAGAACCTCACACCCAACCCAGAACTATGATCCCTGGTGATTCAGCCGGTGATCTCAGCCTCCCCCCTACTCCTGGCCAAGAGAGGCCCACCCACCCTGGACCCACTGCTGGCTGCCCTCCAGATCCACACCTCCTGGGCAGATGTGTGCAGTGGGCAAGGGACCCTTGGCATGAGGGCACCCTGGCAGAGGGTCAGGCCCCTAGCCCCCGGGGTTCTAGGGATGGGACGAGAGGCCAGCAGGTGGCTGAGGATCTGGTTGGTGCTAAAGGAGCAGCACCCCCCTGCCTTCCCTGACTGAGCCCCCCACGCCACCCTACACACAGAGCCTGTCAGCTCTCAGTGACCCTGCCTCCAGGGTGGAGCAGGACTCCACCCTGTTTAAGGAGGAGATGGACACTGTGTTAAGTGCTCTCCAAGCATTTTCTTTAACACTTACATCTGCCCAGCGTGCTGAGTACTTTTAATAACCTCCTGTTACGGCTGCACGAGCGCAGCTTCTCAGAGCCCCCTGAGAGTGTCTACTGGTGGGCAGCCCAGGAAAGCTTCCAGGAGAGGGGCTTGAGCGGGGCTGGCAGGTTGATGAGTGAGGGGTGGCCAGTATCCAAAGGCAACCGATGATGAATCCAAGGCAGAGGGACAGTAAAGAGGTGTGTGTGTGAGTTCTATGCACTTGCTGCTCTTTCCCAGATGGGGCCAGAGTTTTGCCAACGTGCGGGATAGAGGGTGCCTCTCCTCAGTACCTCTTGCTTCCTAGCATGGTGCTATATGTTACACAGTGTGTTCACTAATCTTGTGCAGGGCTCTCAACTCTGTGGCTGAAGTAGGAATAATAGCTCCATTTTACAGCCGAAGAAACAGAGTCTCAGGAGAGGATGGCTGCAGAGAGGGCTGAACCCTGCTCTTGGGACCTCAGTGCTCTCTGCTTCCTTGAGCATCCGTGCCGCTCCAAGCTGAGAAGCCATAGCCTGTGGAGCCTCACGTTCTCCCTAGAGGTCCTTTTCTAGCCCCATCTCAAACCTGAATCTGTCTAGGATGCCTACAGGCCCGAGGACCTCCCTTTACTCTTCACAAGGGTCATCATTTGTAAAATGAGGCTGTCGACACTAACATCATGGATTGCCGTGGGGACTCACTGAAGTAATGCTTGAAAAGTGCTTAGCACGGTGCCTGGCACCCAGTAAGTGCTCAGTAACTGTTGGCCAGCATTATTTTTGTCTCTCTTATGTCACAATGTGGACATAAGAGACATAATGTGGAGTCCACATGCCTGGCTAAGGATTTTAGCAGGCTGGAATAGGGTTGGATGCTCCCCACTTCTCTGCTGACCACAAGCCCCAGGTGCTGGGCTGAATTCATCTCTGTACCCCTCTGCCTGCCCAGGTACCACACAGTGCAACAGGTGCTCCGCATGTCTTCCTGAATGAAGGAACAGGTGGAATCCCTTGTTTCAAATGAACTATCATGCAAGAGCTCAGCATTTTTAATATTGAAAAGTGAAATGCTTATTTTGGGGAACAGCTTTAATGAGATATAATTCAGCTGTTTATAATAGACAAGTCGATGATTTTTAGTATATTCACAGAGCTGTGCAGCCATCACCACCGTCAATTAAAGAACTTTCCTTGTCACCTTAAGAAGAAACCTCATACTCTTTAGCTATCACCCTCTGGTCCCTCATCTCCTGATAATCACTAATCTACCTTCTATGTCTGTAGATTTCCCTATTCTGGACATTTAATATAAATAGATTCATATAATATGTGGCCTTTTGTCACTGGATTCTTTTACTTAGCGTATTGTTTTAAAGGTTCATGCATGTAAAAGCGTTTATTAGCTCCATGATTTGGGAAGAGTTCCATCTGCTTTTACTTTCTGGAAGAGTTTGTGGGGAATTGATATTAATTCTTCTTTAAATGGTTGGTGGAATTCACCTGTGAAGCCATCCAAGTGTGGGTCTTCTTTTGTGGGTTCAGTTCAGTTCAGTTCAGTCACTCAGTCGTGTCCAACTCTTTGCGACCCCGTGCATCGCAACACGCCAGGCCTCCCTGTCCATCACCATCTCCCGGAGTTCACTCAGACTCACGTTCATTGAGTCCGTGATGATTCTTTTAAATTACCAGTTGGATCTCTTTATTTGTTATGGGTCTATTCAGCTTTTCTATTTCTTCTTGAATCAATGTCTATAGTTTCTGTATTTCTAGAATCTTTCCATTTTATCTAAGTTATCTAATTTCTTGGCATGAAGTTTGTTCTTAATATTCTCTTATAATCCTTTTTATTTTATTTTATAATGTCCCCCTCTACCATGTCTGATTTTTATAATTTGAGTCTTCTCTCTGTTTCTCTTGGTCATTCTAGCTGAAGGTTTGTTAACTTTGTTGATCTTTTCAAAGAACCAACTTTTGGTTTGATTGATTTCTTCTATTTTTTTCCTACTCTCATTTCGTTACTTTCTATGCTAATCTTTTAAAAAATTGTGGAAAAATACATATAACGTAAAATGTACTATTTTAACCATTTTTCAGTGTACACAGTTCAGTGGTATTAAGTACATTCACATTATTGTGCAACATCCCCATCAACCATCCCCAGAACTCTTTTTATCTTGCATAACTGAAACTCTGTACCCATTAAGCAATAATGCTCTCCCCTCCCCTTACCCACCCCCTGGAAACTATTATTATACTTTCTGTCTCTAAGAATTTCACTATGCTAAGTACCAGGTATCAGTGGAATCATGCAGTATTTATCCTTTTGTGATTGGTTTATTTCACTTAGTATAATGTCCTCGAGGTTCATTCATATTATAGCATGTGTCAAAATTTCCTTCCTTTTTTTTTTGCCTTGTGATATATTTTATTAAAAACTTCCTTCCCTGTTAAAGGCTAAATAATATTCCATTGTGTGTGTGTGTGTGTGTGTGTGTGTGTGTGTGTGTGTATCCGTGTGTCTGTGTGTCTACCACATTTTATTTGTTCATGTATTCATCAGTGGACAACTGGATTGTTTCTGCCTTTTGGCTGCTGTGAATAATGCTGCTTTGAACATGGAGGCACAAATATCTTTGAGTCCTGCTTTCAACGCTTCACGCTAATCTTCATTATTTCCCTTCTTCAGCTTGCTTTATGTTTAATTGCTCCTCTTTTTCTAGTTTCTTGAGGTTGAAGGTTAGAATACCGATTGTACGTTTTTTTAAATTAAATGGAGGTGTTTTTAGCTAGAAATTTTCCTCTGAGCTGCATACCATAAGTTTTGGTATGTTGTATTTCCTTTATCACAGGATATTTTCTAATTTCTTTGTGATTTCTTCTTGGACTCACCAGTTATTTAGGAGTATGTATTTTAATATCCATATATTTGTGAGTTTCTCAAGTATCCTTTTTTTAAATGATTTCTAATTTTATCCAATTGTGGTTGGAAAACATACTTTATATTATTTCAGTGCTTTTAAATTTATTGTGGTTTGTTTCATAGCCTAAACTTTGGTCTGTCCTGGAGAATCGCTCATGTGCGCCTGAGGAGTATACAGCTGGGTGGAGCATTCTGCAGATGTCTATTAGGTCTAGTAGGCTTATAGTGTTGTTCATGTCTTCTGACTCCTTGTCGACGTTCAACCTAGTTATGTTGTAAATTATTGTAAATAGGGGTATTGAAATCTCTATCATTGTTGAATTGACAATTTTTCTTCAGTTCTGTTGCTTTTTGATGCATGTATTTTGATGCTCTGCCATTAGGTACATCTGTGTTTCTGATGGGCTTTCCATGTGTTGCTGGCGGTAAAGAATCTACCTGGCAATCCAGGAGGCACAAGAGACGTGGGTTTGATCCCTGGGTCAGAAAGATCCCCTGGAGGAGGGCCTAGCAACCCACTCCAGTATTCTTACTTGAAGAATCCGATGGACAGAGGAGCCTGGTGGGCTACAGTCCATGGGGTTGCAAAGAGTCAGTCACGAATGAAGCAACTGAGTACGCACACATGCTTGTTTATAATTGCTGTGTTTTCCTGATGGAGTAATCCTTTTGTCATTAGAAAATGTCCCTCTTTATCTAGCAATATTTTTTGTTTTAAAGTCCATTTAGCCTGATATTAGAGCTTCTCTGGTGGCTCAGAGGGTAAAGCGTCTGCCTACAATGCAGGAGACCGGGGTTTGATCCCTGGGTCAGGAAGATCCCCTGGAGAAGGGAATGGCACCCCACTCCAGTATTCTTGCCTGGAGAAGCCCATGGACAGAGAAGCCTGGTAGACTACAGTCCATGGGGTCGCAAAGAGTTGGACACGACTGAGCGACTTCACTTTCTCTCACTTAGCCTGATATTAGCGTAGCCTGCCTGCCTTCTCATGGTTGTGGTTTACCTGATATATCTTTTCCCATCCTTTCAGTTTCAATCAGTTCATATCTTTGGATCTGGAGTGTGTCTCCTGTAGACAGCATATAGTTAGATCTTGGTTTACTTTTTATTCAACATGACAATCCTTGCTTTTTATTTGGGTTGCTTAATCCATTGACATTACTGATAATGCTATTGTTAACACACTTTTTATATATGATATTATTGATATAGTTGAATTTAGATCTGCCATTTTACTTTGTTTTTGAAATTGCTCATGTCCTTTTTGTTCCTCCTTCACTGCTTCCTTTTGCATTAAATGATAATTTTCTAATGTAACATTCTAATTTCTTTAAGTATTTTTTCACCATTTTTTAGTTATTTCCTTAGTGGTTGCTCCAGGTCTTATACCCCTTAACTCATCAAAATATGCTTCAGATTTATATTAACTTAACTCCAGTGAGAAATGTTACTTAACTCCAAAATAGAAATGTTACTCCCTTATGGTTCTATTCTTTGTTCCTTGTTCTTGTGGCATTCTTGTGATACATATTACATCTATGTATATTACAAACTCAACAATGCTTGTTAGAGTTATTACTTTACTTAACTTTATGTGTTTTAGAGAAGCTGAGAGAAGAAATGAGACCAATTATATACCTATTGCTTTTTTCATGCTAGCCTTCTTATTTCACATGTTGAATTCTCATCATTTATTCCTGTGAATTCAAATTACCACTTGGTGTCATTTCCTTAGCTCAAGACACATTTTCTCCCACCCACCTTCTTTGTGCTATTATTGGAAACGGTACTATATTTCTATATGTTATAGGACAAATATTTTGAATTAGCTAAGAGAAGAAAAGAAGTACACACTTATACTGTCTTTTACAGTTATGTAATCACCTTATCAGTGCTTCTTGCTTTTTCGTGTGTATTTTCATTAGTCTTTGGGGTCACTTGTTTTCAGCCTGAAGAACTTCCTTTAGTATTTCTTGAAAGATTGGTGTGCTAGCAATGGAGAATTATCTAGAAATGCCTTTATCTCACTTTCATTATTTTAAGGATCGCTTTGTTGGGTATAAAATTCTTGGCCGGCAGATATTTTTTAATTTGAGCACTTTGAATATGTTATGCCCCTGCTCGCTGGCCTCCATTGTTTCTGATGAGGAGTCAGTTATTATGATCAGAAATCACTTGTAAATGTCATGTCATTTTTCTCTCACTGCTTTCAAGATTTTTCTCTTTCGCTTTCAGCAGTTTTACTGTGATGTGTCTATTTGTGAATCTCTGCATCTTTATCCTGCTTTGGGTCTGTTGAGCTACGTGGATGTGTTGATTAAAGTTTTAAATCAGATTCGGGAAGTTTTCAGCCATCATTTCTGCGAATGACTTTTCTACTCCTTTCTCTCCTTCCTTTTTGTGGAATGACTTTTAAATGGTTTAAATGTTTTTAAAATCTTAAATGGTCTAACTAGGGGTGGAACGTGCAGAACCCTGGGCCAGCCCTCCCTGGGTCCTGAAGCTGCCACAGAGCCCCAGGCTCAGAGAAAGGGAGCAGTGAAAACATGGTTAAAGCATTCACTGCCAACATCCTGGGGAGTGGGATACAGGCACCAGAGGATGGTGACCTGTTAACTGATTCTTTCTCAACCTTAAGGGGAGAGAGAGGTGTCCAGAGTTCAGCTCCTTAGACTGGGGAGGCTTCTCATAGCTGCCAGGTGCAGTGCAAGGGGACTGGGCACTGTATGAAGAGGAGCCCCAGGAGCAGAGGCAGAGAGTCCCAGAGATAACTTTCCAGTGGTGTGGAAGGCGACCCCTCTTTGTGGGGTGAGGCTGTGCCTGGCCAGGATTTCTCTCCAACCAGCGTCAGCACTGGCCCAAGAAAACTAGGATTCAAGAATGTTTATCATTGACCTCTTTAAAAAACCTGTCCCTGTAGCTATCTGTGTACAGCATGCCAGGTTTCTATTCAAGGGTAATAATAATAATACGGACAGCAATAACAGTGTTCTCTAAGCATTGAGTTTACCTCTGAGCTTAGTGTGTGATATGTACCAGTTACTTTAATTATCTCAAAAACTCTTATCAGGTCAATCGCCAGATGATAAAACCAAGGCCCACAGAAGTTGGGTGGCTCGCATAAGGTCATCCGGCTAATGAACAGCAAAGCTGGAATTGAAACTCAGGCCTTCCTGATTCCAGAGCCCATGCTTTTTAAATTGGTCCTACCTCCCACGTCAGCATCCAGGTTTTGATCTCCACCATCTTTCTCAGAAAGTCAGCGTACTTTAAAAAGATGGGTTGCTGGAAATAAAGAGGAACAAAGACAGTGTGGACAAGAACCATATCAGGCCTGGTCTGGCCACGGCCTCGAATCTGGCAGATTCCTCCACTGGTCCAGCCCCAGGCCATTTGCTGTCCCAGTGCCGTCCAGGAGGCCAGGGCTGGTCGGGGTGCCAGCTGCGGTGACTGCAGAAGCTCCAGGTGGCTGTAGGGGAGCCACGGGTGTCTCTGTTGGGCCTGCCCTCAGGGTCACCCGTGTGTCTCATGGTGGCCTCTGCACACCAGTGTGGCGGGACCTGCTCTGCGTCATCCACATTTCCTGTGTGGTATGTGTGTATGTAGTGAGGCCTTGACTAAGTACCCCATCCGTGTTCAGGACACACAATCCAGGACAGAGCCCAGCCCAGCCCTCAGTACCACCGCCCAGAGCTTCCTGAGTGCCTACTGTGCATCAGGCCTGTGCTGGACAAGTGCTTGACCTTTGTCCACCGTGGCACAGTGTGGACAACAGAAATGCTGTTGACCGTTCAGGGTGATCAGGGCTATAACGTTTGCAGTGAGGGACCAGCTTTGCCTGGGGCTTCATGGGAGGCCTCAGAGAGGAGGAGTCTGAGTCCGGAGCAGGGAAGGCTTCCAGGAAAGTGTGTTAATAGTAGGAATTTGCTTTCCGGGAACCACGAGCCCTTGGCGACAGCTAGCACTCTGGGTGCCTGAGGGGAGGAGCAGGAGGTATGACTGCAGCAGGTGGTGGAGGATTTGTGTGCCAGGCTACACAGTCTGGACTTGATCTGGAGGGCCAGGAGAAGCCATCCAGGGGTTTTAGGTGACATACTCAGATTGGCATTTTGAAAGATCATGCTGGTGGCAGTTGGGAGGCCAGGCTGGAGGAGGCAAGACTGCAGACCAAACCAGTCCAGGCACATGGAGAGATGATAAGACCGGATACAAGGCAAGGGCAAGGAAAGCTGGAGGTGAGGGGACAAATCTTAGACATGATAAGAAGGTGGCATTCATGGGGCCTGGTGACCAGGTGGGTAGGGGGAACAGGGGTGAGCAGTGGAGGAGGTGCTGCTAGATCGCTGCCGTGGCCAGTGGGGTGCCACCACCTGGGATTCAAATGCACTTGCCTGAGAAGATAGGTTCCCCTTCCTTTATTCATTTAGTGACATTCATTGAACATCTGCCATGTGCCAAGCGCGTAGCAGGCATCTGAGGATGCCGTAGTGAACAAACTAGGAAAGAGTCCCACTCTCTTGGAGCTCATGTAGTATTGGGTGAAGTCCGACAATAAGCACAAATCAATAAGAAGGAGATATGAGATGACAAGAACTGCTGTGCAGAGTGTGAGTGCTTTGACCAAGACTCCCAGGCCAGCTTCTCTGGGAGAAACAGCAGGCATGCTGAGGCACTGTTCTTTCAGGGGCCCACAGAAATATCGTAATTTTCATTTATCTTAAAACCAGAAGGAAAAAAAATGAATAATAGTAAGTGTATAATAATGAATCCAGTCTGAGTGATATTTATCTTTATACCAATAAGGTCATAAAATAGTGGCTTAGATGGTAAAGAATCTGCAAGTTTGATCCCTGGGTCAAGAATATCCCCTGGAGAAGGGATATTCTTCAGTATTCTCCAGTATTCTTGCCTGGAGAATTCCATGGACAGAGGAGCCTGGTGGGCTACAGTCCATGGGATTGCGGAGTCGGACACAATTAAGTGAGAGACACTTTCACTTTCCCTGTGGAGGAGGGGATCCACTGGTGTCCTCCCTGAAGGGTGTCTGAGGCTGCTTTAGGTTGGAGGGCCACCCCAGGCCTCTCTGATGGATGATATGATGTGAAAACTCCAGATACTACCTTTCCTCTGAAACTCAGACAGGGTTGAGGGTCCATAGGCCACCAGGAAGGACCCTGATGTTAGTGAAGGGACATCTTGTTGAGGTCAGAGGAAACAGCTTCAGATGTATAACCTCAAAGCCAGAGTTCAAGTTCCAGCTCTGCTTTTTACCAGCTGTGCAACCTTGGATGAGTCCCTCACTCTCTGGGCCACCTTTCCTCATCTCCAAATTGTATCTGCTACTGGGGATCAGTGCAGGGCTCTTTGCCTCGATGGCCCACTCGGTGCCTCTGTAGGAGTGGAGACTGGGGTACAGATGGAGGCAGTCCATCCAGGACCTAGTGTCCTTTCCTGCAGCCTTCATGGTGGTCACGCCCAGCCACGCCCAACTGGCAGCCACCCATCAGGCAGGCGCTGAACTGGGAGCAGAAATTCTCTAAGTCCTCAGCCTCCACCACACCCAAGGTGTTCTTGGGGGGGGCTAGTTACTCCTTTGGGGGAGGTCTGAAGGATGTTGGCACCTGTGCCTCCTGCGTCCAGCAAGGACCAGGCACCATGAGGGGTCTGGGAAAGGTCTGAGCCCAGGGGAGCTGCCATTCCTGAGTCAGCATGCCCAGGGCTGCTAATGAAATCCAGATGTCAGACAGAAAACAATCGTCTCCCCCACCCATCTGGCAGCTCGAGTTTCTTGGAGATTGCAAAAGAAGAAAAATAGATCAGCGAGAGAATTGAATCCTGGAACAGCTGAAATCTTAGAGGTGGGATGTGAATAGTCTCAGGGTCTTGCTGGGGGAGGGGCAGGAGATAAGGGGAAAGTGAAGGCTGGCCCAGATCCCCTCCTCCCCACCCAGTCTCTGTACTTCCTGAACCCCAGCCCTTCCACCTCTCCCCAGGCTAGAGCAGGCACCCCACAGGGATGTCCCAAGGAGTCCGGGAGGGCCGTGGCCCCCAGCCCATGTCTGACTTCTGCTTGGGTTTTCCAGCCCCTCATTCTGGCCCTGACCTCCCTGCAGGCCTGGGTTTCGTCTGGGGCCAGAGTGGCTGAACCTGGGGAGGGAACAGGCAGAAAGGGATAGGCAGAAGCTCAGGGCAGGAACCACTGATTAGTTCGGAGCCTTCACTATATGGATGTGGAAACCGACATTTTCTCATGGCGCTGGGCCAGGACTATAAGGACTACAAGTTACAAAAGATCAATGGAGAGAGGAAAGGAAGGAGAGAGGGAAAAGGAAGGAAAAAAGGAAGGGCAAGAGGGGAGAGAGAAGGAAAGAGGGTGGACACACAAGGTCATTTTGTGATTCCAGTGCGGAAGGACTGGGCTCGGGGAGGTGGATTGCATTGCACGCAGCAGGCATCATTGCATGGGCTTCTTCCTAATCTCGGTGCCTGGGCTTGATACTCCAGAGATCCGCACAGAACCTGGGTTGTTGTGAGTGCTTGGAGAATGTTAGCTGGGACGGGTGTTCATAGGGATGGTGTAGTGCCTGCTAATTTTGGGGTGGTCCCCCCAAACCCTGTATTGTGGCCTCGAGTCTTTCCTTCCTCCCCTTCCAAGGCCCTCACCTTCTGGTGTGGTGGTTCCAGGCAGAGCCTTTAAGCCAGCCCACCGGGGTTCAACCTTCAGCAGTGCCTCCGACTAGCTGTGTGCCTTTGGGAAAATCAGTTAAAGGTCTCTCCAGTACTCTTGCCTGGAAAATCCCATGGACGGAGGAGCCTGATGGGCTGAGTCCATGGGGTCGCTAAGAGTTGGACACAACCGAGCGACTTCCCTTTCACTTTTCACTTTCATGTATTGGAGAAGGAAATGGCAACCCACTCCAGCGTTCTTGCCTGGAGAATCCCAGGGACGGCGGAGCCTGGTGGGCTGCCGTCTATGGGGTCGCACAGAGTTGGACACGACTGAAGCGACTCAGCAGCAGCAGCAGCAGGCCTCAGTTGCCTCCTCAGTAAAGTGAAGATGATAGAAACCTAGCTCACAGATGTTGTGAGAATGAATGAGTTATTTTATCTGAAGTGCTTCACTGAGAAACACTTCATATGCACCGTGTTAGCTGTTGTGGCTGTGTTAACGACCATCATGATTGCTATGCCTCAGTTCAGCTGCTCCAAACTAGTTTGTGACGTCCCAGAGGTCTAAAAAAGTGTTTTAAAGCTATGAGGTCATCAGAGGGGTCTCTGGTCCTCCTGTCCTGCACAGGACAGGCTGCCTCCAGGGCGGGCGGCAGGAAGGCCGTGTGACAAGCCTGGGCTTTCTCAGGAGGCTTGGGAGGGGGACTGTGCCAGGCTCTGATGACTGTGGATCTTGCAGGTTGGCTTGAGGGATTAAAGGTTATGAACTGGGTCCTGGAGGCTCCACTCTGTCCAGGGTGGGGGCTCTGGGAGGAGGGATGATGAACCATGGCTAGAAGGTATCAAGTGCCACCTATGGGTTGTCAGCTGCCCTCTGGCCGGGCAGAGGGGTGGCCCTGCCAAGTGCTTACCGTGACAAAGACAAGTGGGAGGGACGGACGGACAGAGTGTTGGGGCTCACGGGACAACCACTTTTACATCCTTCCTGCTGCCCCACGCCTGGCAAGAAAGAGTCTGAGAGGGGCAGTTTCACATCCCCTGCTGCCAGTTCTTCTTTTAAATGGATCGCAGAGAGTGACTCAAGGCCCCCAGGAATCTCGCCATGTCAGCTGGTCTCACCTCAGTTCTCTATCTCTGGTCCCTAAGGGACAGGGGTGATGGCAGAGCCTGGGAGCCAGAACCTGTCCCTGGTCCTTTAACCACCTTCAAAGCCCAGGGGATGGAGGGCTGGAACAGAGTGATTATATTCTTGGGCTGATTCACTTGCTGATGTCACCTCCTCCAGGCAGCCCTCTCTGATTTCCCCTTTCCTCTATGCTCAAAGGGCCCACCTTCTGAGTTTCACTGAGCTGGGCTCAGAGCTCACTCCTGCCCTTCCCCAGCTCTGTCTTTGTGTTACACAGCATCCCCAACCATCTGTGAGATGGGCTTACCTACTTGCAAGACATTTGTGGGAAATGGGCTTGCTATTCCAGTGCTTGGCATCCCAGGAGTGCTCAGTGGCAGCTCTTGTTAGTATTACTTGCTAGGTTGCTGGGCCTCCCTGAGCCTTATCTGCTCTTATTTGTAAAGGGAGTCTCCATGAGCCTGGCTTTGTGAAGTTGATATGTAAGGGGTGAGAGGCAGCCTAGGACACCGTGGTCCCTGAAACCTCTTTTCCCTGCCCCCACTCCAGGCAGGCTGCTCAACCACACACACAGGTGAACGAACGGTGCCCACGGAGCCCCCCAGCCTGCAGTCCTTTCCCTAACATCTCCTTCCCGCCCCCTTTCAGGGCCCAGCTTAAACTCATCTCCATGAAGACTCCTTCCCCAGCAACTCAGGCCCACCGGCTCTTCTCTAGATCCCACTTTTCATGATCTGCAACCCCATCCAGAGCCTGGTTCTAAGGCCTCCCATGGCTTCTCACCTGTCTGCCTCCCCACTTTATCCTCGGAGGACAGATGACGCCCCCTCGCTGTGGGCTTGGCGCCCTGCCCTGGAGTATGGCCCCAACTGGGCCCCCCAGGAGGTGGTCCTGGCTGTTTGCCACTTGAATTCTGCTAACCCCTCCCATCCCAGGCTTTGCCTGTGCTGTGCCCTCAGCTGGTACTTCGCTCTCATTTGCTCCATCCTTCCCTCCAAGCCCAGCACAAATGTGCCCTTTCCTGTGGAGGAGCCCCTGTGCCCCTCACCCTCCCACCATGCTCCTACTCTGTCTTGGTGAGCTTTGCCCAGCCGGGAGCCCATCCTCACATGACCGTCTCTCCTGCTTCCTGGGGGGCCCACCGCAGGTAGGGTCTGTGTCTGCATGGCTGGCAAGAGGGCCTGGGCTTTGGGGTCAAAAGTCTTGAGTTCTTATCCCAAGCCTCAGTAGCTGGTCCACTGTGGCCAAGTCGACCCTCCCCATGAGCCTTCACGACCCCTGAGTGGTTGAAGCAGGGTCGAGCCGTGAAGCCCATCAATCAGGGCTTCTGTGAGCTCCAGAAACAATGAGGTGGGGGCAGGCAAACCCAGTTAGAAAACTATAAAGTCGTACCGTTAGCCCGACGCCCGCTGAGCAGCTGAGCACAGGTCTGGCATACAGCAGGTGCTCACAGAGTGTGTGTTGAAATAATTAAGGGCGAATGGATCGCAGAGAGTGACTCAAGGCCCCCAGGAATCTCGCCATGTCAGCTGGCCTCACCTCAGTTCTCTATCTCTGGTCTCTGAGGGACAGGGGTGATGGCAGAGCCTGGGAGCCAGAACCTGTCCCTGGTCCTTTAACCACCTTCAAGAGCGCATATGCTCCTAGATGAGTGTGAGCCCAGAGGTTGCACGGACTCTGCCTTCATCTGCCGGGGGTTCTCGGAGGCACGTTTTGATAGTGGCAGTTTCCCTTCCCATTGTACCCAGGTGGCCCCTCAGGACAGAGTCTGGACCCCAAGGCTTTGTCTGGGGTAGGAGGTGGCTCCGTCTCTAAGCCCTGGTTTCCAGGACTTGATGCCATTGACTTGGCTCGCTTGTAAGATCTGGGCTTCCTTTCTCTCGCCACGCCCTCCCACATCTCAGGTTTGGGCTACAGAGAAATCAGGCAACAAAGGCAGGGAAGGAGCACCCATGGAGTGGGGTGGAAAGCCTAGAGAAATGTGCCCGCCCTCATACCCGGCCTGCAAAGCGCCGCCACCTCATGATCTAGGAGGCTCATTGCTAGCCTGCACTGCGTCTGCAGTCCATCTGGCCACCTTCTTCTCTCACTTCATCTTTCCCTCCTCTCCCCCTTCCTTCTTTTATTTTGTAGCAAAGTAGCGCAGAGAGGTTAGGCAACTTGCCCTTGGTTCCACAGATGATTAGGATCAAGCAAGTGTCTCTGACCCCAGGAGCCCACCTTTCCCACTGGCCCTCTCTGCCCACAAGAATAGACCCATCGTTCAGGACACGCTGTACACGCGCTGCTCTGGCCAGGCAATAATCAGGCTGCGGGAGAGAGTGTCATCCCCCTCCCTCCACCACCCCCCACCTCGGCTTTGTCCTTGCCTTGCATCCCCGCGCTTCCCTGACTTAGCCAAAGAGGGAGGCTTTGTGCAGGAGTTGAGTGTATGCGGAGGTGGTGAGAAGGGGCATGTTCCCAAGGCGGTAAGCGTGATGACAAAGGGTAAAAGAGGACAGAAGCCNCGGCTTTGTCCTTGCCTTGCATCCCCGCACTTCCCTGACTTAGCCAAAGAGGGAGGCTTTGTGCAGGAGTTGAGTGTATGCGGAGGTGGTGAGAAGGGGCATGTTCCCAAGGCGGTAAGCGTGATGACAAAGGGTAAAAGAGGACAGAAGCCCGAACTCCCCTCCCTCTTTGGTATTAAGGATGATGCTTAAGCAGGGCTGTTGTCTCCTCCCCTCCCAGGCCTTCTAAGCCTTCCCATCCACTAGTCCTTCCCTCTGTGTTCCCAAGGGACCCTTGTACAACCAGCCTAGTGTCCTGGTCTTCTCTTTGCCTGTGGTCTGGGGCGGGGGCGGGGAGGGGCAGGAGGCCGTGCAGTCACTAGTGGCAAGGCTGCTTCTCACTGTGCCCCCAGCACCTGCCGTGGCACCCGCTGCAGAGCCAGGCCATCGTGTGGAGATGCTGCGAACAGTACGGTAGCTGACAGGCGCAGGGAGTGTTCGCTGTGTCCTAGGCTCTGCTCTAAGCCCTTTACATGTATTGACCCATTTAATCCTCACACCAGCCCTCTGTGGGCTCCTATCATCCCCATTGCCCAGAGGAGGAAACTGAGTCACAGAGACAGGAAGTGACTTGCTCAGGGTCACACTGCTCAGCTCCAATCCAGTCGTCAGCCTTGCTTCAGAGGCTGTGCTGCCATAAAAGCGTGAGGGAGGAAGGGAGAAATGAGCAAGACTCAGCTGGGAGGTGGGGAAGGAAGGGGAGGCAGGCAGTGACTGTTGGCTGAGCATCCTGCATGTACCAGGGAGCGTGCTGAGTCCTGGCACATCATCCATGTCCTCAGAGATGTCAAGGAATTCTCCCAGAGTCACCCCGAAGCCAAGGGCAGGGTATGGGTTTAAGCTCAGTGAGCTTGACTGATTCCTAACCCTCTGGTCCATCAGCCGAAGCCACTGGGAGCCAGATCAACAGCCAGCACAGTTCAGTGAGGGGCCCTGGAGATCCCCAGGAAACTTCAGAGCACAGGAGCTGGCCTCTACCTCCAGGCTGGCACAGCTGAGTAGAAGGCAGGACAGGGAGTCGCTGGGTCAGGGCACTTGTTGCCAAGGTGTCTGTGGTTCTGAACAGCCACGGAGAGGGAGTTTAGAGGAGTCACTGAAAAAGACACAGGTTCAGTCCCTGGGTCGGGAAGATCCCCTGGCGAAGGAAATGGCAACCCACTCCAGTTTTCTTGCCTGGAGGATCCTGTGGACAGAGGAGTCTGGTGGGCTACAGTCCATAGCATTGCAAAGAGCTGGACATGACTTAGTGACTCAACAACAATGGTAACCAGGTGGGTGACCCTGAACAAGCCCCACGCCCTTGCTTCACCTCGATTTTCCCTTCTGTGCCGTGAAGCCAACGATCTGCATCCTTTCTGCCCCTCAGGGCTGCTTTGTGGCTCTCATGAGCTGACAGAGCTGGAAATGAATGGCAAACCATGCCTGACAAAAGTAAAGAATTCTTAGGAATAGAAAGATTTTTATTTATGAACATCTAGAGGCTTGCTTCTCAAAGAGTGGTCCATGGACCAGCAGCAGCAGGAGACTTGGGCCCTACCCCAGACCTACTGAATCAGCGTGGGCATTTTCACAAGCTCCTAGGTGGCTGGTGGGGATGTTAATATTTGGGAACCACTGTCTCGGGACTATCTGGGCTCCCACTTCCCCATTCCTGGAGACTGCCTTTTGGGTTTTCTTTCCATGGCCTGGCGGGAAATCTCCATCTCGCTGGGGGAAACACTCTGGCCCAGCAGGATCCTGGCCCTGCGAGACGGCTTAGGAGCTGTGAGCACATCCAACTGAAACTGCAGCCATCAGACGGCTCTGCTGCTCTGGCGGCCCCTGAGGAGTGCCACCCCTTCCTCATTTGTTTGGGAGGTTCGCTCCCACCAGAGTCAGCAAGGCCAGCCAGACCTGCAACAGGGGCCCTCAGGTGGGCTGCGGGATGGCTCTGGGGGTTTCCTCTGAGCAAGTAGGGGCATTTGTGGCCAGATAGGCTCCATCTTCATGCAGGAGGGCTAACACTGCAGCAGAAGTGCTTCAGATTAGACGCAAGAAAGGCTGAGGACAGAGTGGCAAAGGCTGCTGAGGGCGTCCATTCGACTAAATGTGTGGCCATGTTGGGTGAGGTCAAAAGGCAGAGGAAGAAAGGATTTCCAGAAGTTTCCTGTCCTTGAGACCATTTTTGCTAAGAGAGGTCAAGTGACTTACCTAAGGCCACTCAGCAAGCTAATGCAGTGGGGGACCCCTGTCCTCTGACTCCCCACGCCTGGGACATCCCTGCATTACAGGGATGCTGCATTACAGGAGCATTACAGGAGCATCCCTGCCTTACAGCCTCCTCCTGGAGGCTGAGGATTGACCTTGATGGCCTCCACAGCACTCTCTGACTCGGGTGGACACCACCTGGAGGACTTTGAGTGTGAGGAGTTGGGAGCAGGGAGGGAGGGCCTGGCTTTGTGAGCCTAGCAGTTTCTGTCCCGGCCTGCTTGGCCCCCAAGACCCCTGGGGACATCCCTGGAGCAGGGGTGCTCTGAGGCAGACACCGAGGGTTGGGAACAGGACCCCTAGAGCCAACAGTGACCGGGCGGAGTTAGAACACAACCTGAGGGGCATGAGCTTGCTCTAGAGACCAGGGACCACCGCTGAGTGCTCTGGGGCCAGTACTTGCACTCTCTGTTACCCTGTCTGGAATAAGGCGGTGAGACTTACCAGATCAGTGCTTCTCAACTGGGGCTTCAGAGCAGAATCACCTCGGGATTTGTTTGCTTGTTTGTTTGTTTGATAATGGACATTCTAACTCAGAGACCCAGATCAGCCTGGCCATGGGCCTGTTTTCATCTCTCCAGGTGATTCTGATGCACTTTTGCCCAGGTCCAAAGTGGAGCTCGGGCAGGTGTGTGGGAGGGCCCTTCAGGTAAGCAAAACCATATTTGTCCTTCTGAGGTCTTGGGGAGGCAAGATTAGATGGTTCCGTGAGATGAAAATGAACATTCCAGGGGTTCCTGCTTGCAACCCTGTGTGACGTTCAGTCCTGGGTTTCTGAGATCCTGCGATTCCCACATTTTATTATTCTGGGAAATGAGGCTTCCCTCACGGGATGACTCTGACACTTGGCTGGTCTGAGTGTGTTAAGAGTCTGAGGTTCCTACAGTCACTTCATGCCGAAGCTGTGGGGTTCTGAACTCTCCGACGATTTCTGTTTCACCATGCTGTCATTCTTATTCTTCGAGATGAAGATTCTGCACGTCTGTGATTCTAACACGTAATTCTTCTGAATTTTAGAGATTCAGAATCTAAGCTAACATTAAAAAAAAAATTCTAAATTCAGCAGCTCTGTGATCTGTCATTCCATCCGGGCAGTTGGCCGCCAAGGCCCAGAGCCTGGCCTTTGTCTTCGCCAGACAGGGTGCTGATTGTGTAAGCTTGGACAAATGCCCCCTCCCCTGCTCAGCCCGGACGGGCTCTCTGGGGGAAGAGTGGGGGTGGGGCGAGAAGAGACCCCACAGAGCTCTCTCCCTGCTCTGGCTCCTGCTCCATAGCTGTCAATAAGGAGTGGAAGGTGGAGCAGGAACGAGGGGAGTGTTTGACCTGCAGCAGGAAGGGCTGCGGGTTAGACGTGTAGCAGCCTCTCCTGTTCACTCAGTGCATTAACCCCATCCCACGGCAGAGGGGTCAGTCCCCGGGGGCTCAGCTGTGGCTCAGACATTAGAGTCTATTGCATCTAAAGCATCTCTAGACACACGCACCCTGATTCACATGGGAAAACTGAGGCCCAGAAAGAGGAAGCGAGTTGCCTGGTAGAGCTGGTGTCCTAACCTCCTCACTAAGCGTCCGGCTCCTGCTTGCGTTTTCCATCTAGTCCTTCCCAGGCCTTGCTTTCTGCACAGAATCGTCAACCTGTCACAGCACCCAGAGGTGACAGGGACCAGTCTTGAGATTCAGGATGTCATATTCACAGCCTGTAGCCTGGTGGATTTTGCCAGGCCCAAGAGTGGCTCTCCCCGTCCCCTGTAACCCCCCACCCCTGGCTGTTTTGTGCTGGCCCGACCACACCATCTTCTGTTTCACTGCCCTAGGAACGGTACCACACCCCCCAGCACAGGGCTGGCTCAGAGACCAGGAGGCAGAGAGACAGCTGAGGTCCTGGGGTGGCGGTCCTGCCACTCACTCACTTTGTGACCATGAGAAAGTCCCTTCTCCTCTCTGGGCCTTTCCATGCTGGGGCCCAAGTATCGCAACTCCCAGGTCCTGTGAGGATGACGTGAGATCCTATGTGGGAAAACCTGACATGATCGGAGGGGACAGAGGCCAGCCTCACACGCTGCCGGCTCCTTACCCTCAGCAAAGAGCCCAGGTCTCACCAGCAACTCGTGTTTGTTGAGGGAGACTGAGTGAGTTTATTTGTATTTGCTGAAAGGATGAAATCTGGGATTCCAGAGACTTTTCTGCATTTTCAGAAAGTTGGCAAGATAGAAGGGGAAAAATAATAAACGTAAATTTTGGACATGTGAAGTTTTATGTGTCCAAATAATGATGAGGAAGGTGATGAAGCCTGCCAATTACTGAGTTCCAAATATGTGCCAAGCATTCTGTCTTCCCAGGTGGCGCTAGTGGTAAAGAACCCGCAGGCCAACACATGGAAAACTGGGAGATGTAAGAGATGTAAGAGACATAGATAGATTCGATCCTTGGGTTGGGAAGGTCCCCTGGAGGAGGGCATGGCAACCCACTCCAGTATTCTTGCCTGGAGAATATGGACAGAGGAGCCTCGTGAGCTATAGTCCACGGGGTTGCAAAGAGTCAGACATGACTGAAGTGACTTAGCATGCATGCANATCCTTGGGTTGGGAAGGTCCCCTGGAGGAGGGCATGGCAACCCACTCCAGTATTCTTGCCTGGAGAATATGGACAGAGGAGCCTCGTGAGCTATAGTCCACGGGGTTGCAAAGAGTCAGACATGACTGAAGTGACTTAGCATGCATGCATGCCAAGCACTCTGCATTCACGAATTCAGGAAATCCTCTCACCTCCCCGGGGGATAGATATTATGATTCCCACTTGAGCAATGGGAAACTGAGGCTCAGGGAGCCTTAGAAACCTCCCAAAGCTCCTGCTGCCAGGAATGACAGAGTCAAGATTCAAACCCAGGTCTCAGAGCTGCACAGCCAGTGCTCTTTCACTTCGGGCTCAGCTGGCTGAGAAGATGTGGGGTCATGGGATAGACAGTGACCAGGGACTAGAAACACATCTTCCAGGAGAGATGAGTGGTTGCAGTTTTTTCTTCCTTCAGCATAATTCTCCCAGTTTTCCATGTGTTTATGTTGATGGTTTGGAGAAACTCTCTGAGCTGCCTCTGCTGCCCAGCCCTGGGCCTCCCCACAGTCCACAGTAGCTTGTGGGGATGGGTCCAGAGTAGAGGGTTCTGTACAGTCACATGTGTGGCCGAAATACCCGAAGCTCCAAGTGTGCGTGCTGCATGCATTACCCTCTGCAGTACCCAATTCATACGAGCCCACAGAGGCTCTGCTGCTGCTGAGCCCCCGGGAGCTGCCAGGTCTACGGGAAGCGCTGTGAACTGCCTCCCTTGGGCCCCGGGCAGGTGTAAGAAGCCTCTGCTGCCATCTTGACCACATGCTTCCCTGTCAGTGGACTTAAAATGGAGCTGGCAGCTCCCCAGGTGTGTACCCCGGAGAAACACGTGTGTCATTCTTTGGGGCGCTGCGTGTGCACCTGAGTGTCTGCAGACATGTGCCCATCCAGGCCCAGTTCAGGACCCAAGCTCAGTGCCCTTTTGTGGACAGAATAAGGAGGCTTTTCTCCACAGCTTCCACATGCCAGTCTTTCCCACGCTGTTCCTTCCACTCCCGTGATTCTGATCTTTGGGGATGCTGGGAGTGAGGCAGGGACGGGAGAAACGGTCTGGGACCCGTAAGGAGCACGTGTGGGTGGGCCTCAGGGACCAGGACAGTGGACTTCTGGGAGCTTGCCGTGGGTGCCTGAACCCAGTGTTGCCCTGGCGCCCCCCCTGGGGAGGAGATGTGTCCTCCTGGGGCGTGGTGGGTGGCAGGTGCTTTTCTGGGGCTGAGAGACCCTCTCAGGGAGCATGGCCAGGTCCCAGGGCTGAGGAGGTGCTGGAAGAGCTTCTAGAAGTGCCCCCTACTCCTCGTTCTCAGCTCTAGCCTCAGGGTTTCCCCCAGCACTGGACTTGGATCAAGGAGGTCTTAGCCCTGACCTGCCCCTTATGGGCTGTGCGATGCTGGAAGTCCCCTCCCTGCCTCAGTTCAGTTCAGCTGCTCAGTCGTGTCCAACTCTTTGCGACCCCATGAATCGCAGCACGCCAGGCCTCCCTGTCCATCACCAATTCCCGGAGTTCACTCAGACGCACGTCCATCGAGTCAGTGATGCCATCCAGCCATCTCATCCTCTGTCGTCCCCTTCTCCTCCTGCCCCCAATCCCTCCCAGCATCAGAGTCTTTTCCAATGAGTCAGTTCTTCGCATCAGGTGGCCAAAGTA
>SJYV01056055.1:276263-296103 GCA_006410875.1 Neotragus pygmaeus
CAACTTTTTCACTCTCCACTTTCACTTTCATCAAGAGGCTTTTTTGTTCCTCTTCACTTTCTGCCATAAATGTGGTGTCATCTGCATATCTGAGGTTATAGATATTTCTCCCGGCAATCTGGATTCTAGCTTGTGTTTCTTCCAGTCCAGCGTTTCTCATGATGTACTCTGCATATCAGTTCTATAAGCAGGGGGACAATATACAGCCTTGACATACTCCTTTTCCTATTTGAAACCTGTCCCAGAGACCCTGCTAATCCCCTGCTGTGCACACTGCATGGCTGGACCATGGAGGGCCCGGGGCATCTTTCCCTCTGAATCCACCTTCTTCCCCTTCCTCCTGAGTTTCCTCCCTTTTTAAGACTCAACACCTTTTCCATCAACTCTTCCTTCTGGGCTCAGAAGAATTGCTGCAACTCAGAACTGTAGACAAGGCTTGGGACTGAGTGCTTGTGGTACTCACAGCCTGGCTGTGAGTGAGAAATGGCCCACAAGGGCCATTTCTCGCTTGGCCCTTCTTGGAATGAGAGCCGTTTGCTCACCTGCAGGAGTGTGTGTGTGAGTGTGCACGTGCATGCACGTGTGTGTGTGTGTGTGTGTGTGTGTGTATAATTGCAGCATCACACCAGGGTATCTGACCCCCTCTCCACATCAGCTTTGGGGCACACCCTCTCCCCAAGGGCAGCTAGTACAGGCTCAGGTGACAGGTTTATGGGCAACTCCTGACTCCTGAGGGCAGGCCCCTGGGCAGGAGCCCGGCAGATAAGTATCACGAGGCCGTCCCTGCCATCACTGCCGCCGGCTGCCCTGTGACGGCCAGTTCTCCTTCCACCTGTCACTGTCAGCCTCAAGGCACTGCCACCGTCTCGCCCTGCCCTGCCCAGCCCCAGCCAGAGTTAGCGCTGTCACCAGCCAACAGAGGGAGCCTGGGCCAAGCCCCACAGCCAGGCGGGATGGCTGAGGCTTGATCCCTGGTTTGCCCTTCCCCAGGGCCGCCCCAGATCCTGACTGTGCTTCCTGTCTGTCTCTGGCGTCCCTTCACCTTTCCCCTCGCTGCCGCTCCTCTCAGACCACACCACCATCGCCTCTCACCAGCCATGTGGCCGCAGCCCCCAAGGCGTCCTCTCCTGTTTTGCCCACACCTCAATTCAATTCATTCTCTAAACCCAGCCAGACTTCCTGAAATGCCAGACTCACCTTGCCACCCCTGATCTTAAATCTTTCCCTAGCTTCCCGTGACCCCCACCTGAAATCTGGCTCTGGAGCATTGTCCCGGGGCCTGGTGTGGGCCGGCCTCCAAGCCCTATGCCCTCTGTGCTTCCTGCCGTCCCAGCCCTTTGCACATGCTACCTGGTCCACGTGGATCCTTCTCTACTTTATCTTCACCTGGCTCTTCCTGTACTTTGCACAGCCTCTGCCCCAGCCACCCTGTCATATACTCCCAACACACAGGACTGTGTTCCCCCAGAGCACATCTCTTGGTGTGTGCATTGATATTCAAGTGTGTTACTTTTATCTGTTCATTCTGCATGTTTTTATGGAGCACCTATTGTGTGCCAAGCACTGCCCCAGGCCTTGGGGACAGTCCATAGTGGACAGGAGGGACTTCCCCGGCAGTCCAGTGATTTAGCACTCTGTGCTTCCCATGCATGGGGTGGGGGTTTGATCCCTGGTCTGGGAACTAAGATCCTGCATGCCATGTGGCATGGCACAAAAGCTTTTTAAAAAGGGAAAAAGAAAAGGAAAAAAATGTGGTAGAATTCTCACCTGCCATAATGAACGGGAGAGACAAGGAAAGAAGACAGCTCACCCTGTGCAGAATGACCTACAGTAAAGATCTAGGTGCAAACGGACGTGCTGTGGTGTTAGGTCATGTTCAGACAGGCTTGTCTGGGACAGCCTCTCTGCGGCAGTGGCAGCCTGAATAGAGACAGAAGAAGCAGGAAACGAATGGTGGGGGGATGCGGGAGAGGGGCCCTGCTGGCCGAGGGAACCGTAAGAGCAGAGGCCCTGAGACGGGGCAAGGACGCGCTTGGCCTGTTCAAGGAAGAGCAAGAGGGCCAGAGTGGCTCTGCCGCCAGCTCCGGCTCAGAGGGAGAGCTGGCCGGGAGGACCGAGGCAGCAGCGCCGGGGTGAGCGTGTCCCAGGGCTGCTCCCGCCTCCTCCCCCAGCTGGGCAGCCCTCCCCGAGGCGACATAGATGGGTGCTTGTCTGGAGGGCCCCCCCCCACTCCCTGCCCCTCAGAACACTCGTGGCGGGGACAGGAAGCGTCGGCCCTTGCCTCCCAGCTGCCCGGGTGGGACGCCACCGAGCCGGCTGGCCTGCCCGAGGAGGGACAGAGGCCCCATTGAGCCTGCTCTCTGGACCAGCGGGGACAATAGCCACACTGAGGGCCAGGAACGTCGCCGGCATGCTTGTGCAGGAAGTCACCAGCCCGTTGCTACCCCCTCCCCACGCCTCCCAGCCCTCCTGACTTGCTCCTCCAGCTGCTTACTTCAGGATGACCGTCATTTCCAGAGTGGTCACTTGGTCTTTCACCTCCTCCCCAGAGGCGCCCTGCTCTGTGCTAGGCCTGGGGATCAGAGAGGAATGTACATAGTCCCTGTCCCTGGGGAGAGGGCTGGGGCGGACACAGCAGGCACACAGCCGGAGCGGAGCATCCTTAGTGCTGGCGGTGCGGGGGCACGGTGTCTGCCAGGAAGGCTGATCAGGAAGGCTTCCTAGAAGAGGAGTCGCTGTTCTGAAGTGTTTCTGCAGCCAGAGTCCCAAGACAACACAGCCACAGGCATAGGCAGGGTGAGACCAGCCTCTGGCCTAGGTCCAGGGGCGGGAAGAAGCGATGGCTTCTGCGTGTGGCAAGCCAAGGCTCATGCCCTGCCAGACTCAGCCCCCGTCTGCTTCTCAGCCATGTGCTGTCTCCTTGTGGAACGTCTGCACTGGAGGGATTTTCAGGGATCACCCAGGCCTAGAATGCCACACGAGCCACGTGTGCCTGTCACCCCCAGCCCACGGCCACGGCAGGCAGAAGTCACCAGAGTTACACTATTTTTGCCTATCAAGCTCGGATGCTGCTACAGAATCTTTCTTAGCACAGTGCCCTGAAGGCAAGTAATTGCACACACAGGGTGAGGTATTTGCTTTTCCTGTCATGCACTCATTGACAGAGGGGGAAACTGAGACCCAGACAAGGGAGGGCCTTGTCCCAGGGCAGAGAGCATGTTGGGGCTGGGGTAGGGGTGGGGTGTTTTAAGAAACACCCACTTTAGAATACCAACTGGTTCAGCCACTATGGAAAACAGTGTGGAGGTTTCTCAAAAAACTAAAAATAGAGCTACCATATGACCCAGCAGTTCCACTCTTGGATATATAGCTGAACAAAAACAAAAACACTAATTCCAAAAGATATATGCATTGCAATGTTCTAGCACATTATTTATAATTCAAGGTATGAGAGCACCCTGAATGGCCATCAACAGATGAATAGACAAAGAAAGTATGGAATATATATGTATACACCCATACACACACACACACACACATACACACACACACACACAATGGAATACCATTCAACCATTTCATAAGAATGAAAATTTGCCCTTGGTAATGACATGGATAGACTTAGTATGATACTAAGTGAACGAAGTTGAACAGAGAAAGACAAGTCCTGTATAACATCACTTGTGTTCTCTAAATATAAGTAGAATCTAAAAAATACAACAAACTAGTGACTATAACAAAAGAGCAGACTCACAGATATAGAGAAAGAATTAGTACTTACCACTGGTGGGGTTGAGGGACAATATAGGGGCGGGGGGTGGAAGGTATAAACTATTGGATGTCAGATAGGCTCAAGGATGTGTTGTACGACGCAGGGAATATAACCAATATTTTGTAATAACTGTAAATGGAAAATAACCTCTAAAACTGTATGAAAATTTAGAAAATAAACACCCACCTTGAGTTTAAATTGCAAAACCCTGGAGGCTGGCACAGACCCCACAGTGGCTATCTCCCTCTCTGTTGGTTGCCTCTGTCGTAGCATGCCATTCCTTCATAGCTCTCATCACAGCTGTGATTATTTGAATGAGATACTTGTTTTTTTTCCTTCCTACCTGGCTGTAAGTTCACGGGTCTGGGGTTACATTTGTCTTCTTAACGACTCTGCTCCGGTACCTTGTGGACAGCAGACACTCAGTGCACGTGTGTTGTTGAGGGCGTGTGCTGACGGCAGGCGGGGTAAATGTACACGGTCCACATCCCTTTCCCACTCCATGGCTGGCTGCTTGGCCCCCACTGGCCTGCAGAGGACAAGTGGGCCCTGGGGGCAACAGTGGACCCAGGCAACAGGCTGGTCAGATCCATGCCAGTACATGGTAAGCAGCGAGCCCAGGTGGTACCTCGACTTCCTGTGGGGAAACTGAGGCCTCCCCCCCACCCCCCAGAGCTACAGTCATGCCAGAGTGTTGCTCACAGAGCTGGAGCTGAGTGGGCGGAGTCTCTGACTTCTGGCCCGGNTAACAGTCTGTTAGCGTAGGAGCATGGATCAGATACAGGTCTTTTCCACACCTTCCCGTGCCCTCACACCCATTCTACAGCTCAGGATACAGAGGATACTTAGGCACAGAGAAGACAAGTAACTGTTGCCTTCTTACAAGGATGAGGCTTATTGTCTTGCGGGGCTGCCCCTGAAGGTCGGTGCTGGAGACCAGGGCAGAGCTCTGTGTGCTGCCGTGGGAGCCGGCCAGACCTGAGTTTGGATCCCAGCTCTGCTGCTTCCTGGCTGTGTGATCCCAGGCAAATCTCCCAACTTGTCTGTGCCTTGGATTTCTCATCTGTCAAGGTTATAGTGAGGATGGAATGGCTGCTGGAGGTAACTGCACACGGCAGGAGCTATAAGGGTTTTAACAGCTGGGCCCAGGGAGGAGGATGGACCATCTGAGGCCAGACAGCGTGGCTCCATCATCCTGGCTGCCACAGAGCCCACTGCACTGAGCACCCTTGCTCTTGGAGACAGTGGGGGAGGCACAGTTTGCCAGATTTCCCTGCCCCTGGGTGAAAAAGCAATGTCAGCTCCAGCCTGGACTGTGGGGGTGGCAAATCACTCGCTTCCTCCCTGTGACCACCTAGAAAAGTCACATAAGGGCAGCTCTTCCTCTGCCAGGCCCCACAACAGGAAGAGGTGTGCTGTGGCCTGCTGCCCCGCAGGGAGCATGAGAGATACACGTACGCCTGTATGCACACAGGCACACGTACATTTACATGTACACGCACTCTCCTCTCCACGGCCCATTCTCTGATTTTAATACCAGCCATCACCGTGGAACCACAGTGAAGACTGGCACATGTCTGGGCTGGCTTCCAGGAACCTCTTTAATCCCTGCTATGCCCAATGACAGTTGTCATAGATGATCCTGAAACCAGTCCCCAGCCTTGTGGCCCTCATTCGGCCATGAGGGAACTGGATGACTGCCAGAAAGACTGGGGTTGAAGGCCTGTCACTTACTTGCTTTGTGACCTTGGACAGGTGACTTAACCTCTCTGGGCCTCTGTTTCCTCATCTGGAAACAAGGTCATAACAAAGCCACCTACAAGCCAAGTGCGTAGCCCATGCAGGCACTCCATTCCTCCCCGTGGTTGTCACCATCTCCCAAGCATCTCAAGCTCCAACACTCACCTGATCAAAGTTCTCAGCGGTAGACAGCTCTCTTCTCTTTCTACCCCTCGGGATCAGGTCAGGATCTGGAGACCCAGAGAGAGGAGCGATTGATGTCAGTACAGAGCTGAGGCTGAAAGTTGGGCCTGCAACTTCTCACCAGGCCGCCTGGGAGCCCCAGCCCGAACTGCTGATGTCAGCGTCTCATTGGCCAGGGCAGATCAGATTTCTTTTCTGGCTCTTGGCCACCCTCCACACCCTTCCCCCATGGCTATTTCGAGCTGAGTTCCCCTGTCCCCCTCTCCCAGGGCGGTGACCCTCACACCCAAAGCATCACTGTAGGCCGAGGCCGTCACCTTACCCACATGCCCTCCTGCCCCAGCACTGGTGCAGAGCCTCCCTCCCGCCAGGTGGAGCTGGGCTGGTTACAGCCACATCTAGCCAGGTCGCATGTGGCCAGACCTCACCAGGGATGGCCTCAGTTGCAGACCAGGGCCAGACAATCTGTAGAGATGGTGCTGGTGTCCCGAGGTGGCCCTCCAGAGAGCTCAGCACAGCCCAGGAGGGGGCATCCTGGGAGGAGGCTTCTGCCTGCGGGACCCCCACCCGGACCCACACAGCTCACCCATCACCAGCACTGCCCACACCTCTGTCCCCTCCAGCTGTTGATGTGGCCTGAGCCCCACCCAGGTGCTTCAAGAGCCTCTTGTGGTCCCAGAGCACCCAGAGACTACTGGGAAACTAGACGGAAGAAACGGCAGTTTTCAAAAAGTTCTTTAAATTCAGGATGAAATCTCTGGCATGCCAGATCATCCCTGGCATGCCAGAGGCCGGGTCAGGGCGGGACATGACCCGCAGCCAAGCGAGTGGTGCAGGCCACAAAGTCCCCCGGGAGCTTGGGGAGCCAGGGCTTCTCTGAGAGAGGCAGCCGAAGGGCTCTGTGCTAGGGCTCGAGCCTGGGACTCGAGTGGCATGAACGCCCCAAGGAGGGCAGTTAACCCTGTGTGGGAGGGCGGAGGCCAGACGGAGTGGCCTTGGAGTTTGGCCTTGAGTACAGGAGCACCCACCAGGTGGAGAGAGTTTGGGGGGGTGGGGGCAGGGAATAGCAAGAGCAAAGGTGTGAGGGCAGAGAGGGGTGAGTTATTTGCAGGAAGTGATTTCGTTGTTGTTGGGATAGAAGTTTGGTAGGAGGGAGCAGCAGCGACAAAGGTGAGGTCAGCCGGGCCAGAGGGGGAAGAGTCGGAAAGTCTCGAGTGTTCTGCCTCCATGCTGCAGGTCCTGGGGGCTCCGAAGCCTCACGTGGCCATTAAAGCACCTGAGGGCGACCCTGCCTGGCTGGATTCGGGTTGCGGCCACCGAAGGGGAGGGGCACAGTCCGAAGAAAGGGTTTGCCAGGCAAACGGACCACCCAAACAGGGATGCACCAGGCTCTGGGAACCCGCTCAGGAGAACAAATGGTTTTCAGAGCAGCATCCAGCTCTCGGCCAACCACACAGTGGTTGCAGACTTTCTGTCCATCGCATCCACCCATTGGAGGCGGCCGCGGCAGGACGAGCAATCGCTGTCTCTGCAGTCACCGGAGGGGAGGAAAACCCAGGCCTTTTGCAATCGCTCTGATTCGGATGTTTTCTGCCCCTCTGGACTGGCCGCCCTTCCCCTCCCGCCCCTGAGCTCTGATCTGTGCGGTTTTGCTAATGGAGGAAAGCCAGAAGCAGGAAACAGATAGCTTAGGGAGTGGCTGTTCATGTGATTACAAAGTCTCTGGTTTCCAAAAAGTTTTGCCTGAGAGCAAGCCCAATTGCCTGGCCTTGGGGTGGGATTTGGAGAGAGGGGCTCCTGTGGCAGGGAGGATAGCTCCTAGGGGTGCTGTGCCCAGAGGCGTAAGGGGGTGGTGTCAGGGGCCTCTGCACTGCTCTGGGTCCTGGAGGGGCTTCGACGACCATCCTGTATGTTTTCTCCTTCTCTTTCGGTTCGTCTCCCCCTTCTCTCTGCCCTGCCTGTCACTCCTCACCCCCGCCTCTGCCCCGCCGCCTGTCTCCTGGCTCCTAGCCCACACCCCCTCCCCACTCCTGCCTGGCTCTGCCTCTGGCCTCTGCCTCTCAGCCACCCCTTGTCTTCTCTGCTCCATCTCGGCCCTCTCCCTGTCTCCTCTCGCCCCCTTGGTGCCCCCTCCCCAGGGTTTTCCTGAGACCTTTTCCTGGCACTGTGAAAGCGTCATTGTTCCCTTGCACTTTGACAAACCCTAGTGTTGTGGAATCAGGATGGCATTTTTGTGGTGGCTTTGGGCTGGGAATGGGGTGGGAGGGGTGGCGAGGAGGATGGGCCTTCGGGGCTCCTGCTGGGCTGCGGCAGGAACCCAGAAAAGGGGAGGGGGCCTAGGGGAGGCGGCCAGGACGCCAGTGCTTGGGCAAGGGGGCCCTTGAGGCTCAGGAGGAAACCCAGGGGGCCTCTTGCAGTGTCCTTCCTCCCTCCCGGCAGCCTGCCGGCCGCAGGGCCCAGCCCACCTGTCCCTCTGATCCCTGCTTCCTCTGGGGCCTGCGCAGAGCCCGCAGCTGCCTCGGCCAGGCTGCAAAGGCCGAGGAAGCCCTCCTGCCAGCCTCCCCGGGCCGTTTGTGGACACATGAGCGTGGGAGACTTGGGAGGGTGGCTTAAGCAGAGTCACAGAAAACAGGGGAAGAAGCAGCGTGGGTCCTGGCACTGCACAGGCTTAAGCTTGGATGCTGGCCCCACTGCTTCCTAATTCTGTGACTGGGCACCGCTGCCCCTGTCTGCAGCCTCAGGTTCCTCATCTGTCAGTAGGGTTCAGAGTGCTGGTTTCATAAGGCTGTTGCATCGATTAGAGATCATTTCACATGTCCTGCATTGGCCCCGTTGCCTGTCATCTGGGAGGACTGGGTGAAGAGTAGCCTCTACCCGAGGACACGGGTCCGAGAGTGTTTCTGCAGGTGTGAGTCTGACCTGAGCCAGAGCCTGGAAGTGCGTGTCCAAAGGTGTCTGTGATGGGTGCAGGCCCCGCTTGGTGGAGGGGTCAACACAGGGTCGCCTCCTTTGGAAGGCCCCAGACTGTGCATTCCTCGTCTATCCTGTTTATTTCCATATTCCTGGAATATTCCACAGAGCCTGGTGCCGAGCAGGTACTCAGTAAATGTTAGTTGAATGAGTGAATGATTGCAGGGGTAGCCAAGGGTTGGCGCTCAGAGGTGGGGTCGTGGTCCTAGGGGCAGGCTTGTTCTCTCCTTTTCTTACAACCATTTCAGGAGCAGATATGCATGAGGTAGGGGGTGTAGCAGATCAGCTTCAAGTCTTGGCTTCATGGCTGTGGGGCCCTGCAGAGGTTGCTTGGCCTCTCTGGGCCTCCATTTGCTCTCTCATAAAATGGAAGAGCTGTGGAGTGACAAGTTGGCAAGAGGCTGGCACGTGGTGGGTGCTCATGAAATCTTGGCATCCCAGCTCCTCTACGTCAGCCCCTTCACTTGGCTGAAGAAGAAACTGAAGTTCCAAGTTGAGCCCAGGCCTCTGATGGTAGTCCCCACTTCCTCCCATGCATCCAGGCTTGGGGAGAGAGTGCCAAGGGCAGGGGTGCCCCCAGGGGGCTAAGGAAAGGGGGCTCTAGAGAAGAGGTTCCAGGAAAGCGGTGCTCCTCCTCCAGGGAAGACCCCCAGCCCTTAGAGAGGGTCCCCAGAACCCTCTTGGGCTTTCCAGGAAGAGTCAGCAAGGCTGCACCAAGAGTCCTGGGCCCTTCCGCCTCTGTGTCTTCATCTATGGAAAGGGCATCTCAAACCCAGGGCTCTTTCCCTCTCTGCTCTAGGCCAGCACCACCTCGGCCGCCTGGCTGCAGAGAGTGTGCAGTCAGGGGACAGGGAGCCAGCAAGGAGCCCATCTGATCCGTATTTCTTCCCCTGCTCTCCCGACTCAGCCATTTCCTCTCAGCTGGATGCACTGTGGGGCCAGTCTAGTGCTCCCTGGCTGAGAGGGCCAGCGTGCATGGGGTTGCCAGGTTGTCCTACGAGCCTCAAGAAAGAAAGCCTGCCCCGTGGATTGCAGCACACCAGGCCTCCCTGTCCCTCACTGTCTCTCAGAGTTTGCTCAAACTCATGTCCATTGAGTTGATGATGTCATCCAAGCATCGCATCCTCTGTCATCCCCTCCTCCTGCCCTCAATCTTTCCCAGCATCAGGGTCTTTTTGAATGAGGTGGCTCTTCACATCAGGTGGCCAAAGTATTGGAGCTTCAACTTCAGCGCCAGTCCTTCCAATGAATGTTCAGGATTGATTTCCTTTAGGATTGACTGGTTTGATCTCCAGGCTAACCAAGGGACTCTCATGAGTCTTCTCCAGCACCACACTTGGAAGGCATCAATTCTTATTCTAGAGATGGGGAATGGAGAAAGCGATGGCACCCCACTCCAGTGCTATTGCCTGGAAAATGCCATGGACGGAGGAGCCTGGTGGGCTGCAGTCTATGGGGTCGCTAAGAGTCAGACACGACTGAGCGACTTCACTGTCACGCATTGGAGAAGGAAATGGCAACCCACTCCAGTGCTCTTGCCTGGAGAATCCCTGGGACAGGGGAGCCTGGTGGGCTGCCATCTATGGGGTTGCACAGAGTCAGACACGACTGAAGTGACTTAGCAGCAGCAGCAGCAGAGATGGAGAAACTGAGGCCCAGAGAGGAGAAGGGATGCCCCGGGGGTGCCCAGCAGGCCAAGGCCCGTGGCAGTAGCAGCCCTTTCCTGCCTCTTACCCTCCTGGCTGTGTGAGTCCCTCATCTCCATGCCATCCTGGTGCAGTGCAGAGCAGTTGAGAGAGTGGGCTTGAGTCAGCGGTCTGGGTTCAAGTCCAGACTCCACCACCTGCTGGCAGTATAGCTTTGGGTGAGTTACTTAACCTCTTCATGCCTGTGTTCTCATTCAAAACCCGGGACTAGGCATACTTGACTCACAGGTGATTGTACAAAGAGTGCCTGGCTCCTAAGAGACACCTAGTGAGTATAGCTGTTAGTCTGTCCCAAAGCTCCCCAGGGCACAGGATGCTCTGTTGGGCAGGCAGAGGTGGTGTGACCAGGGCTGGGCTGAGACCTTGCAGCCGGGGCCCGTAGCCGAAACTGTGATCCTGAGAACAGAGGCTGTACCTGCTGGGACAGAAGCCAGCATGGAGTCGTCATGTGCAGGGCGTAGCCTCAGGTCCTCATCACCCCAGCTCACTGCCTCCTCCCGAGCCAGGGTCCCTGAGATGCTCTCCTTCGAGCAACCAAAGGTGATGACGTCATCTCCCTGCAAAAAACTCAATCTAAAAGAGGCTAAGAGGAAAACAAGTTTCACCCTGAAGCCTGACTCACTCCTGGTGGGACTTCAGAAGCGGGGGCAGGGAATTGATGGGCAGAGTGACCAGCCAGACTCTTATGTTACGTCACGGGTGTGGATGATTCTAGCTGTTCTCAGAATTGAGGGAGCAAATGGGGTAGAGGGGGTGGGAAGCGCACACCACGGCTGAGGGCAGCGCAGCTCTGCAAACACGTGTGTTCCAACAGACCCAGCAGCCAGAGGCTGACCATTGCCCCACACCCAGGCCCAAGAGCGCAAGCATGGACAGAGCTGCCACCTCTGGTTCACCACCTTGGGAAAGGGCAGGGCGCCCCCTTGTGGGCAGGAGGGGCCTGCAAGTCAGGGCCATCGTTTTCTCTATTAAAGTAGTACCTACCTACTCGTTTGAGACAATTAATTAGAGCAGAGCATCCTGTCTCATAGAGGCAACCTCTGAACGCTTCGGACTGATTTCCCTCCTACCCTCTTCTTGCTCACATTTTTTCTTTTTACAGTTTTACTCTGGAAGCAGACTATATTTGATTGCTTATCCTGCTTTCTTATACAATGTTTTCCCAAACCCTTTTTAAGAAATCCTTATAAATGTTTTAATGGTTTTGTTGTCATTTGTCCAATGGGTGTAACATCATGAAGGGAACCAGGGCATTAGCTTTCTCCAGCTTGTCACTACCATAAACAGGGATGTGATGGTCATCTTTGAACTTTCCTGTGGTCTGCATGTCTGATCTTTTATTTCCTTAGAATGGTCACCCAGGTATAGATTTGCTGGGGGAGTGGGGTAGGGATGGACATCTTCTCAAGTCTGAAACCTTGCCGCTGAGTTGCACTATGGAAATGCAGTAGGAAATGTTCCTGCTCGGCCTCCACCCCCAGCAGTTCTGAATGTGCTCCCGCTCCACACGTGCCTGGTTGGCCTTCACCAGCAGGAAGAGTTGGGAGGACCTCGAGTTGAGGTGTGTCCTCAGAAGGACCTGGTCCCATGGTCTGACCAGGGCAAAAGTGCCCTTGGCAGTATCCCTAATAGCTACTCACCCAGTCACCGCTTGCATACCCCTCGTGACAGGGCGCTCACTACCTATTGGTCAGCCACACAGGAAATCTCATGAGCCGTTGGGAAGAAAACACTGAGCCACCCGCAAGAAGTGTCCAGGGAGCGTCAGCATCGTCTGCATCTCTCCCCAAGCTTCTGGCAGGCCTGGATGACGCCCCACCCCCTACCCTCTGCCCAGCTTTGCCCTGGCTGCCCCCTGGCACAAGTTCTCCTTCCCACCTCCATGCCAGCCACTGTCTCTCCCCTCCCAGGCTGCCCTCCACGCTGAGTCTGACCTGGCCTGGAGGTCAGAGGATCTGACCTCTCGTCTCAGCTCAGGCCCCGACTGGCTGTGTGACCTCGAGCAGGTCCCTTGGCTTCTTCGGTCCTTAGGGGCCTGTCTGTGCTCAGAGGGCTGGCTCCTGAGCCCCACTGAGCTTTGCCCGCCCTCCTGGCACATGTGATCTCCCAGAGGGGATCGTGGCAGGGGCCCAGGTCAGGAGAGCCCAGTCAGTCTTGGCTTCCTTCCCAGCCGGGGTGGGTGGTGGCCCCTGCGAGGCTGTCAGCAGTCGCTGCTCACACTGACGTTTATGAGCAGCGGGCGGTGCCTTTCTGGGAGGAGAGGCGGCGGGTGAAGTGTTGGGGGTGGGGAAGTCTTTGTCCCATCCAAAATCCTTACTCCCTGTGGTCCTGCCCTCGTCTGTAAGCCCAGCCACAGTGGGACGGAGCCCGTCCAGGAGGCGGCTGCTGTCTACCCAGAGCTGCCTGCTGACCTGCTTTCCCCTCCATCCCCTGCCTCCCCGTCCCTGCCTACAGGTCATCTCTCCCACTCTGACCCACAGGTGGGCAAAGCCACTGGGCTAGGCTGAGCTGGAGGCCTGGGGGATTTCTCCCCCTGAGCGCAGGCCACTGGGCTAGGCTGAGCTGGAGGCCTGGGGGATTTCTCCTCCTGAACGCAGCCCTCTGCTTCATGGTGTGGATGCATTTGGGAATGACAGAAAGAGCGAGTTAACTGTAGGCTCGTGGAAAAGACTGCCGAGCCTGGCCTCCTGCCCTTATGCTCTGTAAACTCTCTGGCAAGTCCTTCCACATGCCTCAGTTTCACCATCTGTTAAGAGGGTCAATGATATTCCCTGCCCCATAGGATTATGGGAAGAGTTATATGGGAGCTGAACAAGCCATGGAGCCATGAGCACAAAGCCTAGCCCACAAGTGGTGCTTTGTAAAAACCCGTTCTCTTCCCTCTTTGTCCTCTCTACGACATCCGCAGAGCTTTCACAGCCCTTCTGTCCTTCTCTTGGCTCTCTCTCTGGGGATTCCAGCAGGTGAAGACACCTAATACTGTTCATCTTTTGCTTGCCCCTTCCCTGCTCATCTGCAACTCCGGGATGGTGAGCCCCGCCTCCCTAGGCTTTCCTCTCATCTTTAGGACTTCCCTCTTACAGTTTATGCTCAGTGGTCTCAGCCCTGGTCTCCATATCACTTGGAACATACCTGCTTCCTCTCCCTGTACAAGGTCCAGAAGTGAATGCTACTGAAATCACTGGTGGTTACTGAGCATTTGCAATGTCCATCCGCCGAGCTAAGACCTTCATCAGTATGAATGCATCAAATTCCTCCAGTAGCCCTGGGAAGGCTGGCCCATTATCATCATCCCAGGTTTCTGGTTGTGGAAACCAAGGCACAGAGAGCTGGTATGATTTGCTGACGGTCCCCTAGACAGTCACAGGTAGAGACAGAATATGTCATTGCTAGCATCTGGTCCTGAAATCTGAGATCTGAGCCACGTCCTGTATGGTGGGGAGTCAGAGCTGGCCCTCCTGGTGCCTGGCCTGGTGACAGTTGTGTGGTAAAGGTGTGCTGGTCCGGCAGAAGCCCCTGTCCCTGGGACCTGCCTGGCCACTCACAGTTCCTGATAGAAGGCTCTGGAATGGCTGGTTTTCTGATTACACAGTGTGGCAATACTTCCCGACTTATCCCTTGCTCGTCTCTCATCTCCCTGCTTCTTCCTTTGGTGCACATGCAGTATCTTCTTTATTTGTGTAGCTTTCCTTCTTGTTCATTTCTGAAGCAGAGACTTTGAGGGGGGCTGCATTGTCAGTCCTGCCCCGATCCTCACCCTCTGAGCTGCTGAGTGCCCCCAGGATACCTCGACTCCCACCTCTGACACCTTGACCCCTGCCCTTGGCCCCAGTTGTATGAGGTCAGGTGCCAGGTCCCATCAATCTCTGAACCAAGAGGCCTGCAGAATCAGATCTCAAGGTAGGTGTGGCTAGTGAAGAACCACATTTCCCACTTCAGCCAAGGAGCCTGGAATCCTACCATTGGCGTGGCACCCCATGCCTACCCCGGTTCCCCTGTGAAATGTAGGTGCCTTTCAAGGGCTTCCCTTGTGACTCAGACAGTAAAGAATCTGCCTGCCATGTGGGAGACCTGGGTTCAATCCCTGGGTCGGGAAGATCCCCTGGAGGAGGGAACGGCTACCCCACTCCAGTATTCTTGCCTGCAGAATTCCATGAGCAGAGCGGGCTGCAGTCCATGGGTTTGCAAAAAACTGGACACAACTGAGTGACTTTCACTTTCACTTCTGGGCTTCCCTGATATCTCAGTTGGTGAAGAATCCGCCTGCAATGCAGGAGACCCCTGTTCAATTCCTGGGTCAGGAAGATCCGCTGGAGAAGGCAACAGATACCCACTCCAGTTATCTGGCCTGGAGAATTCCATGGACTGTATAGTCCATGAGGTCACAAAGAGTCAGACACGACTGAGCAACTTTCACTTTAAGAACAAGGACCAGGAGACAGTTCGTCTAGTCTCTTATTTCAGGATTCCTGGAGAAGGGAGGCTGTGGAAGTTGTGGGCACCAGGAACCAGGTAGAAAAGGTGCCCCCTGGAAGCGGTTGGAGGGCTCACGGCAGTGTCCCTGTCTTGAGACCAGCACAACTCAGAGCATCTTCAGAGTCATAACGTGGCCTCTCTGCTGCACACCGACTGGACCCTGGGCCTCGCCCGCACGCGGAACGCTCCTTCTGGCATGACTGGTCTCTCCCCTGAATCTGATCAGTGCTGAGAGTCAGCGCTGCCTCGGAGCTCAGGCGGAGTCTTCTCCCCGGGATATCGCGGCCGCCGGGAAGGCCAGGAAGGATCCAGACGTAAGGCAGTGGGCCCAGAAGACCCGGGCAGCGTTGCTGTCACCTTCTAAGTTTAGCTTTACGCATTCAGCATGTGTGTCCCTTTTTAGGGTTTTGTCTGTAATTCTAGTAGGCTGTCACCAAACGGTGGTANGAACAGTGTCACACTTTATTTTGGGGGGCTCCAAAATCACTGCAGATGGTGACTGCAGCCATTAAATAAGAAGACGCTTACTCCTTGGAAGAAAAGTTATGATCAACCTAGATAGCATATTGAAAAGCAGAGGCATTACTTTGCTAAGGTCCATCTAGTCAAGGCTATGGTTTTTCCGGTGGTCATGTATGGATGTGAGAGTTGGACTGTGAAGAAGGCTGAGCACCAAAGAATTGATGCTTTTGAACTGTGGTGTTGGAG
Source organism: Neotragus pygmaeus (assembly GCA_006410875.1). NCBI lineage: Eukaryota > Metazoa > Chordata > Mammalia > Artiodactyla > Bovidae > Neotragus > Neotragus pygmaeus. Next base: position 291,819 of record SJYV01056055.1, read on the forward strand.
AAGACTCTTGAGAGTCCTTTGGACTTCGAGGAGATCCAACCAGTCCATTCTGAAGGAGATCAACCCTAAGATTTCTTTGGAGGGAATGATCCTAAAGCTGAAACTCCAGTACTTTGGCCAGCTCATGCGAAGAGTTGACTCATTGGAAAAGACTCTGATGCTGGGAGGGACTGGGGGCAGGAGGAGAAGGAGACAACCTAGGATGAGATGGCTGGATGGCATCACAGACTCAATGGACGTGAGTATGAGTGAACTCCGGGAGTTGGTGATGGACAGCGAGGCCTAGTGTGCAAAGAGTCAGACACGACTGAGAGACTGAACTGAACTGATCTGAACTGATCCCAGAAATACAAGACTGGTTAAATATTTGAATATCAATCAGTGTAATTTACCATATCAAGAGAATGAAAAATAAAGACTGCATGGACATCTCAATTCATTCAGAAAAGGCATTTGAAAAAATGCAGATCCATTCATGATAGAAACTTTCAGGAAACCAGGTATAGATGGGAACATCCCAACCCGATAAAAGGAATCTACAAAAACCCCACATGTGGGTCTTCTGTTTTGCAAGCAGATTCTGCACCATCTGAGTCACCAGAGAAGCCCACGTAGTATTACACTAAATGGTAAAAGACCAAAAGCATTCCCTCTAAGATTAGAAACAAGACAAGAATGTCTGCTCTTGCCACTTCCATTCAACGTTGTACTAGAGGTTCTAGCCAGGGCAATTAAGCAAGGAAAAAGAAAGAAAAGACATAATGCTTGAAAAGGAAGAAATAAAGCTGTTTTTATTTATAGACATCATGTACGTACAGAATCCCAAAGGGTGGACCAAAACTACTAGAACAAACTCGTGAGTTTAGCAAAGTTGTAGGACACAAGATCAGTATACAAAACTCAGGTATATATCCACTGGAAATTGAAATTTAACAAGCAGCACAATTTATAATAGCATAACAAAAATACTCAAGGATAAATCTAAAAAAATATATGTATGATCTGTATGCTAAAAACTATAAAATATTGATGAAATACATTAAAGAAGACCTAAATAAATGGAGAGGCATACTGTGGAATATTACTTGATAATTAAAAGGAATGAACTAAAACAAGGATGAATCTCAAAAGTATTATGCTAAATAAAAGAAGTCTAACTCAAAAGCATATATACTATATGATTCCATTTATACAACATTCTGGAAAAGGGAAAACTACAGAAATAGATCAGTTGTTCCCAAAGGTTGTGTATGGGGCAAGGCAAACGAGCTCAGACAACTTTTGGTGGATAATGAAAATTTTCTATATCTTCATAGTGTTGGTGTTGGTAAAGACATTTGTCAAAACTCATTGAAAACTCATTTAAAAAAACAGAACTTTATGGTATGAAAATTATAACTCAGTAGGGACTACTGATTAGGACTCCACACTTCCACTGCAGGGGATACATGTTGGATGCCTGGTCAAGGAACTAAGATTCCACATGCCACATGAAGCGGCCAAAAAAAAAAGAAAGCAAATGATACCTTGATAAACCTGACTTAAAAAACAGGAATCGTATTCTGAGCCTATGATAGAGAAAGGGCCTACCAAGCTTGTCTTCTATCTTGAAGGCACGTGTGTTTGGGAGAGAATATCACATTCAGGAAGGACTTTCGTACTTGCCCTGTTTGTCAGAATGCCAACCTTGGGAGGTTTGCCTTTTGATTAACTATTTAAGGAAAAATGGTGCAAATGGAAAATAGTCACCAATGCACAGTAGTTTAGGGCACAGGTTTTGACATCAGGCTGATACAGATTCAAATCCTAGCTTTGCTATTTCCAACTTCTGTGATCTGGGTAACCCATTTAATCTCTCTAAGCCACAGTTTGCTCATTTCTAAGACAAGCAATAATATCCAATTATCTCCCTGGGGTAGGTGAGACGCTCAAATAAGCAACAGAAGTGAAAGTGCCTGGCACCCAGGTGTAACATAGTGATGGGAGATAACATAGGAAGTAATGTATATGAAAGTGGTAAATGGTAACCAATCTTATTCCTAAATCAAAAGATGCCCTGGGGTAGGAGGGCAGTCTGGCTGGTAGGAAAGTTATGTGGGAGGGGTTGGTGCCTCCCACCTGCAACCACACTTAACCCTGCTCCCCACTTGTGACAACACCCATTCAGTGGGCGACCTACATTCTGGAATTTCCAGGACAGCCACAACACAAGTCCATCCTCACAGGGGACCACATGTCAGAGTTGGGGGAAATAGAGGGACTGTAGTTAGGGTTAGGGTTACTAGCCTCTCCCTCCTGCCTTCTTCCTATCTCTTCTTTCCTCTCCACCCCAACAGTGGCGAAGTGCCCAGACTTCTTTTGTATGAAATCAAACAGAACTAGGAAGGTAAATCTCCTGGGGCGGGAGTGGGAGGTGGGTAGGTAGGGGAGGCAACCAAAAATCCACCCACCTCAGTACAATACATTTGAAGTCCAACTAGGAGTGTTTGAGAGATCACCGCTCCTGTAGTTATCTGTGACTCCCCTCCTCTCCCCCCACCCCATACCTTCTCCAGCCCTCTCTGCTCCTCTGTCACCCCTCCCTTCCCCAGAGGTGGCTACAGTTGAAAAAACAACACTTGTCTCCCAGCTGATCAACTGGGACTGAGAGGAAGGCAAATGAATTATTTCGGTTCAGCAGCAAGTGCGAGCGTGGGTTTTTCAGCACCCGCCCCCCCTTTTTAATTAATGAACAACCTCGTCCAAGGCCGCTCCCCGTATGTATGCAAAACAGCTTCTTCATTTGAAATCCCTGTTGTTGAATGTGTACGTGGGGCACAATCACATTGCCGCCCCCTGTTTTGCATAAGAAACCGCTGTTTCCAAGATAAGAATCTTTTCATTTAGCCGTCATGAGCTCATCTTTTTTTCCTGTGCATTGTGGCTCCAGCTCCTTTGAGTCAATACCCAAACAATGACTGCCTGCACTCGCTCCCGGCACCCTCCGGTCCCCAGCCCCCAGCCCCTGAAGACAGAAGGCTGTAGCCTCCGGAAGCCTGCTTAGGCAGGCAACGCAAGATCTTTTCAGACCTCAGATGTCAAGAGGGCAAGAAATAAGAAGATTCGAAACCTCTGCAAATCTTCCTCTGGCTTCAAAGCAGAGGCTGGGAAAGAAGCCGTGAATGGCGGTGGTGTGTATGGCAGGAGGCGGACAGGCACTGCCCTGGGATCATGAACAGTCTGGGAAATCGAAGGTCAGGGAGTGAGGCAGCCACAAGTGTGCAAAGCTGCTCAGCCACTCCTCCTGTGTCCCTGATCGTCAGACTGCATCCTGTCCCTGCCCTTTGGTTTGGAACAACCACGCCCACAGTAAAAACCACACAATGCACTGCACTCAAATTAGAAGCTGGAAGGGGCCTCAAGAGTCTCTGGAATCGAAACCCTTTCCTCCTTCAGTCTGTACGTAAATTGAGGCCCAGGGAGGGGAGGCAACTTGCCTAATAACGCTGGCAGATAATTAGCTGAAGAGGTAGGTGCTAAAACTCCAGTTTAAATGCGGTTTCTTGCACCGCACATGGCTGCCTCTGGAGGGAATCAATAAAATACCCTTGTGTAGAAAGCGCTGAGGAAAAGGATAAGATAGAAGATTAACTGAGATCCCAGTATAGGATAAAGCCTTTATAAACAGTAGGGGTTTTACTGTTTGTCTCATTTGTAGCAGAGATTTTCAAAAGAGTCAGGAGAACAGCAAAAGTTTAAGCTTTAGCAGTGAGAAAGAATTCTGCAGAAGCCAGCTGAGTTTCCAGGCAAAATGTATGTAGTCACTGTACCCGGCGGAATGGGGCTACGGCTGCTGCTGCGGCTAAGTCGCTTCAGTCGTGTCCGACTCTGTGCTATGGGGTTGCCGTCAACTCAGCAGTCATTGTTTCCCCTTTAGGGAGAGGAAATCGTGCAACAAAAAAGCTTTAATCGAACCATAGATAACGAACGCGTATCCTGAAGGAGGCCAGGTGCACTGAGGCCCTTAAGAAAGGGGAAGACAAAGGCCGCGCCTTCAGAGAGCGTGAGAGGATAGACGTTTTGTCTCTGCAGCGTGAATTTACATCCCTTCGGGGCAGAGCCTACGTATCCTTGGTAACTTCTAGCATACAAGAGCTCGCAGTAGGAGTCGAATCTATCCCTGCTGATTGGTTGGTAGGCTAGGATCGACAAGACCTCCCGCGCTGATTCTAAAGTGTTCACAGCCTTGCTTTTCTCCATGTTTGGTGGAGAGGAACCTTTATTACGTTTCAAACGAACCGTTCCA
>SJYV01056055.1:296194-315519 GCA_006410875.1 Neotragus pygmaeus
GGTGGGGGCAGGGAGCAGGCGGGGGCAGGGGAATGTTCGGAGTGGGAGGAGGAACAGGGCAGCAGGTGGGGTGTATTCAAGGGTCTTTATCTAGAACAGATAGAGGAGGGTTACCTTTTCCCTTACTGAGCTTCAGTTTGCTCCTTCATATGATGGCAACGAGACCACATCTATCCAAGTGAGCCCTTTACTTTCCTTGTCTTATCGGAAATGGGGGGAAGGGTGGTTGGAGAGAGAGGGGGCCTGTTTTCCCAGGCAGGAAAGGAGGATAAAGGGGCAAACTGTACCAAGACCCTGAGACCACAGACCCAAGTGAATTTTGAAAGTAATGAACTGGAGGCGCGACTGTGACACAAAGAGGGATGAGAGGGCAGCGGAATACTGTAGAAAAGTGCCCTTCACCGGTCCGTTTGCCCAGTTGGCACCTGAACACAAGGCAGCTGCTGGGTGCCTGGGACTGTGCAACAGGGCTGGTGGCCAAGGGCCTGCTGCCCTACTGGGAGGGGGTTGAGGTGGATCGCCCCAGGGAGGTCCCACTCACTGCAGGCTGCAGAGAGGAGGCGGCGTTTACTCTGGGAAACTACACCTGTCACGAGAGGGTGGATGGCCATCCCGGGAAAAGGGTAGAACAGGTGCAAATGCCCTGAGGCTGTTGGACTTGGGCTACTCAAGGCTCAGAGCTCAGTGAAGGAGCAGGAGGGTGGAGTGGGAGGATTAGGAGAGCTAATGGGACAGTCCCCAGAGGAATCTGGGGGGCCCCACAGGGTAACACCAAGAAACAGTTTCATTTACAGGCGATTACTCTGGTTGTGCGTAGAGATTGGTCTAGAAGGGCTGGGAGACGTGGGGAGACCAGTAGGCAATGGCATGGCAATAGTGCCAGGCAATAATGCCAGGCAAGCCTTAGGAAGTCTGTGTGTCTGCACCTGGGTCTGACACAGAGCGTCACGGGACTGGATGTGGATGGTGAGGTGAGGCCAGGAACCCAGGAAAACAGTCACACTCTGGCTTGAGCTCCTGAGTGGATGGAGGTGGTCATGACCACGGTGGGCAGTCTGGGCTGGGGGCAGCTTGGGGTGGGACATAGGTGTTCTAGATAAAGGCAAGAGACCTCTGTTACATGGTACATTTGAGATGTTCCTGAAAATCCAGGTCAAGATGTCAAGAAGGCAGCTGGGTTTGTTTTTCTGAAGTTCATGTAAGAATTCAAGGTGGTTTACCGATAATTGGGTACAACTGGCCTAAAGGTATTTAGGGAATGATGAGATTCCCTGTAGAATGTGGACAAAGTAGAGAAGGGATTCCCCAGACCCTGTGCTGTGGAGTCCCAGCATCCAGAGGTCAGATGAAGGAGGGGCATCCTGTGAGGAAGGCCACAATCTAGGGAGTCCCCGTGGCGGGAGGGAGTCCCGGGCTCAGGCAGTGGCTGCTGCTGAGCTGTCAGGTCTCCTGACCATGGAGGAGGGCCTTGAGGTTTGGTAACCGGGAGATGGTCCCGAAGCTTTCGGTGTGGAATCACTTTTACCTGGAGGATTTCTTGAGCTGCACCCCAGGTCTGAGAACCACTGAAGCCAACACCCGCAGATCAGGCATAAGCGGAGTGAAGATATTGATTCACAAGGGATCTGCTGGCCAGGGTGGTGGCCCTGGGGCAGAGGTTCCCTGGGCCAGGCCGCGGAGGAAATACCTTCACTGGCCACTTTTTCAAAGGGCATTGATTGTGGAGAGAAGCAGAGAAATGGAACCATAGCTGGAGTAGAGACAGGCCGTTGAGATGGATGTTATAAGTGAGAGCCTGGAGCATGTTCTGGGTAAACGAGGGTGGCTCAGAAGAAAGTAAAAGGCTGGTGATACTGGGATAAGAGGCATGCCTTATGGTTGGCCCAGGAGGGAGGGAGGTGGGGGATGCCTGGGGAGGGACATGGAGCAGAGAAGGGGACTTCACTTCCAAGGCTTCTGTCTTCTCAGTGAAATGGGATGCGAAGTTTTCAGCTAAAAGCCAGGGTGAGGAGGGGTATGGTGCGCTTGCTGAAGGATGAGGGAGGAAGCGGGTCTCCCAGGAAAACCTAACCAGACTGGCCAGCAGCATCCAAGCCCAGGGGAGCTTTGAGACTGTAACTGTCACCAAAGCCATCAGCTCTCTTCTGTGCCTTGCCCGGCAGTGTTCGCTGCACGCAGGTGCGAGCCGACCCCGCACGGGCTGAGGCCCAGCCCGAGGTGCGCCAGGAGAGAGTTTCAGAGGGAAGAGGGCCAAGTCTGGGGCATATTTGGAAACGTGTGCTGTTGGAAATGCCTGGTCCGGGGGCATCAGCTAGTTGGTCAGGACAGGAAGCCAGAGGAGCCCTGACTGAGAGGTGGGGCCAGGACTGGGTTCAGGAGAGGAGCTGAGAGCTGCCACGAGAGCGGGCTTCTGAAGACCAAGTCCAGGGTGTGGCCAAGGGGTGTCGGGAGAGAAGGTTAGGGTTGGTAAGGGAGTCGGGTACTGAGGAGCTGGGGGTAGGGCGAGTCTCCCCTGAGGATGGCAGGAGCAGGGGGTGGAGGAAGGCACGGGGAAAGGGAAGCCGGAGGGTGCAGGAGGCTCCCCAAGGCAGTAGTGTCAGGCTGAGCTCTGAAGGGGCCGTGGAGGGTCGGCAGACCCAGGGCACTAGACTGGCGTGGGGGTGGCAGAGAGCAGCGTGCACGTCTGGTGAGGGAAGAACATGCGCAGAGTGGAGAGGACGGGAGAGCCGAGGAGGGAAGCTGGAGAGAGTTTGGAGGGAGGTGCTGGCTCAGAGACTGTGACCCAGAATTTGGTCTTTGTCCTACTAGGAGGTCTGGGAGTTGTCCAGGAGCGCTCTCGTGGCTGAACTATTCTGTGATTTTGTGACTCTTGTGCAGGCCTCCGTTGTCGCTGGGTTTCCATGATTCTCGGCACCCACCCCGTGGCTCCCAGGCAAATAGATGGGAAGCTGCCCACACAGCCCAGTGGATGAGGGGCTCCATAGTGCAGGGGCCTGGCCCACGGCCTAATGACACTGAGGGAGACACTGAGGCCCTGGGGCGGCAACACAGGCTTGGTGACCCAGTACCTGGGGCACAGGACACGTGGCATGCACATGTTTTGGAGCACATCAAGGATGGGGCTGAAGGCAAGCAGGGTAAAGAGTCCTCAGCATCCAGGCTCCTGAGGTCTTCCTGGCAATTCCTAAGCAGGCCTGGGATCCCAGTCCAAAAGCACCTCCCATAACGTCCAACCATCAGCACATGTGCCCAGGGCCCTGGGGCGTGGCCGGTGCTGTCAGAGGGATTCCTCCTTCCCTCGGTGGACACTCCATTGAGGACTGCTTGACTTGTCTGTGTAGGTTCTTTTTTTTTTTTTTTTTAAATAGAATCATTTATTTAATTATTGATACAAAACTATTTTATAAACAACAGACCTTATGTGTAGGTTCTAAAGGAAGACAAAGGTCAGGGCGCTGCCAGGAGCCTCCTCTCCAACCCAAGGGATGGGATTCCATCAGACAGGGTTACCTACTGGCGTTGAGAATTCCTGGCCTGAGTCACAGGTGTGGCCGCGCTCTGGGTGCCATTTGCTGAGCCCCTGTACACCCTTCCTGTTGCTCTGCCTGCAGACCAGGTGTCCTCTTCATCCTGCTTCACTGGGAGTGAACGTGCAATCTTGAGAAGTCATGTGGCCTTTCCAAGGCCCCCACCTAGACGTGGGGCCTTGGAATTGAATTTGCACCTGTCTTTGGAGCCCGGTCCTGAGGCCAGGCGGGCCTAGCACTGCCCTCCTTGGACTGGGTGGGCTGGAGCACACGCCTGGGCTCCCAGCACAGGAGGGAGGAGGTCAGGCTGCAGGTGAGCCTCAGCCACTGGAGACTCGGGAAGATCCTGACAGCAGTGTGCATTGGCCAGGCACTTCTCTGCGTGTTTTATCCCTTTATCCTCTCAGCCATCCCAGGAGGTCAGCTCTATTGTCTCCCCATCGTACAGAGGAGGAAACTGAGGCAAAGGGCATAAGTGACTCACCCAAGCGTGAAACTCATGAGGGGCGGGGCTAGCCCAGAACACCTTTAGGGCACAGGTGGAGGGGAGCAGCAAGTGCAGGTCAGGCCGGCTGCTGGGGCAGGAGTCGGGGATAGGCCAGTTCCTGCCAGAACTCAGATGTTTGGTGCCGGAGTCTGTGCTGGCGGTCTGGGAGGCTCAGGCCCAGTGACTCTCACGGCCCGTGACCTAAGCAGCGGAGACCGGTCCTTGCACCCAGGTCCACCGGGGCCCGACTCCCTGCAGTGGCTCCAGCCTCCTTGACCCCGCCCCTGTATTGCCTTAGCACCCCTTCCAAGAGGCCAGGGCAGTACCGCCATTCCCCGGGCTGGCAGCAGCCTCATCCGTTTCATCATCGTCTCCAGCCTGAAAGCTCAGTGCAAGCACCGCCTCCCTGATCACCACCTCCGGAACAGAGTCTCCGGACCAAACGCAGGAGAACCTTCGGAGCGTGTGTGGCTCTGCTGTTCCCTCTCCCAGCCATTCTGTGCTTGTTTATTGAGCACCTACTGTGTGCAACAGGGAGACTGAGACCCAGAAAGAAGAGACTTGAGTGAGGTCACTCAGCCAGTCAACGGGGCCTGGGACCCTGGTCTGCCCTTGCTTTACTCCCCAATCTCCTGTCACAGGGCTCTTCTTCCTCAGGGAAGTGGCAAGCTGGGGGCGGGACAGAGGGGGTGATGGCCCTGCCAGGCCCCCCGGCAGTCAGGAGCCTTTGAAGAACTGAGAGGAGGGGCTTGGAGCATCTGTCCCCCCAGACGCCCCCCGCCCCCTGCGGTGGAGAGGGGCTGCTTTGTTTCTCCTGCTCCCTGGGCTCTGACCTGTTGGTGTCCATCTCTTGAGAACTCTCCACTTCCCCTCTCCCTGCTCCCCACCACATCTGTTTCCCGTCAGACTCCAGCTGTGGCTTCCCCCTGCCGGCCCTGCCCTCCAGGAGAAGAAAACAAGAATGGGCTTTGCCTGCCTGCAGGGGGTGGGGGTGCCTCTGGGGTGATCAGTACCAGCTGCTGACTGTTTTCCCTCTGCAGAGGGGAGTTGCCTTGACAGCTTCCCCACCTCCTCCACCCAGCGGCCCGGGCAGGGCTGAGCCAGGACCCATGGAGGGAAGGGGCCCTGACAGGTCACACACAGCCAAGGAGCGGGAATGGCCAGGATGTTGCAAGCGCCTTTCCCCCGCGGGTTCAGCTGGTTCCCCTGTTCTCAGCCTGCCCCCTTCTACATAACAATAGCAATGATGCATGGTATTAATGCTAATAGTTTGCTCTTTATGTACTAAGCACTGTTCTAGTAACCTTGCGTATATTAACTTATTTACTCTTCACAACAACCCTATCAAGGAGGTACCCTTATTGAAAGTGAAAGTGAAGTCGCTCAGTCGTGTCCGACTCTTTGGGACCCCATGGACTGTAGCCTACCAGGCTCCTCTGTCCATGGGATTTTCCAGGCAATAGTACTGGAGCGGATTGCCATTTCCTTATCTGGGGGTGTTCCCAACCCAGGGGTTGAACCCAGGTCTCCTGCATTATAGACAGACGCTTTACCGTCTGAGCCACCAGGGAAGTCAGGTACCCTTATTAGCCTATTGTATAGATGAGAAAGGGGACTTCCTGGTGGCTCAGGTGCCAATGCAGGAGATGTGGGTTCAGTCCCTGGGTCAGGAAGATCTCCTGGAGAAGGAAATGGAGACCCCCTCCAGTATTCTTGCCTGGGAAATCCCGTGGACAGAGGAGCCTGGTGGACTACAGTCCATGGGACGCAAAAGAATCAGACACAACTTAGAGATTAAACAGCAAAAGAAATAGAAAAAATTGAGGCACAGAGAGGTTAAGTGACTTTTGAGAAGTCACACAGCTCATAGGTAGTGTGAGCCAAGTCTGACATGAAGAAAAACTTTTTCTCCTCTCCCCTGGGCAAGAAAGCTGGTCATCTAAAAGTTTCTTGAGGTGAGGCCAAGGCTCCTGCCCTGTTTCTATGTCTTCCCAATGTGGCTGTAGGCCTAGAAGCATGGAAATGACTTTTTATGACCCTACATAAGGACCGTGCCCACCCACAGTCTGTCACCTCCCAGAGCCCTCTGACTTTTCCGCTCCCCAGCTGCTCTGAGTGTCAGCTGCAGGCCAGGCGCTGCATAATTACACAGACAAGTTGATGTGCTCCTTTTGAGCAGTCTGCAGCCTGCCCAGGGGCAGCGCTCACACTCAGCTTCCCTCCAGGTCCATCCTGGGTCCTGGTCACGGGCACCAAGGCTCCCTGGGCCCACACCAGCCTGCAGTTCCTGCCCCTCTCCTTGGCATGTGGCTGCCATCTGGCCCTGACCAGCTTCCTTTGAGTCTCCTCCGAGTCCTGTACAGGGGACCTCGCTACAGGTAGGGGTTCTGGGCTGGAGCTACAGCTGCCAGCCAAGAAAACGTCTGCTTAATCGCCTCCATATGTTTTCCAGAGAAACAAGCTAGGTTTTGAGAATACCAGAGGGAGCAAGGAAGCCCCCCGTGTTACAGAAATGTGCTTTTACATGCTGAACACCCCTCAGTTTACAAACATCTAGACGCCTGACTCCTCCCTGTAAACAAGCTGCAAAAATGGCCCATTTAACGGATGTGAAAACTGAGGTTCTGTGAGGTCACACTGTGAGTGAGCAGCTTCAGAGGGCTGACAAGTCACCTCCTCTCTCTGGACATCAGTCTTTCATAAACAGGGCAGGCCCCGGGACGTGGGATGAATCAGAACACTGGCTACTGACCTCATTGCCCCAAGCCTGAAATGTCAGGACCCCATCCAGGTTAAACTCTAGGTTTAAACTTACTTTAAGTTGGAGGGCAGTTGCTTTGCGGTGTCGTGTTGGTTCCCGCTGTGCAGCAGCAGGAATCGGCTATGTGTATACCCAGACCCACTCCCTCTTGGCCTCCCTCCCGGCCTGCTGCCCCCTCCTCCAGCGCATCACAGAGTACCGAGCGGAGCTCCATGTGCTGTGCCGCAGCTTCCCACCAGCTGACTGTTTCACACACGGCCTGCGCGTGTGTTAGCGCCACTCTCAGTTCACATGGCCGTGCACGTGTGTGCGCCACTCTCAGTTCACCCTACCTTCTGTGTTCACAAGTCCATTCTCTGTATCTGCATCTCTATTCCTGCCCTGCAAATAGTTGCATTTTTCTAGATTCCATATACATGTGTTAACATATGATACTTGTTTTTCTCTTTCTGACTTGCTTCACTCTGTATAACAGCCTCTAGGTTCATCCACCTCACTTCAACTGACTCAGACTCATTCCTTTCCATGGCTGAACTCTTGAGTCTTTTTTTTTTTTTTTTGCCGCACCACATGGTTTGTGGGATCTTAATTCCCTGACCAGACATTGACCTTGGGCCCCCTTAGGGAAAGCACCGAATCCTAACCCCTGGACCACCAGAGAATGCCCTAAACTCCCCTTGAGCCTTGAGGCCACAGGAGCAGGTGTGGGGTGACAAGTGGCCTGGGAAGAAGCAGTGTGTGCTGGGAAGCAGGGGATGTAACTTGGGTCTCCCTTGAGCTGAGCCTCCATTTCTTCAGTTGGATTACGTCTGTGCACCATTTGTGAGTTTCAGGTGGTGGCGGCTCAGAGAGTGCTGGCTGGGGGTGGGGTGTTGGGAGGTGGCGGGCAAAGTGGTGTCTAGACCTGGGGCTCTGGGTACACGACACCCTCCCGCAGCCCTGCTCCCAGCTCAAGGCCTCGGCCTGTGCCCTTCAGTTCACAGGACACGTGTGTTACCTGCAGCAGGCGAGAGGCAGGAAGGGTGCTGGGCACTTTGGGAAGCAACCTCTGATTACAGGCTCATGTCCTCTCTCTCTGCGCCCTCCCTGTGAATCTGTTACCTTCCTCTGCCTGTCCTCTCTCCACATCTGTCTCACTCCCCCTACTTTGGTGTTTCTTTCTCTCCACCCCACTCCTCCCCTCCCTTGGGCTCGCTTCTTCCTTCCTGTCTGCAGAGACCCCTGGAGAAGCCCGACGGCCTGGATGTGTCCGACCAGAGCAAGGAGCACCCCCAGCATCTGTGCGAGAAGTGCAAGGTGCTGGGTTACTACTGCCGACGCGTGCAGTGACCTGGCCACCGGCCCTGCCCTGCCACCCGCCCGCCCGCCCGAGANTTAATGTGATTGGTGCAACTGAAGGCTGACCTTTAACACGATTGGTGCAACTGAAGGCTGACCTTTAACATGATTGGTTCAACTGGAAACATAACGACTTGACCTTTAACTTGATTGGTAGAACTGTGGGAAGGCCCTCCCTACTTGCCTATATAAGCTGGGAGCTTGCGGAAATAAAGCGGAACTGCTTTGATGTAAGCCCTGTCGCGTTTGGTTGTTTCTCGCTTGCTGGGGGGCTGGGTTGGCGGACAGCAGACTCACCTTTCTTCAGGACTCTTTGGCTTTGCTGAGGGAAGTTCCACTGCTTCTCTCTGCGGAGCGCCCAGTGCAATAAGTGTCTTTCACTGCCTTATTTTATACTTTCTAAGTAACAAACACAACACTCATATCACTTACACAGGAGATTTATTAGAGACAGGAGATAACTGGAATTTGATGGAAAAGGAAGACAACAGACATCAGATTGAACATCCCTCGGGAGGAGTCTGAGAACCACACTGCAAACTTGCCCCCCAAGAGAGACACCACCAGAGATCCAAAAAGAACATTTAATCAGAAGACTCACCAGCTGCTCTCTTTGGGACCATGCAACTGATGGCACGTGGTAGAATACTAGGTCATTCCAAGTATTAATATGTGGGGTACATATGCATAGAGTAATCTGTAATCCTCTTGCACTACTTCCTGATCATAAATGCTGCATTTTTCCCAAAGAATCATCTGGCAGTACTCCCTTAAATTTGGTTGATGCATTTTCCATGAAATGCCAGTTCTCCTGGGTACCTAGCCCAGAGAAATTCTCACTGACCAATAGAGATGATTCCATATGGTAATGGCAATAATTCCGTATGGTAATGACTTAGCAATCTGAGCGTCCCTGGGGTACAGTGCAAGCTGAAGTATGACAGAAGCTTATTAGAGGGGAACAGGCAAGAGAAGGAAGCAGCAGATGAAATTTTCATACAGAGATTTTGCCAATTGGCAAACAAGTGAAATGTAATGAATAAAATCAGAATAGAACACATTTCCTTTTACACGAATGTAGAGGCATGCAGAAAAATATTATATAATGCAACACAAAAATATTAAAAATACACAGTAAAAATACAATAGTTATTAATAGAAAAAATTACACCTAAAGGGGAGCAGACAAATGAGAATCACTTATGATAGAATGGCAATAATTACAAATAAACAGGATAGGGGCCATACAAACGACATGATTAAAAACACGGTGTTCACTCAATTCAGTGTTCTCTGGGAAGTATGAAAATCAGGGCAAACCAGGTTGGTTAAAAACCCACCTACAAGTGTAGCAGATGTGGGTTTGATTTCTGGTGGAGAAACTAAGATCCCACAAGTGGCAGGGCAAGTAGAGAGACTTCATGCTCCAAAACTGCACAGACCTTTCACTCTGGAGCCAACAGAGCCACAAGGAAGACCTGAAAAAGAGTGAAAGTGTTAAGAGCCAAGTTCTCTCTGCAATTTCATTGGCCTGTAAGGAAGACCCGGTGCAGCCATAAATAAATATTTTTTTCTTAAAAAAATAGAAATATCAGAATTCTAAGTAGGAACCTCACTCTCCTTTTCCCCACCCGTACATGATCACTCCGTTCCTCTTTTCTCTTCCTGATGTGAAAGCAAGAGGACCTGGAATCTCAGCCCAGCTCCAGCATGAACCAGCTGTGGGTTTTGCANATAAGTCATGTGGAAGGACCTTGGTCCTTCCCTGTTTGCCCCTGAAACCCCAGCTCTTCCTGTTGTCCCCTACCCTGCAAACATGAAGAAGTGTCCCCCCCTTACATAGGCAACCCCAGTACAAGCTACAGAACCTCTCATTTGCAAAGCCGGGTTGATGATTCCTACCTCCCCAGGGGACGGGGAGGCCTCTTGGCGCTCACACTGGCCAGGGTCACGCTGTCCCAGCTAGCGGGAGGGATCACCCTCCTCTTGGTTCTCTCCCCAGTGAGAAGCCCTATTTTTATTGTTATGTCACCCTTCCTTTCTCCCGGGGCAGGGGTGGGGAGCCGGCTTGTCAGAGCTGAGTCACTTGATTTTTGCCCCAACATTATGCCTCTGTGGGGGGAAAAAAAATCAGACCATGAAATGGGCCTGAAATTCAGTGTTTACCATGGCTCAAGGACACCTGACCTGTGTCCGGTCGCCTTTTGTTTTCAAATGAAAATGCTTTGTACAACTGAGGAGTTACAGCGAAGTGTTTATCAGGGGTCCAGGGAGTGAGACGAAGAGATGGAGTGAGTATGTGCAGCCAGAGGGCTGCAGGACAGGTTTGTGGGGGAGGCCGTGCCCTCTGAGCACTTAAGAAGAGAGTATTGCTCCAGCCTGAGCCCCATAGCCGCCTCCTTCCGGCCGCAGGGACGGAGTGCAGGTCCCTGGCTGTGCACACGCTCACCGCCCAGCCCTGAGGAGGCCCTCCCGGCTGCTCCCTGCCTGCTCCGTGGTGTCAAGGCGAGCCCGCGTCACCCTGGCCCAGGGCGCTCCTTCCGGAGGGGAAGCTGTTACTGTCAGTCATACGAGTGCCCTGCTAAAGAAGACATTTGTTTTGGTGGACGTTGGCTGGTCTCTGCTGTGTGGACCGGGCTCAACACTTCCAGGGGCCTGGCCCCATGGGGGGACCTTGGTCTCAGAGTGCCTCCACTCTGAGTGTGGGAAGCCCACACCCTAGGAAGAACCCAGGCCCCAGAGCCCTGGAGGCCCGGGCATTCCATGGGTCAAGAAGGGAAGGGATATCACCCCAAACTGACCTCTCCAGTGGGCTTGTCCAGCTGGCAGCCACTGCCCCCCACCATCTGTACAGAGCCGGCCCCGAGGCGGCCCTTCTGCACCACCCGCTCCNCTGGAGGCCCGGGCATTCCATGGGTCAAGAAGGGAAGGGATATCACCCCAAACTGACCTCTCCAGTGGGCTTGTCCAGCTGGCAGCCACTGCCCCCCACCATCTGTACAGAGCCGGCCCCGAGGCGGCCCTTCTGCACCACCCACTCCGGTACTGTTTGGCTGAATTGGGGAGCTCTCTGGGCTCAGCGAGAACCACTGCTGTCCAGGCTGGTGCTGTGAGAATTAAGTGCTCAGAGGGCCTGGGTGCCCAGGAGACAAGAAAGTGTGTGGTTGTAGTACATTCAAAAGGGACAATCGCTTGCAGTTAGTAGGTCTAGCGATCCAGTTGGGAGATAACCGTGTTTACCCCATATGAAGTATTCAATAGTTCTACTTGTGAATTTGTATTTATTTTGAGTTATACTTGACACAGAATTCCTTTTTTTTTTTTAAGGAAAAAATACTATGTGTGTATTTTGAAACGAAAATTCATGGATGTTAAAATTTCTGCATGGTTTCCAATTTTTCTCACAACACTGAATTTGTTACCTTCTCCCGAAAACTTCACAGTGATTTTTGTCTGTATATATTTGAGGGCTTTTTTTAAGAAAAGAAAAAGAAAAAGAAAAAGATGATTGCTTGATTTTTGAGGTTGAACAAAAAGGCATTTTCAAAACTTCAGAGCTTTCAGGAGGGCTATAGAATATCAAAGGAAGATTTCTGGAAGTATTTTTTGCAAACCTTCTGGTTGAGCTGCAAGAAAATATTTATGGTGAGAACTTTTCTCTTTTTCCTGTTTTGGTCTTTTTTGTTGGTTTTTTTTTTTTTTTTTTTTTNAGAAAAAGAAAAAGAAAAAGATGATTGCTTGATTTTTGAGGTTGAACAAAAAGGCATTTTCAAAACTTCAGAGCTTTCAGGAGGGCTATAGAATATCAAAGGAAGATTTCTGGAAGTATTTTTTGCAAACCTTCTGGTTGAGCTGCAAGAAAATATTTATGGTGAGAACTTTTCTCTTTTTCCTGTTTTGGTCTTTTTTGTTGTTTTTTTTTTTTTTTTTTTTTTAAACTATGCTTTGGTCTGTAAAAAGTCTGCAACTGAATTACATTAAGAAGGAAATATTGTCTACATAGAATATTATATGAAGTTGGTACATAATTCTGATGAGGAAAAAAAAAATCTTTGCAATTCTTTAAGCCATATTATTGTTATTCTCTGTTGTTTTCCTTGGATGAAAATATCAGTATTAGGTAGCCGGCATATTATTCAAGTGCTTAGACTTACTCATGTGTTCCTGTCCTGTATTTATACATACGTGTATTTGGGAAAGTATTACCTTTTGTAAGGGAAGCTATTATTAGATACTTAGTGGAAAAGGGAATGGTGAACCCTTTGAGCCTCTTCAGCTGAGGATAGCACAGCATTAGAATCCATTCTCTTGCACCTTCTTCTTATTATCTTGTTATCATGATTATTAATCTCGTGGGGGGGCAGAAATGAGCCAGGTTAGGAGGAGGCGACATGTGACTACGTAGCCCCTCCATAAGCCGGCCAGCTCCAAAGATGGCCTCCTTGGCCTGGTCCAGGGCTCCCGGTCAGCAGGGCCCAGGGAGGGAAGAGGAAGCAGGAGGGGGACTTCTCCGACCTCCCTCTCTGGAGCTTTGCCGTCTGAGCCATCCCTCAGGGCCCTGTGCTCTTTGAACTTGGATTTGTCACCCAGAGCCCTGAGACCTGCCCTCCAGCATCTAACGGACTTGAATCTACTTGGAACAAATATTAAATCCAGCATCACTACATCATAGCCCAGAGTGACAACTAACCCTGACGATTGAGGGGCGTCCGGTCTGAGGGAGCTCACTGCTCTCTGCTGTCAACTTCACCGTTCAACCTCCTCCACTCCTGTGTGGTGACCCTGTCAGTGTCTGTATCTGTTAATATGTGTGTGTCCAGCTAAAAAGACAAACAGAACCCGCGGGCCAGCTCGGAGGGTGCGTGGAGAAGCCTCCCAACCTCTCCTGAGGGCCGCCCTTGGGATGGCATTCCGTCGTGTGCCTTATTCCTAGAGAATCTATATACGGCCTGCCTATAGAGATATAGCCTTTTCATGCTCTATTAAAAGAACTTTTAAAAACAAGAGAGGCTCCTGGGTTTCCTTGTCTACACAGAGCATCAGTGGGGAGCTGGACATTTTCACAGACGCAGGAGGCCATGGGGTGGGGGGCCTTGGGGCTGTCCCTCTGGTCTCTGGGTGTCTGGGATGTCTTGCCTCACCTTGTCTCTACCCCGAGCATTCGCCTCCTCCCAGCCCCTCTGTCCCCAAGCAGACATTCTCTGGGGTGAGGGCCCTTCCCAGGCAGGGCCCCAGACTGGGCGAGATTGTCGGCACATTAGGTCACGGCTCGCTCTGCAGCGGGGCTCCCGGTGACCATATATAGGAGTGAATCTTCCTCAGAGACGGCAGCCCCGGGCCTCCGCTGCAGCTCCCATTTGGCCTTCTCTCCAAGCCCAGGACTGGGGCCTCAGATGCTGAGTATCCCACAGTGAGCAGACTCAAGTGCCCGGGACCTCCTGGAAAGTCCCTGGGAGAGGAAACAGAGGGCCCTTCTTCTGAGCCAGCCAGGCCGGGCTGTCCCGATGTGGGGCTCTCACCGAGGGCCACGGCTCACAGAGTCTGGAGCCGCCGCCGAGTGGCCTTACGGAGCCGCCCGCGTCCGGAGCCCCTCCGCTCAGGGTCAGGGCTTGTGGTTCTCAGCCTGACTGCTCACCAGTATCCCCCACGGAAGGCCTGGTCCCACCCCATAGATACTGAGACACTGACTTGGGTTCCCTGACGTTCTTAGCATCCCTGGTCAGTCCCACATGCGCGCTTGAGAAGCACCAGGCTTGGAAATGGGCATTATGGTCCCGTGGGGCTGACGGGGATGGGAATGAGCAGACCATGGGCAAGGAGCTACACCTCCCTGCTGGCCACCCCATCCTCAGCTCCGTGCACTTGCTGCTAAGAATACACTGCCTGGGGTGTGGTGGGAAGTGGGTGGTAGGAGAGACTAGAAGTCCATGTTGTTACGTGGAATTTTTCAATTTTGGCAACTTATGGGCCAGTCCATGCTTCCAGACTGCAGTCTCTGAGATGGAGCAGAGAAAACAAGACGTAACTCCTTGGGATCAGGGAACACATATGGGAAAGTGTGGGGAACAGGCAGGAACAGAGGTCCCTGACTCCAGAAGCAGGATCCCTTGCCTTCTTTGGGGTGCACAGTGAATCCTGAAATCTATCAAGCCCTTTCCCTTTATTGGCGCAAAGAAAGAATTCACTTTTGGGTGCCTGGCCTCAGGCTTTGTGAAATGACGGGCAGGGCATGTGGGTGTCATTGCAGCCAAGCAGTGAGCGGAGAGGGGACCCAGTCCAGAAGAGTGGGCAGGGAAGAGAATAAGCCCCGCAAAGAGGGCATCTCCAGCTGCAGCCCAGGCAGGGCTGTGCTCCCAGTACAGGTCTGAGGACTCAGAGCCCGTCCGTCTCAGTGGCCCTGTGCCCCATCATGCTGACTCCCAGATGAGTCCTGTCTCCCACAGCTGGGTGGCCCTGAGCAGTTGCCCTGGCCTCTCTGAGCCGTGGCTTCCATGGGGATGTGGTGTGGATAAGTCAGCCCAGTGAACGCAAGGCCCTGCACCCAGCCTGGCAGCTGGGTGGTGGGTAGGGGGGCAGCACTGTGGATCGCTTGCTCCCACTGTCTGTGGTTCAGGCCAAAGGTCACACAGGGTGTCCACGGGGACACCAGGCCTCCAACCTAGGAACCTGGTTCTCTTGTTCACTCGCCGAGCGACCCCATCCTGGGCCTGAGGAGGCAAGTCTAATACTCGATTTTCTGTCTTATGTGTCCTGGGCACATGCCCATATGTTTGTTTTGCTTTGTTTTCTGTGGAAAGGAAACAAATCCAAGGCAAGCACAGCCTGCATTTCGACATCTCCTGGAGCCGTGGAAAGCAGTAATTCCCCTGGACAGGAAGGATTTCCGGTTAGACTTAATGTCCACGTCCAGAAGCAGCTGGCGGCTGAGAGTAGAGAGTGGAGTCCACAGCAGAAAGGGGCGTCAGTGGACCCAGATGGGAGGGCCCAGCTCTGACCCACCCCTGCCTCTCTCCCCTTGGTGTCCTCCGCCACCCTCACACCCCAAGTTGAGGCCTCCAGAGAAAAGGGCTCACTCGAGGTCACTTGGGCGACAGAGCAGGATTTGAACCCTGAGGTCTCACCTCCTGGTGCAGTGTTTCAGAGGCAGAGCCGGGGCTCAGCCCCGAGCAGCGTGCTGCACCCACAGCTGCAGAGGTGGGCGAGGAGGGCTCCAGGGCAGAGGTGGTTTGGGGAGCAGGCAGCTCCAGCCCATGAAGGCCTTGGTGTAAGACACCAGACACAGGGAAGGGAAACCAGCCAGTTCCCCAGGGTGGAGTTGGTGGGGGAGAATGTGTGCTCAACCACTCCTGCACACCACCTCAGCACCAAAAGCCCTAGGGGCTCCGGGGACCCTCGTGGGGCCCAGACAAGGCTCCTCCCACCACCCTCTTCTTGAAACACGTGCTTGGGGCCCCGTGTCTTTACCTATGAGCTGGCACGCGGAGGCTGCAGAGGACGCTCTGTGCCAAGTGCACCTCCTCTTGCTGGCTTCTGCTGCCGTGCGGCTTCTGCCCTGGGCCCTGGCCACAGGCACATGTCTCTCCCGTCCCTCGGGGCTCACATGTGCCCCTAACGGTCAAGGCAGGAGCCAGGGCAGAGAACAGTACGGCAGGTGGGGAAACTGAGGCCTGGGGAAGGCTGCGATGCCCCAGACTGGCAGACGGGTCCGTCCATCTCCATGCAGTGTACTTTTTCTGATTCCAGCCAGAGACTCCAAGTGCCTCTCCACCAGCGCGCTCAGGCCTTCAGCAAACGACTAGGGGTGAGCCAGGGCTGGGCCCCGTGATGACCTGGGTGGGGAGTCAGGTCCTGCCTGCTCCCAGACAGCTGGACCCCAGCTCCCCACACCGAAGGTCAGGCATCCAAAGGCCACCCCAGCTGCTCCCTGGCCCGCCTCCCGCATACTGTTGCGGGGGGAGATGGGGCAAGAGAAGCTGACACGGAGGCGGTGAAGACTGGGGAAGGGCTCCCGCAGCCGGAGGCAGGCGTTTGGTTGTTCCTGGAACTCTGGCTGGAGTCAGGAACAGCCTGTCCTCGGGTGCAAAGGCCCCTCCTCACACCTCTCCACATTTCTGCAGAGCAATTAGACGCTTGGACTCATGGCTCCCCGTCTCTCTCTCACACACACACGTTCACATACCTCTTTGCACTTGCTTGCACTCACACATATCCACACACTGACACATGTGCACTCACACACTCTCAGACACATTTACACACACATACCGCAAACATGCATGGCTGTGGCCCATTGGGAGTACTGAGGGGGTAGGGATCTCTGAGGGCTGCCCCTCTCCCTGACTCCTGTTAGCCAAGGGTCACTTTTAGGGAGGAGGAAACTCCCGGCCAGAGGGCCACGGACTTCATGTGACGCTGCCACCTTCCCCACAGGCAGTACCTCCCTGCCATGAGCCAGGGATCTCTGGAACCACCCAGTGGGTGAGAGAACTCAAGCCCCAAACACAGGGCCAACACACTGACTGTAGCCTGTCCTCGTATTGCGAACAGTGGAGCGAAGTCACGTCTTGTCAGGTGTGATGAGGGCCCTGTGAAAAATGGCCTGTGATGAGGGTTGTGCAAAAAGTGACCTCGTCTGTTAGACGTGTGTGTTGGAGGTGAAGCGAGACAGTGCCCAGGCTTTGGCTTTGTTCTCAAATATTCCAGAATATAGATGGGGGCTGCTGAAGCGAGCCCAACAAAATGGTGGCCACGTCTGAAGTGGGGGTCCGGGACCCTGGGGACCCACTGCCCCACACGCTCTACTTTGCGTTCCACCCCTGGGCAGGAGATGAGCTCAAGACAGCTGGACCAAGGAGGGGCGTGGGCCTCGTGAGGGCAGGGCCTCCAGACCTGTCCCTGCCCTCATTCAGCACCATCCCCCCACAGTCTGTGCAGCTGCAGCGCTGGTGTGGCCTGGCTCACCAACAGGGTTAAGTGTGGAATGAATGAGCGGGGTCTGCCCAACATCCACGTGCCAGCTGCTGGGCTGCGTGATCGGCACGTGCATCGTCAGTCTTGGCCTTTCCCACGACTCCATGAGCTCGGTGCTAGGATGAGCCCCAGTTCACAGAAGAGGAGGCCAAGGTCCAGAGAGGTTGACAGACTTGTCCAAGATCATACGGCTGATGACAGCAGAGCCTCTGCCTGTGCCCCTTCCCAGGCCCTCTTCCCATCTCTCAGCCCAGGGCTGTGTCAAGTCCAGGGTTTAGTCCCTGCCTCTGGCAGCTGTGCCACCGCCCGAGACAGCCAGGCGTGGGGCCGGCCTGCCTCAGTCCCCAGTCTCTGGGCCCTCACACCGGCCTGGTGTGAGCCCCCGGTCTCTGGGCCCCTCATGCCTCACACGAGCCCGTCAGCCTTCCTGGGGTAGTCTGGAGCCAGTAACCAGCTAGAGCAGCTGCTGTGGTGGTTACTGCACACCTAGGCAGAAGGTGGAACTCAAGCCAAGCCCCGCAACACAGAACACAACCCCCAGGAGGTCTCCACCCGCTTCCAACCCTCTTGAAAACCTCCCTGGGGGCCTCTTTCCCAGTCGCAAGGGGAGCCCGGCTGCTGCCTCCACTACCTCCGGGACAGCCAGGCCGGCACCTGTGTGTGTCCGGGCTTGCGGTACCTGCTGTGACCTCCATTTCAGCACCCCCTCAGTTCATCCTGGCAAGGACTCTGGGGTCAGACGGCTAGATGCAGAACTGCAGCTTCACTATTCATCAGCTGTCGTCCGGAGCTGAGCGAGTTGCCTCCCCCACCCCAAACCCCAGGTTCCTCTCTTGTAAAATGGAAATAATACTGCCTGCCCCCCAGCTGAGGGTCACTGTCATGATTAAACACCTGGGACATGCTTAAGCGTTTTTAAGCTACTGTGGGGGTGACAGGTCCCTGGGCCTGTGCTCCCCTTGAAATGCCATCCTCCCCTCACCCCTCATAATTCCCTCTGTCTTTTGCCTCCTATTACACCTCTCAGCACCTTGAGCCAGGCCTTCTGAAAATTTTATACCAACCAGGCGGCAGATGAGGCTTAGCCCCAGGACAGGATGTGAGTCTGTCTGGTCCTTGGACTATAGACCCTCCCCGCACCCTCCCCAGACACCCACAGCCTGTTCAGCTCTGACTGGGCTTCTGCCCGAGTTTCCCTCTTGTGTTGCAGCAAGTGACTTTGCCTAGCACATAACCGGTCTTCCTCTCTCTGGAAACCCGACCCACCCCGACCCCACAGTGGACACTGCTTCAAACGGCTTGGCCCAGATCTCCCTCCCTCAATATCCCTGACAGCTCAAAATTCGCCCTTTCCTCTTGCCGGAAATCGGTTGGTCCCCTGATGCCTCCTGGTGGTTAAGCCTGAGAACTGCGACTTCCTACAGGCGGCAAGCCTGCACAGGGGACAAAAGGGGATTTATCTTTTTGTCTCAAACCCGAGATGAGTCCTGCCCACTCCCGCACAGTTCCTCCCAGGCCTCATGCAACTCTGCTTGAGTAAAACCGTCAAGTGGTAGTATCTGAGTTTTCCTTCTTGATTATAAAAATAATACATACACAATGTGAAATGGAAAGAAAACAAAAATAGGAGGATGTGAAAATTCTTGGCAGCCTAATTTCCTCCAGAGACACCACTGTCGAGTTTGGCCCTAACCTTCCCTAGACTTTTTGCTTGTAAAAATGTTTGTATCTGTAATGTACACACACACACATACACACACTGGGTTATACTTGACATGCTGTTCCATAACCTGCCTTGTTCTCACCATCACCTTACCCTGCTAGCACAGAAATCTGCTTCGTTTGACTGACAGCTGATTGCACTCTTTTGTTAGGTGATGTGTTTATCAATTCCCTATTGAACAGCATGGGCATTCTTGTTTTTAAAAGCCAATTTTTTTTCTTGATTACCTTTCTGTTTAATACAGTAGGAAGATCTAGGGTCAGGACTTTTATCTAAAATAAATAAAGAACTCTTACAACTCAATGGTAAAAAGACAAATAATCCAACTTAAAAATCAACAAATATCTGAATAGACATTTCTTCAAAGAAGATGTCCAAAGGGTCCATAAACATATGAGAAGATGCTCAACATCATTAGTCATTCAGTTCAGTTCAGTCGCTCGGTTGTGTCTGACTCTGCGACCCCATGAATCGCAGCACGCCAGGTCTCCCTGTCCATTACCAACTCCCAGAGTTCAC
>SJYV01056055.1:315611-370087 GCA_006410875.1 Neotragus pygmaeus
CGTGAATGAAGTCTGAACTCACCCCAACCAGGGCTGGAGACCCGAGGGACAGATGCGACTTCGCCAAGGGAGGCCGGTTCTATTTTGTGAGGGTCCCAATAGATGAAAAGAAGGGGTAAATGCTAAAACGTGGTTAACTCCAAAATAGGAGCCGCCATATGTTTTTCTCTGAATATAACAGAAGTCTGCCTTTGAGGCTTTTGTGTGCACGGTCCCTTGCCACATAGGTCCTGCAAATGGACAGACGGACCGAGAGACCGTGGCAACTGAGGGTCAGTCAAAGAAAGCTGGAACCGAGAGGCGGGATTAGAATGAGAGGTGACAGGAGGAGACTCCCCCCATTGTGAACACAGGGCTCCTTGTCCAAGCCTGGGCTTGTCTCCAGATGCTTCTAGAAACCAGTCCCTCTTCCAGACTCAGCCTGGGCCTGTCATGCCCTTACCAGACCCCCAGCCCTCCGCCAGGAGGGTCTGCCTCCCCGTCCCTGACCCCCAGACTGATAGTCCTGAACGCCAGCAACCAGGACAGATGGCTGCTAGCTCCCCTCCTGCCCCCAATCCTGCCGCCAAAACTGCATCTGCGGGTAACATGGCACAGGGGCCAGTGAAAGGAAAAGCGAGAAGGCAAGACAGGGCGAGAAGGGGAGCCGAGAGCAAGGAACCACAGAGAGGGGGAATCTACCCCACACGCTGAGGTGGGCTTCCCAGAAGCCTGCAGGCACGGGAGGCCCACAGGAAATGAACGACTGGCAGGGGACTTCAGAGAGCATCTGAGCCAACATCTGCAGTTCCCCAGATGTATGACTGAGGCTGGGAGAGAGGAAGGCACTGCCCCGAGGTCAGCGAACAGGGAAGTCCCCCACCGCCAGCCAGGGCCAGTCCTCCCAGACCACTCTGCAGAATAGTGTGTGATTCTAATCTCTCCCCTCAGGTCTGTTCCAAGAATAAAAGGAACAAGAGTAAGGGGGTTGGTCAGCTATTAAGTGCTGGGCCATGAGCATCAGTGCTGGACAGAGCGTGGATGTTTTTTGCTCAGACAGTGGTGGGCCTCAGCTGCAGGGACTCAGAGTTCTGAGTGGGCAGAGAAGAGGGTGGGATTTGGGCCTTGGTGTCAGATGAACTTAAACTCTAAATTGACCTGCCCCAGACCCTGAAATGACTCTGGGAAGAGTCAGGCAGCAAAATGTGGACCTGAGGCAATTCATGAGGGCAGAGCAGAGGGTCCTAGCCGCATGGGAATACTGGCTTGGCCCTTTTCTGGAAGTCCACAGTCCTCTTCTCTATTTCTGGCCCAAGAGGAGCCTGGTCACTCAGTGATACTCCAGCTGCATCCTGGAGCCCAGATGCTCCCCAGGTCCCAGTCCAGGACAGGGCCTCACTCTCCTGAGGAATAGCTTCTCCTTTTTGTGATTGTACCTTGAAGTAGAATAGGCTTGCTTAGGAAGCTGGCTTGCTCCCCGCCTTGTGTGGGCCCCCAGCACATCTACCACATCCTCCCCTATGTCAGTGCACACTGCAGATTCCAAAGAGGAAGAGAAGAGTCACCTTACATGTCAGTTCCAGGCCCTGGGCTCATATAGCTCTCAGCTAACCAAGTATATCCTCAGTTCCCTATTGTCTCGCAAGCCAGCTCCTGGAGGGACTCTGTCTCAATGGAGTGTGAGAGCCCAGCGCCAGGGAAGAGCTGCCTTCATCTGTGTAACTGCTTTAAATTCCAAAGCCCTTGCCTAGCCCTCACCGCAGGCTGAGAAGCAGTTCCATTGCATGGGTGGGGAAGCAAGGCCCAAAGTGCTAGGCGGGGAGTTGCCCAGGGACAGAGCTGGAAGGAGTCTGACTCCGAAATCAGGGTTTGCATTTGTCGTGATGATCAAGGAGCTGGTAGTTGGGAGACAGTGGGGAGGGCAAGAGAGACCAACCTTGCACCTTTCTCTCTTGACACAGCAAGAGAGAAACTAAGGAGTTAGCCAGGGGGCTGTGGAACTCAGGGGACAAGCAAGATGGTTTCTGTCTGGGGGGTCAGCCTGAAGACAACTGCATTTGACAGACAGAGACAAAAAGATGCAGAGAGGAGATTCCAGAGGGGGAATGAGCCAAGGCCAGCCCAGAACTGGGAGAGGTCAGGCCACCTTCAAGGAAGGGCTCCAGTATTAACCATGAGCTGAAAGCCTGGCAGGGGATGAGGCGTGGCGGTCACGGAGAATCCCGAAGCCCAGCTTGAGGTCTCACTTTGTTGAATAGCACTGGGAAACCATGGATGGTACAATACTTCATCCCACTGTGTTACACCTTCTATCCTCTTTGGAAAATCAGACATCATCACTGCCTCTTGCCTGAGCCAGAGAAAATTCCACCTGCTCCACAGGCTCAGCTGTGAAATCATTTCTTCCTGTGCTGACCTCACTCGGCATCAGGAGCAGGGACTGTCCCCGGACTGAGCCATGGGCTGAAACATGCCCAGTCCCCACCCAGGTGAGATGGGGCAGGTATCACCACTCACCTGGCTCTGAGGCTATTTATAGACTTTGTGTCATCCTCAGAAACAGCAGTTTCTCTCTGCTCAGCCCAAGTGGCTTCTTATCCAGGGTGTTAATGGTTTTCATCACTCAGGTCTAAAGCCATCTTTAGACCTCACAGAGCCAAAGAGCAGTCAGATTATGCTGACATCTGGGGTCACAAGCTCAGATACCTGTCGGGGCCAGGCAGTGACACCTCAGGGTGAAGCGTGCTGGGCAAGGCTATAGGGAGAAAGTGGAGGCGGCACTGTGTCCAGACAGCACAATTCAAGGGCAGCTCCTGCCCCAGCCAGTCAATTATTGTACGTATACAATGGGCACAGTGTAGTCAGTCTTCTCATTTTTCAATAAAAACGGAAAACTTTGGGTTTTATGGAAATCTCCCAACTCATATATTGGCAGCTCATTTTAAAATAAAATTAAACCCTGAATAAGCCCTAAACAGCATATTCACACCCTGGCTGGGGCCTCTGGCCCTGTAGTTTGCAAGCTCTGATCTCTACTGTGTAGATGAGAGAGCTGAAGTTCAGAGAGGGACAGGAACTTGCTTCTGGTCACACAGCCTCAAAGTACTGGGACTGTGGTCAAACCCCTCTCTTCACACTTAGCGGGGCTCTTTCTGCAAGATTCACTCAGCAGACATGTTTTCAGGGCTCCTACTAAATGCGGGGTCTGAGCTTTGCCCTCAAGATACAGAATAGCTCCTGTTTCTTCTAGGTGGTCTGTGGGGTTTCTAATGTCTGTGTCACAGAGTTGTTCATATTAGGGAGCTGGTGAGGGGCACTGAACATGAGGGCCTCTGTGAATGAATGAATGAAAATGCACACTGCCTAACCTAGGCCAGCTGAGGACTCAGTCACGGTGGGAAGGATGGCTTCGACTGAACGATATGGTGCCCTATGGATATGTACCCGAAGGTGCACTCCTGTGAGTGGATTTGTTTATGGGCGGATTTAAGAACATTTATATTTATTATTTTTATTTGGTTTTGCTGGGCCTTAGTCAGAGTATCTAGTTCTTCAACCAGGGATCAAACCTGGGCCCCTACATTGGGAGTGTGGAGTCTTAGCCACTGGACCACCAGGGAGGTCCCTGACAGATGGATTTTTTTATGGGTAGATTTTTGCTACTACTGACCCAAGACTCCCTTTAATAATGTAAGAACACCATCGTCACACCAACTGGTGTGTAATATTTGGAGGCTTGCTTAAGTATATTCATAAGACTGTGTGTCTTTTGATCCACAACACAACTTGTGAGGTCAGCTGGGCTGGAATGTTATCTCACCTGGTACTGAAGCGACTTAGCAGCAGCAGCAGCAGCAGAGGAAACTGGAGCGGTAAGTAGCAATGTGGCAGACAGCCCAAGGCTATACCGAAGAGCCAACCCTTGAGCCAGGGTCACTGAGTTTGGGCTCTTTTGACTCTATAAAACAGTTGTGGGGCTAAGACTCTGTGCTTCCAATGCAGGGGGCCTGGGTTCAGTCCCTGGTTGGTGAACTAGGTCTCACATGCTGCAGGTAAGACCAGGGCGGCCAAGTAAACAAACGGATAAAACTTATGATGGCATCTTCCCCTGATCCCACCCTCAGTGAATCAGGCGGTCTCTAAGATGGTCCCCAGTGATGCCCTGGTAGTCACAGCCTGGCATTGCCCCCATCTTGGATGTGGGCTGTACATAACAACTTCCTCCTAGTGAACAGACTAGGGCAGAAGTGATGGGGTGCCTCTTCCAAGATCAGGCAACAAGGAGACTGTGCTTTCCGCCTTGGGCTCACTCTCTCAGTCTCTCCTCAGCAGCTGCCCTGTTAACACACTCAGGCAGCCCATGGAGGCCCCGGAGGTGAGAGGCCCAAATGGGCCACTACAGGAAAGGCTTGGCCGTGCGTCTTCTGCAGGCAACCAGCAGCCGTGTGAGCCAGCCTGGACGTGGGTCCTGCAGGCCCCGTAGAGCCTGGGGGTGACTGCTGCCCAGCTGGTGCCTTGACTACCACCTCCTGAGGGACCTTGAGCCAGGAGACCCAGCTAAACCATGCCCGGGCCTCTGACCCACAGGAACCCTGAGACAATAAGATGCTTGCTCCTTCAAGGTCCTCAGAGTTGGGTCACGTGTTATGCAGCACAGATAACTAATAGATGATACCGGTGGCCAGGGCCCTTTAAAACCCAGCTCCTATCCCATCGCTCCACACACAGCTCCATGTTGACCTGCCATCTCAGCAGGCTTGTGTCTTCAGCCACTCTTGGCAGAGCCCTCAGGGCCCGGTTGGTGACAACTGGCCCTGAGAGATGGCCTGATGGGTCTTGGTGACCATGTGGGCTGGGCTGCTATTGTTGTCTCAGTCCTCTGAAGGAGAATACGTGGAGCCTGAGAGAGGGGGGAAGGTGGGAGGAAGCCACTGGCAAGAGGGGCTGAGCTAGGGATTAGCTATGGCATTCCACTGGCCTCAGGGAAAGGACAGTACTGCTTAATAACTTGGTGCAGGGCTTTGCACTAAGCACTTTCTAGACATCACCCCATCCTCAGCAGGAACCTGCTAACTGGGGGGTTCACTCTGTTTACAGATGAAGGTACGGGTGTCAAGAGAAGGTAAGCAATTTCTCCAAGGTCCCTCTAGTGTCAAGTGGAGATGGGCATTCTTCCCCATTCCCCTTGGCTGTGTGTCTTCCTTCAAGAACACACTGGTGGGTTCCAAGTGGCTCCTCTTAGGTGGATCATACCAGATATCATCCTTTCATGCAGCCTTTCTTCCGGCTAGCCTGACACCGTGCTTGGCGGTTTTGACGTGCAATCCCATCTATCCTTGTGATAACTCCACAAGGGAGAGGCTCCTGTCTGCACGTGGTGAGGACAGCTCCAAGCCAGTGACTTACCCAAGGCCGCACAGAGACCAGGTGGCTGAGCAGGACTTGCCCAGGTCTGGCTGGCTCCAAAGCTTGCATTGTCCCCCCCTCTGGCTGGGTCTTCTTGCCCTAGAGAAGCTACCATTGGTTTTCAGCCCTGCTGGAGATGGCATCCACTTGCACAGGTGAGCGATGTATAAACACACAGTTATTCAAACAGAGTCAACAGGAAAAGGAGCCCTCGGCAGGGCCCAAGAGCTTCCCAAGCAAGCTCAGGTCAGCCACCGTGCACACCCACTCCCACCTGTGTTGACCAGCCCTGGTTGGTATTCTTATCCTGAGGACAGGGCCTCATTGCCACATGCCCTAAAAGTGGGACTTGAGCCTCTGCCAGGACTAAGGGGCCGCTCGGGCCAACCTCGTCTGAGCTCTGGGCTCTACTCTGTGGCTGCCAGGAGGCAAGAGCCTGCAGTTCTGCATCCCCAGCCCCTCTTTCGGTTGGTTTGTTTCTCCCCTTGACCTGTGTGATTTTCTTGAAGATTCTTGGCTTTACCCTCAGTCTCTACTTATTAACATTTATATCTCTTCCTCTTCCAGTTGAATAAATTCCCTTCGAATTAACATTGCCTACCCTCTACATAATCAAGATTGCCCACCAATGACGGCAATGTTGTTTTTTCTTCCAATTAAAATAAGCACTATAGTCTTAGATGCTTGATAACAGTAAGAATAGCTGTCATTTACTGCACACTCAATATAATTGCACATGGTAAGAATTTACATTCTTTCTTCCTATTTTGGCTGCGCCATATGGCTTGTGGGATCTTAGCTCCTTGACCAGGGATTGAACCTGGGCCTTTGACAGGGAGAGCATGAAGTCCTAACCACTGGACTCCCAAAGAATGCCCTATACTACTTCTTAATCCTCCATGGCCCTTAAGAACAGGTACTAGTGTTAACTGATTTTTATGAAGCAATTATAAAGAGCTCCTCTTTGGAGGTCTCCAAAACTAACAGAGGTTATATAAGCTGTCTGATATTACAGGGTCTTCCTCGCATTAAGTGGCTAAGCCTGTATTTGACCTGACTTGCCCTAATCCCAGAATTAATCTCCATTGTCCCTGAATTTTAGTACAAAAGGTCAGCAGATACTAGTCAGACTGGAAGAGGCCTCAACTTATATAACAAAGATTTCAGATATTAGATGAGCTTGGAAAATTGATTGACTCTCAGGCTGTGTTCCTAAGACTACAAGTCAGTATCACAGGGCTGTTCCTGGCCTAGTTTCAGTCCCTGGCTGGGGAACTAAGATCCCACAAGTCATGTGGGATGGCCAAAAAAGAAAGAGAGAAAGAAAGTACATGAGCAGTTCAACAGCTTATTAGAAAATAGGCTTAGCGTTTGATGAGTTTCCTCAGCTGCAGTCCAGTGTAAGTGGTCTGCTCATGTCCGAGGTAGGCTGGGTTAAGCTATGATGCTTGGTCGGCTATGTGTATTAAATGCATTTTTGACTTAGGATTTTCAGCCTAAGATGTGTTTATGGGGATGTAACCCTATTACAAGTTGAGTTTGACCCTCTGAAGGTTGCTGTGAGGTCTGATGAGATGCTGCAGGTCAAGCCCTTGGCACCGTGCCTGGCACAAAGAGAGGGTGGAAATGACTTTCTTTTCAGCCTGGATCTGCCTCTCAATCATCCCAGCCATAGAGCCCACAAGAGGCTGACTTCAGGGGGTATCTGTCACCCCTAAGCTCTGAGCAAACAATGAACAGAAGGGCCAGCCTTGGGCTCTCTCTGCTTACTGAGGGATCAGAGAGGCTGGTCCAGTCACCCCTGAGCCAGACCTGGCAGAGTCACTGTGAGGGCTGGGCTCAGCAGAGAGGAGGGGGAGGGAGAGAGAAGAGTCTGCGTGGCGGCAGGTGTGTGTCTGGGGAGGGTCCCATGGCCAAGGCTCAGGGGTTGCTCACCCCCCATCCTCGATTCTTGTTTCAGTGCCATTAGGCACTGTGGCTGGACTGCCACTTACTGCCTGGTCCTTCCCCAGCCCCACAGGCCGCTCTCTAGGACACCTTGTTTACTGAAGCCCCCCTGTCCTGCGCGGCACCAGCCTGGCCTGCTCAGCTGTTCCTCTCCCCAGGGGTGTCCCCACAAGCCATCTCCTTCGACAAAGGGCCAGTGTCGTTGGGAGGGCAGGTGCTGTGCAGTTAGGATGGCAGCCAGGCCTGCATGGATGCTGGGCGGTCAGATCACAGAGGAGTGGCCGAGGCCGGGCTGGCTGGGCCGAGGCCAGCAGGCTCTTCTTTGTTTTTGTTGGTTTTGAGCCACTTCCCCAGAAAGAGGTCGGGGAGGGAACCAGTCAGATGCTTGGCCTGGGGAGATGAGATTTATTTGCCAAGTCAGTGGTTAGAGGTTAGATGAAGCACCGCCCCCCCGCAAGAGGAGTGCAGTTTCTCCACCCTCCTCACTACTGGCCCAAGACCCCAGCACAACTTGAGACCCACAGCAGAGAGCTGGAATCCACTCCTTTCAGCAGGAAGGAGACCACCCTTTTACATGACAGCTTGTACCCGCAGCCCCAGTCCCCATTTCCTTATTGGTCAGCTCCATCAGATGGTTAAACTCCTGCTTGGGTCCACTGCCTACCTCTCTGCTGCCAGGTTCGGCCACCTACTGGTCCCACAGGGCCAGCCTTCAAATATCCACGCAGGCTAGTCAGCCCTGGTGAAGGTGTCTTCTTCTGACCACCCCTGGCCCCCAACAGGGGGACCCTTCTCTGAGTACAAGCTGATCACAAGCAGGATTTAAGCCAATGGTGGGCCAGGGCTGTTGACCAACTCAGGCCTTATCAATAAAGGCCAAATACCTAAAATGTGAGAGGTGAGAATCATCTTTGCTATTTGTAGCTCGTATTTGTAGGGACAGGATTATCTACAGATATTAGAAGAGGTTAGATATTGGAAGAGGTCACAGAACAAAGACAAATCAATGGGAGTTTCAGAGAGGAATGAATGAAAGCTACAGATTTTAGGACGGTAGGAGGATGGACAGAAACCTGTCAAGGACTTCACGTAGGTTATATTTTTTCCACCAGATCACAAGCTCCTTGGGGGTCTTGTTCAACTCTAACTCCATCACCATCCCATCCTGTAACTACTTGTCATCACTCGCTCATAGTGATGGCAATAAATATGGGCAAGATCAATGGATGGGTGGATGGATGGATAGGGGAGTGAGTGGGTGGGTGGATGGATAGGTGGGGGACAAACTGATAAACAGCTGACTTCACAGACAGTGTTGGGTGAGTAATTACTGTCTGAATCCTGCCCTGGGAGGAGGCCAGAATGGAAGTTGCGTGACCCTTGCCAGCACAAAACCTGGGCTTCTCAGCGATTTCTTAGAGGATGTAAAAAGCACTAAACCTAAGAGAAAGATGGATAGCTTAGACTTCACTAACATTAGTAACTTCTGTTCAACAAACGACATCAGTAAGAAAATGCAGTAAAGACGTGAAGCCATATCTATATGAGATGATGGACATTCACTAACCTTACTGTGGTCATCATTTCATGATGTAGGTAAGTCACATCATTATGCCGTACACCTTGAACTTACACAGTCCTCTGTGTCTCTTACACCTCAATAAAACTAGAATAAAAAAAAAAAACAGAATTCAAAAAGAGGTAAAGAAATGAAGCCATGAACTGGGAGAAGATATTCACAATGCATACATCTGACAAAAGTTCATGTCCAGGAACATTAAGAACTCCTATAAATCAATGCAAAAAGGCCAACAGGCCAATAAACAGTGGTCAAAAGACTTGACTAGGTATTTCACACAAAAAAGCATATCCACACAACCCGTAAGCATGTGAAAAGCTTATCAATAAGTCACTAAGGGAAAGCAAATGTTTTAACCAGTCCATCATAAAAGAAATCAGTCCTGAATATTCATTGGAAGGAATGATGCTGAAGCTGAAACTCCAATACTTTGGCCACCTGATGTGAAGAACTGGCTCATTTGAAAAGACCCTGATGCTGGGCAAGATTGAAGCAGGAAGAGAAGGGGATGACAGAAGATGAGATGGTTGGATGGCATCACCGACTCGACGGACATGAATTTGAGTGAACTTTGGGAGTTGGGGATGGACAGGAAAGCCTGGCGTGCTGCAGTCCACGGGGCTNCAAGATTGAAGCAGGAAGAGAAGGGGATGACAGAAGATGAGATGGTTGGATGGCATCACCGACTCGACGGACATGAATTTGAGTGAACTTTGGGAGTTGGGGATGGACAGGAAAGCCTGGCGTGCTGCAGTCCACGGGGCTGCAGACAGTCGGACACGACTGAGTGACTGAACTGAACTGAACTGAACTGTTTTAAAGCCCTAGTGAGCTAGCATTATATCGCCATTTGGATGGCTAGAATTAACAGGGTGAGGATGTGGCATAGCTGGGACTTTCACGCATTGTTAGTGGGAATGTAAATGGGTACAATCATTTCAGGAAACTATTTGGCAATTATCTACTGAAGTTAAAAATATGCTAACCTATGACTCAAGAGAAACTCCACTTCTAGGCTTATATTCAAGATAAATGAGAATGTCCATCTGTACAAATACTTTATTTGGACATTCATAAGAGCCCTAAATTCGAAACAACCCCAATGCCCATTAACAGTGAAATAGATACCCACATTGTGGTACATCCATACAATGGAGTACCGCCCAGCAATAAAAAAGAGCCAACCGCTGATACATACCGCTTCATGGGTGAATCTCACAGACATATTAAGCAAAAAAGAGAAAAAAAAGCCAGAGTGTCTACTGGATGACTCCATCTTTAGGAAGTACAAGAGAAGGTAAAACTCACCTAAAGTCAGAGAAATCAGCAGTTATGTTTGGGGTCAGGTGAGAGGGAAGATGGTACAAGGAGCCTTCTGGAATTCTGGAAATGTTCCATATCTTGATCTGGGTGGTAGCTATGTGTACAATTCCTCGAAGTCCACTGATAACATATACAGTCATTATATTATTATGGTATACCTCAGTAATGGGCTTCCCTGGTAACTCCAATGGTAAAGAACCTGCCTGCAATGCAGGAGATCCGGCTTTGATCCTCGGGTTGGGAAGATACCCTGGAGAAGGGAATGGCTGTCTACTCCAGTATTCTTTCCTGGAGAATTCCATGGACAGAGGAGTCTGGCAGGCTACAGTCCATGGGGTTGCAAAGAGTTGGACATGACTGAGCAACTAACACACGTTCTGTATCTCAATAAAACATGTATCCAAGTTTAGAAAATGTATCCAAGTTTCCTTTGTTCAGGAATAAATCAGTGCACCAGTAATCAGTGGACGTGGGGAAAGGGAGAAACCAAGAGGAAACCCCATCATGGCCCTTCAGAGATGCTCAGTTCTTGGGACTCAGTGGAAAGCATCTCAGAGGAACTTTTTGACCAGTGATTGGGTCCTTGCTGAGGCCGATGACAGGGAGATAATACGCCTAAGGGAAGTTCCAGGGCGGGGTATACGATGACAGAGTGACGCATGACAGGGACTGTCCTGCCAGCTCCTCCCCAGGCCACCGTGTGCTTCATCTGCTGAGGCCCACAGAGGGAGCTGGCCGAGCTTTTATGCTTCCCTGCCCTCCTGTGCCATGTTCTGAGGGGAAGGGTAACCCCTCAGCGGCTTCCCATCCACCCTCTCTGGGAGGGAAGCATCTGTGTTGGCCACTGGACCAGCAACTGCCCAGCCAGCTGAGGTCAGAGTCGCGCGGGAGGAACGGGAGAAGAGCAGGCCTTGGGCTCCTCCCCTGCCCTCCCAGACCTTGGTTGTCTCCCTGGTTACATGGGAGGTTGGGCTACCCCTCCCAGGTGGCTTTTGCTGGAAGTTCTAATGGTTCCCTGGGTGCCTCAAACCACCCATGAGTCGGGTGGCCCACCCAGCCTGTAGACTCCTCCCTACAGCATAGCAAGCACATCTGGAAAGCCCCAGGGCGCCACTCCGCTGATCTCACGGGGCCCAGGTTATCTTGGCTTCTTCTCCCATAAGTCATGGAGCATCACAAGACAGTGATGCGGGTGACAGCTGGAAGCCCAAGGGATGGAGTGGGAACAGGCTGATGGCTAAAGCACCAGAGGTCAGAGAAAGGGACCCACGAGCCACTAGCCCCTCCCCACTGCCCGCCTCCTGTCAATCAGGAGTGCCCTCGCCACCGCCTTAGCATCCCTTGGGCCCATTCTGCCGCTCCTGCCCCAGCTTAGAGGCTGGAGGATGCCTCTCCTCATGCTCCAGCCGGAGCCCCTCTGTCAGACTTCCTCAATGCTTCCAAGGGGTGCTTCCCACCCCACCTCCAACTTTATTTGAGTTTGAAGAGTTTTGAAAAATATTTATCTTTATGCAACCAACACCTCAATCAAGGTATAGAATGTTTCCATCATACTGGGACATTCCCTTGTACTCCCTTTCAATCAGCCACCCCGCACCCCAAACAGTCTGTGTTCTGGTGAGTTTTGCAAGTTCTTGAATTTCACATACAGTGGAATTTCGTAGTAAATAATTATACACAACATATTCCTTTACATCTGGCTTCTTTTATACAACATAATGCTTTACCCGCATCCATCTTATTCATTTATTTATTTGACTGCATCGGGTCTTAGTTGCAGCATGTGGGGTCTTCGTTGTGGTGTGTGGATCCTACATTGCCCTGCATGGGGCCTAGCTGCCCTGTGTCTTGGGGGATCTCAGTTCCCTGACCAGGGACTGAACCTGCATCCCTGCATTGGAATGCAGATTCTTAACCCTGGACCACCAGCAGAGTCCCTACCATCATCCATCTTTTGGACTAGTTGGAAACGTTTCCATTTTGAAGATAACTCAATTTGCTTATCCATTCTCCTATTGACGAACAGCTAGGCTGTTTCCAGTTTTTGTCCACATCAAAACTTGTAGAATTCTTCATAATAGTAAGACAACAACAACTGGAAACAGCCTAGCCTACAAGCTGAATTGTCGGGCTATACAGAGTGTATGTGTGTATATATACACACATATCTTTGTGAGAAATTGCTTTTCCAAAGTGGTTTTATCATTACAAGCTCCCACCAGTAATATATGAGTATTCTGGTCAAGTCATAACCATTCCAGCATTTGATGTGGTTAGTCTTGTTAATTTTAGCCATCAGAAGATCTTTTTAAAAGCCACATCTTAACAACCCGAATATACATCAACTAATGAATGGATAAAAAAGTGGTGAGTTCATTCAATGGAATATTACTTGTCAACAACAACAACAACAACAAAAATCAAGCAGAAATACATCTGCAGCACAAATGAGCCTTGGAAACATTATATTAACTGAAAGGGGCCAGTCACAAATGACCACAGACTGTATTCCAGTTATATGAAACGTCCAGAACTGGCAGATCTATGGAGACAGAAAGTGAATTAAAGCTTACCTAGGGCAGAGGGGCTGGGAGGGCGGAGGGATGATAACTGATGGGCATGGGTTATCTTTTGGGGGTAATGAAAACGTTCTAAAATCGATTAGGGTGATTCACAACTCTGTGGATACACTAAAAGCCATAAATTGCACACTTTAAATGGGTGAATTGTGTGGTCTATGAATTGTATCTCCATAAAGCTGTTTACAAAACCCACCACATTTAATTAGCTGGCTACCCCCTGCAGCGCCCCAGTGTCCTCAAGGTAAAGACCCAGATTCTCAGGCCCAGATTTACCCACATCCTCTGGCTCTTCCCCAGGTGCAGTGGAAATTCTGCCCTTTTCAGATGCCCCATCTCCCGTCATGCCTCTGAGCCTGTGGACATACTTGTCTTCTTCCTAATCCTTGTTCCACCTCATTCTGACTCATTCTTTATGGTCCAGCTCACCTGATAGCCTTCTCACACCTTTCTTCTGATTGCTCATTTGTTTGTTCACTCGTTTATTCATCAAGTAATTATTAGGCTCCCGCTGTATACCAGGCTGTAATCTAGGCACTGTGGATACACCAGCAAATGAAACAGACAACATCCCTCACAGAGACTGCGTGACTGTCTCACGAACAGTATCGGTTGAGCCATTAGTAAATGTGAAGCCTCATACCCCAGCCCCCACCCTGCCAGCCTCTGCTGGTTTCTATTTGGACACTGACCCCTCTGGACTTTCACAAGTTGATGGTAGGACTGCCACCCCCACAAAACTGAGGACTCTGTGTGGTCAGGACACGGGACTGCCAATCCTGGGCATCAGAGCAAGCCTGCTGCTTCTTCCACGGGCACCTCCCTTCACATCTTATAGAGCCCTTGCTTAGCCCTGCACCCACCTACCGGGTCACTACCCTTCTTGAGCAAGGCAGGAGTTGTGATGAGATGAGAAGGTAGGATGCCCACTGCCCAGACGTGTCACTGAGGCCCTGAGAGGAGAGTGAGCGAATGTTTGAGGTCACACGGCTGTGGGACTGATAGGAAGCCGGGTTCTCTCTCTCTCTCTCTGCTCTGGGCAGGTTCCTTGTGTCCTGGCCAGCTCTGAAGGCTGAGGATGGATGTCCCCCAAACCAGGAAGTGATTCCAGGCCCAGCCAGGACCACTGCCCCCAAGGCGGGTGTAGTGGGCATGTCTCAGGCTGGAGCAGCGCGTGGCAGGACTACCATCAGGCAGCCATGTGTCTCCTTTGCCCTGGGCCTGGCCCAGGTGAGTCACACACACCTGAGCATGCAGCTGTCCTCTGGGCAGCCTCTCCCTGGGGAGGACAGTTTACAAGGGCAGCCACAGGAGCAGGGCTGTGAGCACACCTCCTCAGTGACTGGTTAATACGCAGGTGTCCTTTTCCTGAGACATCGCTTCCGAGGCCTCGGAGACGTGCGGTTCCTCCTTGCTCTTGTTCATTCAGGTCTGCTCTGGCGGCAGCAGTGCGGAGCTGGGTCTTCAGCAGGCTGCTCAGGGTATCTGAGGCCTCCCCGGAACCCTCGTCCTTGGGCCTCTTTAGCTCACTTCTCCTTGCTTGCCGGGGTCAGGGCCCCGAGGGCTGGGGATTCACCCGCCTGGGGTTGTGTCCCTGTTCCTCTCTCTCCTGCTGCACCACGAGGCGGGGGACCTCCCGTTACATCCATCACCCAGTGCTTCCTGGGACTCGTCCCTCTTTGGGCACCAAGCTGTGGGACTGGAGGTCTCTTTCCAGCCGCCTCTGGCACCTGGAGGAAGAGGCTCACAGGACATGCTCCTGTTTCTCCACTGCACACCATTAGGGGGCAGCTCAGAGGCCTCAATGAGGGTGCAGTTGCCTCCTCTGCACGCCTGGCCCCTAGCTGCAGCCGCTCACCCTCCCCCTAGCGTGGAGCAGCTGTGAAGGTGCTAAAGGGGTTGAGTAATCGTATCAAAGTCTCAGGATGCTGAGGGTAGGGATCAGGCTCTGTTCCCTTCCTGGCATTAGTGATGTCCGTACTCTTGCCTGAAAATCCCATGGACAGAGGGGCCTGGTAGGCTGCAGTCCATGGGGTCGCTGGGAGTTGGACATGACTGAGTAACTTCACGTTCACTTTTCACTTACATGCATTGGAGAGGGAAATGGCACCCCACAGCAGTGTTCTTGCCTGGAGAATCCCAGGGACGGGGGAGCCTGATGGGCTGCCATCTATGGGGTTGCACAGAGTCGGATACGACTGAAGTGACTCAGCAGCATGTACCAGAGCGGTAACCCCGCAGGCCTCTGAGAAGCTGCCCACACACACCCNCACAGCAGTGTTCTTGCCTGGAGAATCCCAGGGACGGGGGAGCCTGATGGGCTGCCATCTATGGGGTTGCACAGAGTCGGATACGACTGAAGTGACTCAGCAGCATGTACCAGAGCGGTAACCCCGCAGGCCTCTGAGAAGCTGCCCACACACACCCTCTGCCTCTTTCTCCATGTCCTCTCTCTCTCTCTTTCCCTTTCTCTCACGACACCCCATCTTTCCCCAAAGCCATGAGAACACCTGGGCCCTAGTCCTCAGGGTGTGATGGAGCCCAGCGGTCCTGGGAGGACTGGCCCTGGGAGTGACCCTAGGGGAGGATGGTTGGGTTTCTCTCCACCCTCCATGCCTTGAGCTTGGGCTCTTCTAGTATAACCAACGCATCCTGCATGGCATATGGGAATTTGCTTCACGCCGATGGTTTGGTGACCAATGGTTGCGTGACAAACTAGCCTGAAGCAGCAGCTTCAATCCATGACAAACGCTGATTTGGCTGATGACCTGGAAGCTGACTGACCCCGCTGTTGCTGACAGTCTTCCCTTGGGGTGTTCTGGGCCAGATGCTGGCTAGGCTGGAGTTATCTTGAAGTCTTCCTCACTCTCATGTCTGGTGCTCAGGCTGAAACAGACAGGCAGGACTGGACACAGCTGGGGCTCCGGGGGCATCCCTCCCTTTCTGTGTGGTCCCTCCCTGTGGTCCTTCCAGACTGTGGCTTCAGAGAGATGGACTTCTTCATGGTGGCTGAGGACCCCCAGATCTGTAAGAAATATCCATGTTTCTCCATCTTATATAACTTGTCTTTTTTCCTGACAGTGACCTTAATGTTCTTGAATGTTTAGAGAGTTCCCACTCCCTCCTGCTATGAACTGCATAGCAACACGTCTTCTGTTAACTTGGCAATGAAGGGCATCCGGTCCAAATCACTTCACTTTAATTCCTGGGTTTCCTCCTAGATCATAGAACTGATGGGGAGACATCTCCGTTTGAAGACAGACACACACACACACCCCTTTGTCATGTCAGGCCTCCCACGGTTTTTCTCCTTCTTAACAACACTCTCACATCCTTTGGAGGGAATCTTTTTCCCTCTACATCTTCTGAGTTTATAAATCAACCTATCCAGGTGCCTGAGCCCTACAGTGTAAACCAGAAGTCTGCAAACTTTTTCCTAAAGGGACAGATAATATATTCTTTATGTTTTGTGGGCCAAGAGGCACAATTGAGACTATGATATAGGTACTTATAATACATGACTTGAATTATGGTAAAGCATCAAGGATGCAGAGAAGACATCAGATTAAACAGCTATTTAGGGGGCTTCCCTGGTGGTCCAGTGGTTGGGAATCTGCCTGCCAGTGCAGAGGACATGGCTTTGAGCCCTGGTCAGGGAACAGGGACCCCACCTGCCACGACTGCTTGCACAACTGTGATTACCTGTGTGCCGCAACTACTGAAGCCCGAGTGCCCTAGAGGCCATGCTCAGCAACAAGAGAAACGACTGCAGTGAGAAGTCCTGGGTGGCAACTAGAGAGCAGCCCCTCCTTGCTGCAACTAGGGAGAGGCCACACGCAGCAGCAAAGACTGCAGCCAAAATTGTAGAGAGAGAGATTTAGGAAGTCAAGTCATCAAAACTTGGTTGTTAAGGTCGTGAGAGGGATGGGGAAATTGCAGACTAGGCCGAAGGGCACAGGAGCAACATCCAGAGAACTGAGGCGTGCTGTGTTAGGTGTTCTCCAGAAGCAGAGCCTGAGATCGAGATCCATGTGGTAGTGATTTATTGAGGGACTGCTATTCAGAACAAACCTGTACGACTGGGAGGGGTGGAGCAGGGAGAGGCTAGCATTGGCCTGATCACAGAGCAAGGGCTTTGGAGCATAAACTATACTACATGACACCTTCCTTAAGGCAGAGGGCCAGAATTTTAGACTCTGTTCTAGCCATTGCTTGTCGGCTGCCCCTATGGGGTGTAAGTTCCCAGATAAGACAGTTCTTGACTCCTCAGGGCCACTCTCTAGAGAAAACAGGGCTGTGGCCTAGGAGCCCACATTCACTTGCTAGCTCTGGGCTTTGGCCCTGCAGAGGGAGGTGGGCAGAAAACAGCAGTGTTTCCCATAGTCCTTGCACCGCTCAGGCCCACCTGCTTCTCACATTAAGCTGACCTTGTCTGCCTATTGACAGACCAGAGTCATCGCTGGTTTGGGTTGTGACCATCCACCCTCACAGGGTGTCATCTCCAATCTGATACCTCAGTTGCACCTTGACGAGGCCGTCCTACCATCTCTTAGGTCTGCAGCCTCTGTGCGGTGTAGAACCTAGGATCATGGAGTCATGGCCACACCATTTCTGTAACTCAGACCTCTAGTCTGCAATGATCTTGTATGGGAACCCACATCAGTGAATTAGACGCTCTGTGAGCCCTCATATAGGGCTTCCCTGGTGGTTCAGACATTAAAGAATCTGCTTGCAGTGCAGAAGACCTGGGTTCGATCCCTGGATTGGGAAGATTCCCCTAGAGAAGGGAATAGCAGCCCACTCCAGTATTCTGCCTGGAGAATCCAATGGACAGAGGAGCCTGGCGGGCTACAGTCCATGGGGTCACAAAGAGTGGGACACGGCTGAGCGATTAAGCATGAGTCCTCAGATAAGGATGCTGGCCTCAGGCCCTACAGGACAGAGAGGCAACCCCTTACCCAGAAGGCATATCAGTTTGAGTCAAGGTGAATCACCCTGTTTCCCTGACAGAAGGGGTCCTATGTAGTAAATTTGTACCAAGTGGCTTGTTGATCTGCTTGTGGAATGTTATTGTATCAGGGGCTCAGCTTTGGTCTTCATGGCTGACAGGTTGGACTTTCAGCAGTGGCAGTAGCTAGATCAGCCCTGATGACAGGGAGCCTCTGCTGTTGGGCTCATGTAACTTGATCTCTATCTCGCTGACACTCTGTTCTCCATGACACTTGCTGGAAGCCCATATTATGCAAAACACTAGACAGAGAGCAAGGGATGGGGACAGATTCTGGCTGATCAGCTGGTCGAGTCACCCTGCCTCCTTGGTTGCGTCGTGCCTCTTCTGCACCGGACGCTCCCTGGCATCTGATAAAATGTGCTTTGTGGGTCCTCACATTTTCCCCAGGCTCATAGGTCTAACCACATGCCTCTTTACCAGTCCTCCCATCTCAGGCAGGCCATTCTTGCTCTTTCCGGTGCACGGTCAGGACACTTCAGGAGCACTGAAGACCCAGAAGAGGGGGTTGTCATGGAATCCAAGACAAGGGAGTTTCAAAGCAGAAGCGGCAATTGTCAAAGGTAGCCGTGAGGTCCAGTCTCCAGACCAGTGAGCTAAGCCATTTGCCCCTGCCTGTGGGCACCTGTACAATCTTTTGCTTAGTGACCTCTCTCCATGCAGAATAGAGGACCAGGCGCACAGCCTGAACCTCTGCCCATTAGAACGCTCTCTCACTGTAGTCTTTCAGCCCCTTAAGAGGGGCTGCAGGGCAGGCTCTGCCCACACGGATTTGCACCCACATATCAAGTGGCCTCATCTGTGAACCATGCTTAGGAATCTTCCTTGTCTGCCAGCTGGTTATAATACACCCTCCAGGTAGCAATAAGTACCTGCCGAGGGGAAAGCATTGGCGCACCATCCTCATTTCGTGTCTTGAGGGATCTCACTTCTTCCCTATCAGGGACCTGACTTTGGTGTAGGAGAATGGCCCAGATGGCCTTTCTGAGGTTCTGCTGCTCTAACGATGAAGTCCTTGCCTCATCTCACTCTGTCTGGCCCCCAGCTGCAGAGAATAAGTTCTGTGCTTCTTGCCAGTAGTTTCTGTGGACTCTTTTACTTTGTTTTGAATGGCTGATGGAGAGATCTGAGACTATTCTTTCCTATCTTCGACGAATCAGTGACACTTTGCAACAGCCACGCAATTCCATAGTCTTAATAGTTATTCTTTCCGCCTACCCTTCAAATGCGAGAGACATTGCAACAGCTGGCACAACCCCGCACCCATGTGCCATCCCAGTGTGCCACAGGTGAAGATGATGGGAGTAGCAGATACACAGCTGCCCCATGCCCACGACTGGCACCAGTG
This sequence comes from Neotragus pygmaeus, assembly GCA_006410875.1. Taxonomy (NCBI): domain Eukaryota; kingdom Metazoa; phylum Chordata; class Mammalia; order Artiodactyla; family Bovidae; genus Neotragus; species Neotragus pygmaeus. Next base: position 334,781 of record SJYV01056055.1, read on the forward strand.
GTGGGACCTCATTCACATCTAGTCAGTGACCGCCTCCAGCATCCTATTCCCGAAGGCTGCCTCCCAGGGCCCCTCCTGCACCCAATGTCTTAGTCTAGTTCCCTAGGAGCAGAGCCTGAGACAGGCCTTCAGAGTCCCATGGTTAACTGAGGGAGTATTCTCAGGAGAAACCTACAAAGGAGAGAGTGAGGGCGAAAAGAAGGAGAGAGAGCAGAAGAAATATCCGGCCTCAGGTGAAGTCCAGCCCCGACCGGACCCACAGAGGATGCTAGCCACACGGCAGTGAAGGCTGTCATTTGGTGGCTTTTGGTGATCATCTTTGAGTGTGGAACCCTTGGCAGGGGTGCACATGTGTGTGTGTGGGGGTGACCTCCCAGGCAAGGAGGTCCCTGTCTGCTGAGGACAACTGTCCTGTGAAGAGAAGTGAGTTGCTGGCAGCCAGCACCTTCCAGACCCTTAGGGACTGGTGCCAGCCAGAGAAGGGGGCTTGACAGACCTCCACTGCTCTTAGTGACCATGGGGCCTGTGAAGACAATGAAGGCCACAGCGTCAGGGGACCTCAGGAGCACCAAAGAGGGGAAACCAGAGGGGAGTACCAGAGGAGTACCAGAGGAGTACCGGAAGAGGGGACTGGCATGGAATCCAAGGGAATGGAGTTGCAAGGCAGAAGTGACAACTGCCAAAAGCAGCCGTGAGGTCCAGTCTCCAAAAGGGGAGCAGATTTGAGAAAACAAGGGGTCACAGGTGAGCTTGTGAGAGAAGAATGTCAGAGACGTTGGCTGCATGGTATCAAGGATGATGAGCGATCAGGGAAAGATTGAGAAGTCTGCATGAGAAGGAGCAGAGAGGCTGGACAGCCAAGGGTGGGGGTGAGGCTGTTAGACCCAGAGCCTTAAGCTCCAGGCCTGCGGAAGGGAGTGGGGGAGGGTCTGGGAAAGGGCTGAAGTCCTTCCCAGAAGAGATGGAGGTGACAGTTTCAGAGGCTGAGGAGGGACCGGTCCTGACTGGGGAAGGAACACCACATCCTCTGGGCCCGGGCGGAAAAAGATAAGTCTAGGGGAGGATGAACACAGGTTAGTGGGTGGGGGAAAGNCAGCATTTCTCATGATGTACTCTGCATATAAGTTAAATAAGCAGAGTGACAATATACAGCCTTGACGTCTCCTTTTCCTGTTTGGAACAAGTCTGTTGTTCCATGTCCAGTTATAACTGTTGCTTCCTGACCTAAATACAGGTTTCTCAGCCCCTCCAAACCGTCCTTCCCAGCAATCCATTTGCCCAATGAATGGGTTGGGGATTCTGGAAATCTGCTCTGGTCAGATGTACTGATCAATGTCAAACACCTTGGTCTTGTTCTTCTCTAAGTCTCTGGCCCTTATTGCCTACTTTATTTTTTGCACAGAAATAGTTGAGGATAAGGTGGGTTGAGAATACAGGGAAAGCACAGATGTATGGAGAGAAGCATATTAATACCATACTAGGCAGGTGTGTACATATGCCATTCTTATGCACTGCCTCCCCTCTGAACACCCACAATATTTTCTACACCTAAATATGCAAGGGCCTGATTATGGGCATGTGGAAAACAATTCTGTACTCATAGAAGAGGATGAGTACTCATATATCTTTGTGCCCTTAAATACCTCCCTCCCCCAACACACACGCTCCCATACCCCCACTACAGGGTTTCCTTATTTACCACCTAAAATGGAATATGAAATGGAAGAGAGTTAAGAAAGCAGCACTGAATTANCACCAGGCTCCTCCGTCCATGGGATTTTCCAGGCAAGAGTACTGGAGTGGGTTGCCATTGCCTCCTCCGGAAAAACACTTGGTTAATCTCAAATCTTAGCTCATATATCATTTACCAGGGGCAGCCTTCCCAAATCCCTCCAAGTGAGTTGAGATGCCTTTGTTTAACTCTCCTCTGCCGTCTTGTTCTTTTCCTTGAGTTTTTAATTGTTCACATTTTAGTGTCGTTTCTTGTTCAATTCCCCTGGAGCTCTGGGAAGTGTTTCTATGTCTCCTGGAGAACTCCCAAACTCCAGCTCCAGAGCTCTGCCTGGCCTAGTCAGCACTCAATAAATGTGTTAAATGAACAAACTTTAACATTATCACCACAAAACAGCAGTTGATTGCATCTTAAATTCACATCCACTTACTCCTGACCCTTTTGCATGTCCTGCCAAATCTTATTGAGTAAGGGAAAAATGGTAAAATCAGACNCTAGTCAGCACTCAATAAATGTGTTAAATGAACAAACTTTAACATTATCACCACAAAACAGCAGTTGATTGCATCTTAAATTCACATCCACTTACTCCTGACCCTTTTGCATGTCCTGCCAAATCTTATTGAGTAAGGGAAAAATGGTAAAATCAGACTTTTAGGATTAGTTGGTGACTGACGCAGTTAACTTCGTTAATTATTAAACTTGGGCCATTCTGATAGTTCTCTGATAGTTTTTGAAGCTGTCAGCAAATTTTAATCACTCCCTTTGGCATAAGCAGAGATGGACTGGGGGGTATGGATGGTTAATATATAACCTTTTTTTTTTAGTGTTTGAAAAATTCCAAGGCGATTGTAGAACAATTTTTTGTTTTAGGAAATGCGTGTGGCATATAAACGCGCACCTGCTGACATCTCTTTCACCCAAGGAGCAGGTCATCTCTGGGGACTTGGCAGAGTAATGGCATTTCCCACATGGAGCTGGACAACAGCATACGGCTTCTGTTCTGAGTCTCAATTTTAATGTTTGGTTTGGTAGAACCATGGAAACTATCTTTTGCAATTCTGGAATGGCTCTTGCTCAAGCCTCAGAATAAAAGCTAAAAAAGGGAAACTTGAAACAGAAAGGAGATTTTTTTCCCCCAGGCTTGAGAGAAGTGATCTGGCCATCTGAGGGTGGCAGGCACTGGGCTAACAGCCTTGAAGAGTCAAAGTCAGCCTTCCAAGTGGTAATCAACACCTGAAAGGTGATCTGTCCAGCCAGAAGGGCCAGGGGGGCAAGCCTGCTGCAGGCTGGAGGGACTGGCCTAGGCAGGGTGCATCAGAGAGGGCCCACAGGGGATCATGAGTTGAGGGATGTGATAGGCAGATTAGGCCTGTGTGTTAATGGCAAAGCCCCCACCTCACCTTTAATGAAGAAAGATGGAGAACTTCCCTGGACGCCTATAACCCACCTGAATGTTCTAAGAAATGGTAATTGGATGGAAGTGCTTGGAAATATGTATATCCCAAAGACAGGCTATAAAGAGGCAGTATGCAATGTTAAAAGAGCATAGGTCAGACGTCAAACAGACTCGTTATGAATTCTGTTTCCTATACTTAGCTATTGTGTCACCTTAAAATTTCCCTCACCTCTCTGTCCTTCAGCTGCTTTTTAAAATGAGATTCCCAGAGCCATTATTGGCTGAGAGCTTGTTGCTAGGAGTAGAGAATGCACATAAAGGACTGTACACAAGAGGCCATTATGGCGACAGCTTGTACTAAAAAGACAGCTTGTCTTTTTGGAAAAGACATTCTTTTTTTTAGCTTCTAGGGTTTTTTAATCTGTGGGAGCAGAAGCAGGCATTTCTATAATCACGTCTTCCTCTTTACTGACCAGTCATTTTTCTTGCTATGAGGCATTTATAAGCATTTATATGGATGCTGTGACTACAGGATCCATACAGGCATCATTCTGACCTCATCCTGCCCCACCCCCATCCCTTCAGTCCCTCCAATGAGGAGTCTGAGAACTCAGGCTTACCCTGGGCTTCAGAGCCACCAAACTCATTGTGTTCCTTATCAGAAGAAATTTTCAAAGTCCTCAATCTGTATTTCATCACTACCCCAGCCTGGCTGTTATTCCCTTTCTGATCTGGTCTCCACTTCAGCCACCTGACACCCATCTTAATTATAAGAAATAATAAATGGGATTATTATTTATCTCTTGAATAATATTAATTATTTAATAATAATAGAAGAGTCAGCATTTTGAGTGCTGTCTATATGTTAAATTGAGTAACAGTGAGGTGATCTTAATATTAGCATCTGCCAGGCACCAAATGAATTCAAACTCTTAGTGTAGAAATCTGTTGTGTTTAGAATCTCTGACATACTTATCTCTTAACTATATACAAAAAATAATTAGAATTTCAGATTTTTCTTTCCGTTTAGCTGCTATGTTTCTTACATCATCTGTGTTGGTAAATCATATACAAGCCAAGAAAGTAGGGCTGTGAAACACAGCCTGTTATAAAACAATATTCTGTGTGTGTGTGTGTGTTGGCACATGTACATGCACAGCCACTAAGCCACTAGCCACCTCCTCCAGGAGGAGGAACTCATTCTAAAAGTTAGCTTGTCCCAGGTACTAAGACTATATGTATAATGGCCATCAAATCCAAAGATGAAACTAAAATTAGTGTGAGTTCCAAATCAGAGTGACATGGTACTGTACACATTTCATTTGTCCCAAGTGACATTATACTATGACCTTGCCACCTGTAATAATTCAATATTACCTAATTCTAAATGTTATTTAAAGTGCAGAAGTTCTAATTCAGTGTACATCAGTTAAGGGCATGTGCATATAGACTTTGAATCTTGACAAGAATAAAGAAATGTACAAACATTAGAATTCGGTGATAGCAACATTTGTTGTCATTACTGATATCTGGAGAAATGCTTGATACTGGAACATTTTATTAACTTTATTGTGTCACTAGAACATGAAAATGCCACTGAAGCCCAAAATATTAGAGAAATAAGTTAGAAACTAAATTATCTCATCAAGTTCACAGGATAAATTTGAGTCAGAGCCCATCTGTATATTTATTGACAAAAATGTATAAATCATTAAAGCAGCTGATTTATTCTTTCATCTTTGGATTTGATGGCCATTATACATATAGTCTTGACTTCCCTGGTGGCTCAGATGGTAAAGCGTCTGTCTACAATGCGGGAGACTGGGGTTCAAGCCCTGGGTTGGGAAGATCCCTTGGAGAAGGAAATGGCAATCCACTCCAGTACTATTGCCTGGAAAATCCCATGGACAGAGGAGCCTGGTAGGCTACAGTCTATGGGGTTGCAAAGAGTTGGACACAACTGAGCAACTTCACTTTCACTTTCACTTCACACATATAGTCTTAGCAGTGTTCCATGTGTGTGTCTATTACTGGATCTCACTTACCATGTTTAAATTACTTGTTTAAGCATCGATGAACGTTCACCTGATCATAGGCTGCTCAAAATCAAAGACTTTGTATGATGTATCTCCCTATCTCTGGTGTTTAGCGAAGAACCCAGCTCACCTTAGCTTCCAGAAATTGAATTAAATTGATAGAATCCCTTGATCGAGATTGTGGGTCTTCTCAGGCTTTGGGCTCGGAGAAGGTAAGCCTTACAACCAGAGATCTACTGGAAGGATGGGACTAACTTTTTACTTTCTGGAGGAAGCAGGATAACACAGAAGTTAAATGCAAAAACCCTAGGAGCCTAACAGTTGGGTTTAGATCCTACCTGTGTCCCTAACTGTATAGCTTCGGTTAGTTACCTACTTCCTCAGCCTCCAGATACTCAAAGTGGAGTGATGTTCCTGGGATGCTCAGTCAGTGTTAACTCTGCTATTTTTACAAGTCAGCAGGCAGGGCCTAACTGAGGGGATCTTGGAAATGTACAAGACTGAATACACTTCTAGGTCCCCAGAACCGAGCCAAATGGAGAGGCCATGTTCAGGATGAGGGTTTTTGTCCCCATAATAGAATACTTTGGAAATTTCATCATGTGAAAATACAGCATTATCATTTTGCAAAGGCCCCAAGCTTCTTGCTGCTGCTGCTGCTAAGTCGCTTCAGTTGTGTCCGACTCTGTGCGACCCATAGATGGCAGCCCACCAGGCTCCCCCGTCCCTGGGATTCTCCGGACAAGGACACTGGAGTGGGTTGCCATTTCCTTCTCTGATGCATGAAAGTGAAAAGTGAAAGTGAAGTTGCTCAGTCATGTCCGACTCTTAATGACCCCATGGACTGCAGCCTACCAGGCTCCTCCATCCATGGGATTTTCCAGGCAAAAGTACTGGAGTGGGGTGCCATGCCTTCTCCACCAAGCTTCTTGGGCTTAGCTTTTTAAGGACGTCTCCAGTATATCAGCTGGTAAAGAATCTGCCTGCAATGCAGGAGACCCTGGTTTGATTCCTGGGTCAGGAAGATCCCCTGGAGAAGGGATACACTACCCACTCTAGTATTTTGGGGCTTCCCTGGTGGCTCAACTGGTAAAGAATCTGCCTGCAATGTGGGAGACCTGGGTTCAATCCCTGGGTTGAGAAGATCCCCTGAAGAAGGGAGTGGAGAAGGCAATGGCAACCCACTCCAGTACTCTTGCCTGGAAAACCCCATGGACGGAGGAGGTTGGTAGGCTACAGTCCATGGGGTCTCGAAGAGTCTGACACAACTGAGCAACTTCACTTTCACTTTTCACTTCCATGCATTGGAGAAGGAAATGGCAACCCACTCCAGTANCTCTTGCCTGGAAAACCCCATGGACGGAGGAGGTTGGTAGGCTACAGTCCATGGGGTCTCGAAGAGTCTGACACAACTGAGCAACTTCACTTTCACTTTTCACTTCCATGCATTGGAGAAGGAAATGGCAACCCACTCCAGTATTCTTGCCTGGAGAATCCCAGGGACAGAGGAGCCTGGTGGGCTGCTGTCTATGGGGTTGCACAGAGTCAGACACGACTGAACCTGCTTAGCCACCGCCTGGAGAAGAGAATGGCTTCCCACTCCAGTATTCTGGCCTGAAGAATTCCCTGGATTATTCCATGGGATCACAAAGAGTCAGACAAGACTGAGTGACTTTCACTGACTAGAAATCAGTAATCCCTTGATAATGGTATAAAATTTTTTCCTGACTTTGACCATCCAAATCCCATAAATTTCTTCTGAGCTAAAGACATGTTCTAAGGAATTCCCTGGTGGTGCAGTGGTTAGGACTCTGTGCTTTTGCTTCAGAGGGACATGGCTCCAATCCCTGATAGGGGAACAGAAATGCTGCATGCCACATGGTGCAGAAAAAATTTTTTGCTCTAATAGAGTCATTGATGACTGAAGATGGAAGCATCTTTAGTTTCAGCTACTAGTGACAGCACCTGGTTTTCCAGTGAATAAAGCCCCTGTTCTGGAGGATGAACCCTCAGCTTTAGGAGAAAGGGCAGTTGGAACAAGAACCTGACCAAATGATGCTATGTGGAAGATAAAAATGACTAACATTTTGAATGCACTGTTTTTACTTTCAAGTTTACAAAACGGATCCCTGTTCAGTCTCTTTGGTTAACTCAGTAAACAAAGTACTACAGAAAATGAAGATCTGTAAGCCACGATCTCAAGTCGTCATCTGTCAGTTTACTTAAGGGAGGTACAGAAAGTCTTCTGTAAGAACAAGTTCTTACTCTCAGAAAACTTAAAATGCAATTGCACACACAAGCCCAGCACATACAGGCAATAAGAAATGACTAGAAGTAATAAATAATTGAGTCTTGTACTGTGGGACCCAAGTAAATCACAGAAGACCCCAGGAATTGGAGAAGTTCTTCTTAGAGGTGTGAAATTGGAACAGTCAAGGTTTGGGGTTGGTAGAGAAAGAGAGGCTTTAAAGATGGGAGGAATAATATAAATCATAAGGCCATAGGCTCCAGTTTACAGGTGATATTTCTATTTATAAGAAGGTAAAAAGTGTAATAAGTCTAAGATAGTAAGCTAGGGAGATATGGGTAATAAATTTGGAAGGAGGAGGGCAGGATCAAGCAATGAAATGTTGAAAAGCAAAGTAAGTTTGTTATGTTTTTCAGTGGTTGGAACTAATGAAGCATTGACAGTTTTTGCTAAAAAGATAAGATGGGCAGTTGTGAATGAGGGCAGCCCTAGAGCCAAAGAAACCAAGAGATGGGTAGTAATTCAGGAATAGGTTGAGAGGTGATTAGCTGATTATAATGAATTGAGTTATCCTGAAGCTCAAAGCAGATTGCAAGAGAAAGTGAGGGGAGACAAGAATGGGAAGAAATTCTTCTGTTTTATTGAGAAAACACCTAGAAAAGAGGTATCACAAAAATTAATTAGTATTTTCCCCCTGAAGTTTCATAGTTGAAGTGGAAGGATTTGATTGTATTTAAAATTTTCCTTTTTTGAAAAAATAAGATCAAAGAGATTTTCTCACTAAGGGTTATGACCCAGCTTACTAAATGACAAACACACATCTTGAGCAATCTCAAACACAAAGTGAATAGTTCATCCTATTTTGTAATATAAAAATTTTCATTGAAATCTGTTGTTTTGTGAGAGAGAGGGCAAAATCAGAAAGCGAGGTCAAAGTTTGACCTTTCAAATGTTAGTTATGTTACCAGAGTCTCTCTTTAATGGCATCTTAAATGTCATATTCTGGTTAATTTCCATTTAAGTCAGAAGTTTACATTCTTGATCTTATGTTAGTCATCTCTTACCTGGGTCACTTTCACACTGGAGTCATCATCAGCATCAACATTTAATCTAAAAAAATGATGCAAATGAACATATTTATAAAGCAGAAGCAGACTCCCAAACTTAGAGAAGGAAACTAGTGGCGCTAGTGGTGAAGAATCCGCCTGCCAACGCAGGAGACACAAGAGAAACAGGTTTGACCCCTAGATTGGGCAGATTCCCTGGAATAGGTAATGGCAGCTCACTCCAGTTATATTCCATAGACAGAGGAGCCTGATGAGCTACAGTCCATGGGGCCACAAAGGGTTGGACACGACTGAGCGACTAAACACACATGGGGGAGAAGGCTGGGAGAAAGGGATAGTTAGGGAGTTTGGGATTGACATGTACATACTGCTTTTAATATATATAATGACTTGTATGTTCATTCATTTTGAGAAGCATCCATTTGCACCTTGTACCTCAAGCAGTCTTGAAAACTTGTTATAAACTTAAAAAAAAACAAACACATTTGTCAGAATTGTACAATGCTGAAAGTGTCCTTCTAGGTCTTTAGTTTTATTTGCTCTCCTTCCAACCTAAATACCCCCCCTCTTTTAATTTATCTCGCAGACATTTCCAATGATTCACTTATAGTGTATTTGGAATCCTGACCTCATCTTTTGTATTTTTTTTTATTCCTGTGATCCCAGTCGTGTTTCTGTCTTAAATTGTGTCTATATAATCATGTTTAATTCTATCTCACTTTTTGGGTTATTTTCCAGTTTTTTACATTAAAGCAACTTTGGAAAAATTTTGTTGTCCAGCACGGCCCTCTTTCAGATAACTTCGGGTAAAGTGTTAATAATCAAATTAATAACCAAAGTTCCCCCAAAATTTTTAGAAAGACAGGCCAGTTATGTAAATGAAAGATGAAATCACATTCTTTCTTGGTTATTTACAGCTTAAGGAGTTGTTTTTGGAGAGGTAGGAATGTCTTTTAATAATGTGAGTTGAGGAATAATACATACTTATTGTGAAATGTGTAAATTACAGAAAGGAACAGAAAGAAAACAAAAATAGTTAATAATTTATTCCTAGCAAAAAAGCCACTGTTAGAATTGTCACCTGTATTTTCTGTTTGCAAATCATCTACTGGATTTACCATACTCACTGGTAATCCTTTTAACGTAAATAACAGCATATTATGAATGTTTAACCATGTCTTAAATTCTCTTCTATACAATATTAATAACTTTATATTAGATTGTATTTATTTACCAGTCTTCTATTGCTGAACATTTGTGTTGTTTCCAAATATTCTATTTTAAACAAAGTATTGTGAATATCCTTGTACCTAACCTTTGTGCATAATTCTGATTACTTCTTTAGGAAATTCCTAGACATAAGTGTTAGGAATCATTTTAAGGCATTTGGTAATGATCACAAAATTGTTACTCCAAGAAAGTTTTGTCAGTTTAAGGTAAAATTTTAATAATGGGCTTGTTAGTTACTTCTCTAGGAAGCCAGTATTTTTCCGTCTATGACACAACACAAAGAAAACCAGGGATTTTCACCAGTTCAGAGTTGTAATTTAATGAAGTTGTAGGTACTGAGTGAGTGAGTAAAGTCGCTCAGTCGTGTCCGACTCTTTGCGACCCCATGGACTGTAACCTACCAGGCTCCTCCCTCCATGGGATTCTCCAGGCAAGTAGGTTTTGTAAATCTTCTTTAGTTTCATAAAATTTCAGTGGTGGCATGTAATTCTTGCTCTTCTTGCTGTCTATAACATGCAGGCAAACCACTTCTGCAATGAATGCTTTATGCCTACCACTGTTTACTAGGCATTTATATATTATACAGTGCTTAAAAATTTTTTGAATACCATTATCCTGTGCTTCTAGAAGTTTGATATCATTAATTAAATCATTCTATGTGTTTCAGCACAGAAAAGAAAAAAGAATAGTCCTGTGGCAAACCATTTTCTATGATTATTTTTGCCCATCTAGATAAGAAATGAATATTGCCTGGGTCCAAGGTCTATTGTAAAAGCTAATCAAACAGCTGTTTCATGTTTTACATTTTAATTTCCTCTCCAGTTTGCATTCAAATCCTGTGATAGATTTTGGTTTGTTTAGGAGTCCTGTAAGATACAGTTGGCTGTTTCAGAATAGTCCTTTTATGCTATGTTTGTTAAAATTAAATAGCCTTTGTTAAGTAGTGATGATAAGCACCCATAAACGCATACACTCAGATGAGTTATCCTCATTTCATCAAATGTGTTTTATTTTGTTGTTTCTGCAAGGGAGAAAAAAGAAGCCGTTTGTTAATTCGTTGATTCATCCATTCACCCAATAAACCCTTATCAAGGGCCCTGTTTACCAAGCATGGGGCTAGACATGGGAATATACAGATGGGTAATCCATGTTTCCTTCTTTGAAGGGTACACCAAGCAGAGGGAGGCACATTCAGCTACATACAGGTGAATTCTCTGAGCAGTGATGGGTGCTGAGAAAGATAAATTCATCTGGTTCAGGTGATACAGAAGAGAGGAATATGGCAGTTTCACCTCGGGGCCTCAGAGGACCCGAAGCTCGAAGACTTGGTGATAGGATTTATTGGAAAGATAGCTAGCCAATTCAAATATTCTTCCATCAAGTAGTGTTATGTGCTTGACATTTAAATCTACATTGGTATCTACCTCTAGTTTTCCCCTAATCTACAACCATTTTATGCAGCTCCCTGTAGGATTTCTCACAAGGAATCAGAGATACTGAAAGTGATTACAGAAATGGATGATGGAATCCCAGATGAACAAGAGAGAAAGTGACACTGTGAGGGAACTGTTGATAGGATTTGAGTGGAAAGGTTAATAGATTGAGGATCTTGGGTTAAAGGGCATTCATATTAGATGGATTTGAACAAGTGAACTAGAAAGATAGAAGATCACGATTACAAGGGAGAGTGCTGTAGTGTTTTGACAGAAAACCTTTTGATTGTACTTCTTGGAAATGACCATTAATAGCATTTACATGAGCTGCAACATTTTGAATCAGCATATCCAGAGATGGGATTCTCTATGTGATTCAACAAATGGTTTAAAGACCAGAAAAATAAATGCCTTAAAAAAAGTAATTAATCTGCTATTTCACAGTTGGGCAGAGGAGATAACTAGTCATTTAGTCTAAGTTTAGGGATGTCTGGAAGGTCCCTCTGCTGGACTGAGAAACGCAGGAATCTTGAAGATGATTGGAAAAGCATAGAAAAAGGCAAGGGCTATATATAATGCAGCATTATGTAAAGTCCAGTGGGACAACACACTGTCCCATTCCATGGCAAAACAGAGGAGAGAGAAAGTCCATCCTTCCCATGCCCCACCAGATCAAATGTTGTAGAGCTAGACTATTAGTATTATAATGACATTGACAATTGGAGGATTCTGTTCTCTGATTGAAAAAGATGAAAGCCATGACTTATGGAAATGTCTGTAAAAGGAAATTGTGGTCTACTTTTTAATCCTGTGATTCAGCTTCTTCTGTTTATAATCTATCAAAAAATCTTGGCTGGCAGCATGCCAATCGGTCTCCATCCATCTGCTGCTAGTCTTAGATTGGGAAAACATTAAATGAGAGCCTTTTTCACTCTCCTCTTTCACTTTCATCAAGAGGCTCTTTAGTTCTTCTTCGCTTTTTGCCCTGAGTGGTGTCATCTGCATATCTGAAGTTATTGATATTTTTCCCAGCAATCTTGATACCAGCTTGTACTTCATCCAGCCCAGCATTTCACATGATGTAGTCTGCATATAAGTTAAATAAGCAGGGTGACAATACACAGCCTTGAAGTACACCTTTCCTGATTTGGAACCAGTCTGTTGTTCTATGTCCAATTCTAACTGTTGCTTCTTGATCTGTGTACAGATTTCTCAGGAGACAGGTAAGGTGGTCTGGTACTCCTATCTCTTGAAGAATTTCCCAGTTTGTTGTGAGCCACACAGTGAAAGGTTTAGGGTCAGTCAATAAAGCAGAAGTAGATGTTTTTTTCTGAAACTCTCTTGCTTTTTCAATGTACCAACAGATGTTGGCAGTTTGATCTCTGGTTCGTCTGACTTTTATAAATCCACCTTGAACATCTAAAAGTTCATGGTTCACGTACTGTTGAAGCCTGACTTGGAGAATTTTGAGCATTATGTTGCTAACGTGTGAGATTAGTGCAATTATGCAGTAGTTTGAGCATTCTTTGGCATTGTCTTTCTTTGGGATTGGAATGAAAACTGAACTTTTCCAGGCCTGTGGCCACTGCTGGGTTTCCAAAATTTGCTGGCATATTGAGCACAGCACTTTCAGAGCATCATCTTTTAGGATTTGAAATAGCTCAACTGGAATTCCATCACCTCCACTAGCTTTGTTCGTAGCGATGCTTCCTAAGGCCCCCTTGACTTCACATTCCAGGATGTCTGGCTCTAGGTGAGTGATCACACCATTGTGGTTATCTGGGTCATGAAGATCTTTTTTGTATAGTCCTTCTGTGTATTCTTGCCACCTCTTCTTAATATCTTCTGCTTCTGTTAGGTCCATACCATTTCTGTCCTTTATTGTGCCCATCTTTGCATGAAATGTTCTCTTGGTATCTCTAATCTTCTTGAAGAGATCTCTAGTCTTTCCCATTCTGTTGTTTTCCTCTATTTCTTTGCATTGATCACTGAGGTAGGCTTTCTTATCTCTCCTTGCTATTTTTTGNCATACCATTTCTGTCCTTTATTGTGCCCATCTTTTCATGAAAAGTTCCCTTGGCATCTCTAATTCTCTTGAAGAGATCTCTAGTCTTTCCCATTCTGTTGTTTTCCTCTATTTCTTTGCATTGATCACTGAGGAAGGCTTTCTTATCTCTCCTTGTTATTCTTTGGGACTCTGCATTCAAATGGGTATATCTTTCCTTTTCTCCTTTGTCTTTCACTTCTCTTCTTTTCACAGCTATTTGTAAGGCCTCTTCAGACAATCATTTTGCCTTTTCCATTTCTTTTTCTGCCTATGTGATCTATTAAAAGTGCTGCACTCAATATGCCAGCAAATTTGGAAAACTTACCAGTGGCCACAGGACCAGAAAAGGTCAGTATTCATTATAATCCTAAAGAAGGGCAAAGCCAAAGAATGTTCAAACTACCGCACAGTTGCACTCATTTCACATGATAGCAAAGTAATGCTCAAAATTCTCCAAGCCAGTCTTCAACAGTATGTGAACAAGAACTTCCAGATGCTCAAGCTGGATTTAGAAAAGGCAGAGGAACCAGAGATCAAATTGCCAACATCCGCTGGATCATAGGAAAAGCAAGAAAGTTCCAGGAAAACATTTGCTTTATTGACTACACTAAAGTCTGACTATGTGGATCACAACAAACTGTGGAAAATTCTTCAACAGATGGGAATACTAGACCACCTTACCTGCCTCTGGCGAAACCTATACAAAGGTCAAGAAGCAAGTTAGAACCGGACATGGAACAATGGACTGGTTCCAAATTGGGGAAGGAGTATATCAAGTCTGTATATTGTCATCCTGCTTATTTAACTTATATGCAGAGTGTATCATGTGAAATGCCGGGCTGGATGAAGCACAAGCTGGAATCAAGATTGTAGGGAGAAATATCAATAACTTCAGATTAGCAGATGACACCACCTTAATGGCAGAAAGTAAAGAGGAACAAAAGAGCCTCTTGATGGAGATGAAAGAGGAGAATGAAAAAGCTCACTTAAAACTCAACATTCAAAAAACGAAGATCTTAAAACTCAATAATCAACAAATGAAGATAATGGCATCTTGTCACATCACTTCATGGCAAATAGATGGGGAGACAAGGGAAACAATGACAGACTATTTTATTGGGCTCCAAAATCACTGCAGATGGTGACTGCAGGCATGAAATTAAAAGATGCTTGCTCCTTGGTAGAAAAGCTATGACCAATCTAGACAGCATATTAAAAAGCAAAGACATTATTTTGCCAACAAAGGTCCATCTAATCAAAGTTATGGTTTTTTCAGTGGTCATGTATGGATGTGAGAGTTGGACTATATAGAAAGCTGGGCACCAAAGAATTGATGCCTTTGAACTGTACTGTTAGAGAAGACTCTTGAGCGTCCCTTGGACTGCAAGGAGATCCAACCAGTCAATACTAAAGGAAATCAGTCCTCAATACTCATTGGAAGGACTGATACTGAAGGTGAAGCTCCAATACTTTGGCCACCTGATGCGAAGAGCTGACTCATTAGAAAAGATCTTGATAGCTTTCTAGGTGGTGCTAGTAGTAGAGAACCCACCTGCCAATGCAGGAGACATAAGAGATGTAGGTTCAATTACTGGGTTGGGAAGATCCCCTGGAGAAGGGCATGGCAACCAACTCCAGTATTCTTGCCTGGAGAATCCCATGGACAGAGGAGCCTAGCTTGCTACAGTCCATTGGATTGCAAAGAGCTGAACACAACTGAGCGACTGAACGCTGATGCTGGGAAAAACTGAAAACAGGAGGAGAAGGGGATGACAGAGGACCAGATGGTTGGATGACATCACCAACTCAATGGACATGAGTTTGAGCAAGCTCCAGGAGACAGCGAAGGACAGGGAAGCCTTGAGTGCTGCAGTCCATGGGGTCGCAAAGAGTTGGACACAACTTAGTGGCGGACAAACAAAAAACATGATTCCCATTTGAAATCATTTATTCATATTAAAGTCTTTGTTTGGGGTGACAACATGGAAAGTCCCCACCTCATACATCAGTTGGTGTTTGCATTGTGGTAGGGGAGACACCTCTGTCCAGGCCTTCAGGGTCACTCTGCTCTAGGCCTTAAAACTCTCCAGCCCAGTGAGAGGAGGCCTCCTGCAGGAGACTGGCTCCCCTCCAGTCTGCCCAGCAGTAGGGCTGCACCAACTCTAAGCACTTCTCCTCTGAGCAAGCACCCCTCTCTGGCGCTCAGGCACAGGCTCCTTCTCACCAACCTTCTCCTGTGTCCTGATTCCAGGGTCGCTTGTAGCTTGCCTGGGCCTCTCCAGGGACCTGGTGACTGAGGTCCTGATTTTGCTCATTTCACTAATGTGTTTTTTTTTTTTTTCTTTCTTAATATCATCCCTTTCCCTTCTCCTCACACACTCCTTTTACTAAAGGAAGGAGGTGAAGTTCAGCTCACCCCTCCCCCACTCTCAGCTCAGAAGCTATATAAGCCATGGACACCAGCCAAGATCCCAAATTAACCTAAACCATAAATTTTTTCCCTAATACTTGAACCCTTGGCAAGTTCCGGGCAGAATGCCAGATGCTTTCTATCTCAGGCTATGAAGGCCATCATTACCTAAATAAAATTGTGCCTGAGATAGAAAAATCAGCTAAATAAGCTCTTTAACCCTTTGGTGACATTTCTTTATGCCATTAGAATATACTGTCAAGGATAGGACAGAGCACCCTGATCATGATGAAGCTTCTGTTCTTATTTGTACTTTCTTATGTGTATGTAACCCAAATACTGCTCTGTTTGTCCAGACTCACGTAGCAGGCATTTAGAAGTTTAAAGAATAAATTACTTTCTGTATACTTGACCAAGAGAAGGTCTATCTGGGTAGATGGGAGCAATGGCCCACTTTCTCTGCAAGTTAGCTTCCTCCTGCACAAAGGGAGAAGCACGATGGTGCCCACCCAGTGAGGCTCAGATAAGACCCGAAGTACAGCTTGCACAAAGCGAGCACCAAACGTTTCCATCATCCTCACTATTGTTGTTAGTACGAAAGTCCGTCTGTCTCCTTCACCTAAATTTTAACTTAGTTTGAGTACAGAGGATCTTTCTGAGTCCAAAATAGAACGGGCACGACTTCCCTGGCAGTCCGTTGGTTAGGACTCCAAGCTCTCACTGCCGAGGACCTGGGTTTGATCCCTGGTTGTGGAACTAGGATTCCACAAAGCCAAAAATATATATAAATTTAAAAAAAATCAAAATAGAATTCAGTTACTCAAAAACTGCAGAAATTCAATGGTTTTCAATTTTTCTGTTTAGACTAGTTTGAGGTTTTTGTTGTTTGGTTTGATTTTGTGAAGAGGGATGCTATAAAAGTGCAACATGAGAATTAAAAGTAATTTTCTTACTATTGCTTCATAAAGGCCTCAGTTCAGTTCAGTCGCTCAGTCATGTCCGACTCTTTGCAATCCCATGGACTGCAGCATGCCTAGCATGAATATGAAAGTTGTTTGGGGACACTTATCTCGAGCTTCCCAGGTGGCGCAAGTGGTAAAGAACCCGCCTTCCACTGTAGAGACAGCCTGAGTCAGGAAGACCCCTGCAGAAGGGAGTGGCACCCCACTCAAGTGCTCTCGCCTGGAGAATTTCAGGGACAGAGGAGCTTCGCAGGCTACAGTCCAGAGGGTCACAAACAGCGGGTCCTGACTGAGGCGACTCAGCACACACCCGGGACATTTTCTAGTCAGCTTTTTGAAGTAGAGTTCTAAACATAGTGAAGAAATTGTCATTTGAAAAAATAGAGTTGAATCATGAGTTTAAGGTGGAGCAGAGAGAAACATAGCCACGGAAAGGATTTTATAATGAGACAAAATTTATCAGTCTTGATTCGGTTCTTGCCCTCCCTCTGTAGAATTCTCTCCTTTTCTCAGAGCATAATAATGTCAGTGGTTTGATGCAATCAGAGAAAGCTTTCAAAGCAGAATATGCAGAGGCGGGGGGAGGGAGGGATGCACTTTCTTAGCAGTGCTTTATCTAATATCCATGTTATTATCTTGCAAAATCTAGTGTAGTATGTTGTCAACATTAAAATTTCTCGAAGGATTCATGCACTTAACAAGACATAAAAAACAAATAAATATATAAAAAACAAGAGTTCCCTGGACATTTAAATGTTGATTGCCAACGAAAACTTTTCAGCGTCTAATATATCAGATTCTCCTAAATGCGTTAAAGCCCTTTAAGAACAGCTGTAGCGCGACACAATAATTATAAAATAGACGCGTTCGCTCACACTGTCACTGGTTATCCAAGTGTTAGTACCGCGATTTGGAATTTTCTTTATCTTTTTACTCCAATAAGGGGATTCCTATTATAAAAGCTTGGAAGGTTACTCACCTGCACTCTTATCCTCTGATCTAAAACCCTGGCATCCATCCAGTCTCACTTGCTGGATAAGGATTCTCAATCATTTAAGACCTTTCTGTGTTTTAAAGGTGAAATGAGGATTACTAGTTCATCTACATTTTTATTATAAGTGATGCATTTAGTTACAGAATAATTGAAGGTTTGTGCCTCCTAAGCTTTTCAGATAGCAGCAGATTTGCCTGAATTTATAATCTAGGGAAAGGGAATTATCATTTAGAATTATCCAGGATAAAGAAATACCAATTAGCCAAGTGTAAATTGCTGGTGTGACTGTGCCAGTGTCTCACACTCAGGGCTCTTATTTACTCTTTTTTCTTAATCTTTCTTCCCCCCAAGTCAAGCTCTATCAAGAGTATAATTCTTGACTATAAGCAAGATGAGAATATAAAGGTATAGGATGTGCTTCTTTATTTTGAGCTTGACATGTATTTTATTAAACAAATTAAATATTTTTAGATGTTTATTAGGTATTTCTGTTAACTTTTTAAAAATTTTATTGGAGTATAACTTTCTTTACAATGTTGTGTTAGTTTCTACTGTATAGCAAAGTGAAATCAGCTATGTTAGTCACTCAGTCATGTTGACTCTTTGTGACCCCATGGACTGCAATCCACCAGGTTCCTCTGTCCATGGAATTCTCCGCATTGGAGTGGTAGCCATTCCCTTCTCCAGGCGATCTTTCTGATCTAGGGATCGAGCCCAGGTTTCCTGCTTTGCAGGCAGTTTCTTTACCATCTGAGTCAGACACTAGACCTCGTACATGTAACTGTATCCCCTCTTTTTTGGATATCCTTTCCATCTAGGTCACCACAGAGCACTGACTAGAGTTTCCTGTGCTATATGGTAGGTTCTCATTAGTTATATATTTTGTGCTTAGCATCTATAGTGTACATACATCAATCCCAATCTCCCATTTCCTCTCCCACACCTTCCCCCTTGGTATCCATATGTTTGTTCTCTACGTCTTTGTCTCTAGAAGATTTGCCATAAAGACAGATGGCACACTCTCAACGTGCTACAATTCCTGTTCCCAGAAAGGACAGTCCCTCTTTGGACATTTGGGCTTATACATACCTGTATTTAGCTTATAAAAATCATCCTGCCAGGCTCCTAATGAAATGGTTATGTAAAGCAGAGGGAACTACTATCCAGGATGCTAATGAGCCAGGTGTATTTTTCAAGAACAGTTAGAAATTAAGTGACCAGGGTCACAGGGTCTGGATAGATGCTTCTGCAGGGCAACTCTCTCTGGCAGGTGGATTCACACAGGGCTTTTAACTGCCGACCATGAGTGGGTAGGGAGCCGCTCCTCACCCACTTTGCCAGCTTATGCAGAATCCAAACTGTACTTGAACATGCAGATGAGTGTATCATCTGGGGGTGATTTACAAGAGCAAAAGAAGCCCCTCCTTTGGTGAGAGGATTCCAAAGAGGTACTCAACACATCACCTTCAGTAATGAAAGAACAGTGTGCTCTAAGGGGGAAGAACCCATACAAACAGTTTTGACTATCAATGAAGATTGAAGGGCTTCCTAGGAGGCACTAGAGATAAAGAACCCGCCTGCCAATGCAGGAGACATAAGAGATGCGGGTTCAATCCCTGGGTCGTGAAGATTCCCTGAAGGAGGGCATGACAACCCATTCCAGTTCTTGCCTGGAGAATCCCATGGACAGAGGAGCCTAGCAGGCTACGGTCCATAGGGTCTAAGAGTGGGACACGACTGAAGTGACTTAGCACAAAGATGCAAAGAGTTTTAACTTTTAGATGGGAACTACTGGCACAGAAAATTTCAGGACAAAATGGAATACCAGGCAAGGATCACCAAGTTGGAGGAAAATCTGCAACACAGAAGAAAAGGACCAGAATTAAGAGGAAAGAAGTCCCCAGAAGAAACAACGAAGCGAACAGTTTAGAATTGGAAAAGCACATCTGGCATTTCGGCGAGAGTGGGGGGGATATATTTAATAAAACACAAAGAGCACCCCATAAAAAAGAGATAGCAGAGAACAGGAAAGAACATTCAGCGAATAAAAGTATGATCGTCAACAACAAAAAAGAGTGGACATTTGTATAGCTGATTCATTTTGCTGGACACTTTAGAATTCTATACATAGATATAGAATTTTAAATACATATTTAACCCTAAAGTGCCTTGAAAAGAAATGTGCAGGAGAATGGGAAGAGAACTGAGGGCCTGTGTGGCTGAAATTCAGAGACACCTTTCCTGAATGACCCATGGCACAGGAAGCACCATGGAAAACCCCTCACTTGCCAACAGACCAACTATTGGAGTACAGGCTCAAGAGCTAGATATTAAGAGCAGAAAGCACACTCTTATAACTGCTCCATGATGTTCTCAAAAGTTACAAGTAGTAAGATTCATCATCCTCTTTTGAAACCACACAGAAATTATCACTCTGACACTTCTTGTTTATTGCTTGCTGCTTTGTGTGTTGCAGGTTCTACAAAAGCTGGGCTTTTACATGCCTTGTCCATCTCTCTATCCCTACTGCCTAAACCTGGGCCTGGCACATAGTAGGTGTGATCTTAATGATGAATGAATGAACAAGCCTTCCTGGAATGCAGTTTTCTCTGTGCCTCAGGAGACTGTTACAGTCCAGCCTGTCGTAGCTGGCATTGCTAATGAAGGTTCTCCTCAATGCTCACCCTGAGTCCCAATTCAAGGACTTCTAATGAGAGCGTCTTTCAAAAGATGTCTTTCCTGTTGTTGTCAACTCCAGTAGCATAAACAGAAAATATGGAAAAGGCACTATTTTCTGTGACAAAACAGCATACATGTCTGTTAGTGAGGAATGCAGAAACATTGAGATTTGAGGTGGACAAAAATAATACTGCTCTCCTTCTTCAGAGAGAATGTTCTTTTGTTTGTTTTTCTAAGGAAAAGTTGTACTTCAAAGTCCACGCCGAGCTTCATTGGAGAGTGTGACAGAAATATGAGGCCACAGGTGGGTCTTCTCATCTCTGCTCTCCAAGAGCCCCCCTAGGACTCCAGACTCCTGCCTGCAGGAGCAGAGCCCCCTGCAGGGTTTACCTGGGAGGGAGGAGACAGGTCACCAGCGAGGTCTCCCAAGCCAGTCACCCTGACCAAAGCACAGAGAGGGTGAGGCTACCTACACCCCGAGAGGTAAGCCACTCTGAGCCTCATCCGCGAGATCAGTCCCTTCTACCTGGGGCATGGACTCATTCACAGTGTTACACCCTGGGAGTGGAAATTCCCTCGTGAAGCATGAGGGGGAGGAATAAAATTTCCCTCCAGATCAATCGGTGGTAGGCCACGCAGTGTTACAGTATGCATCTGTTTATAAGAATAGAATTAGATCTCTATATACTGACACTGAAATGCTCCAAAGGCTATTGAAAGTGAAGCGAAAATTGCAGTGCTATGCATGACCTTATTTTTTCTAAAGATATATGAATCACTGTAATAGAGTACCATATGAGAACATAAGGAGAAAAAAAGAGGACTGTGTGTCAAACTTAGGGATGGTTATCTTAGGAGGAGGAATTATAAGGGAGGTTTATTATTGTATTGAAATGATATCTGAGTTTTATATAATGGAAAAGCATTTATTCTGTAATTTTAAAAAAAGAGAGTAGAAAAAGAGAATTAAATTTGGAGAGTAGAGAGGGGAATTCCTGGTGGTCCAGTGATTAGGGCTCCAGGCTTCCGTGGCAGAGGGGAACGGGTTTGATCCCTGGTCAGGGAACTAAGATCCCACATGCCACGCAGCACGGCCAATAAATAAATAAATAAGAGAGTGGCAGACTTTTTTCCTCCCTAAAATTACCTAGAGAACAAGAGGAAGAGCCAAACCAAATCGATGCCTCTTGAATAACTAACCGTGCAATGGGCTTTGCCCACTGGCGAGCACACTCGGTGGGGGTGGGGAGCCCCAGGCACCCCGTGCCCTCAAGGCCTCTCCATGCTGTTGTCCCCAGCGTGGGCTTCCTGCTCCCTAGTGCCCACTTCCTCCCGATACACCGGGAAGGAAACCCTAGCATGGGACCTGTGCCCTCTGAGGGCACAGGGAAACAAGCAGGGCCTTTGGCAGTCGATGGGCCAAGGCCCAAATGCTAGTGTTGCCATATCTGCAGTGTCTGGATGTGGGCAACTGACCTAACCACTGAGCTGACCAAAACTCGTCAAACTTCACAGTCAAAATGAGTGCCTTTTAGTGTATGTAAATTCTACCTAAAATTGGTTTTATGAAAAAAAAAAGAAAAAAGTCAGATCACATCACTCTTCTGCTCAAAACCTTGCCATGATCTCCCTGTGACTCTGGCCTTTCTCGGGCCCCCAATACCCTTTTCAGTTGGTACCATCTGTTGCTACAATCCAACCTCATCTCCTCTCCTCGTCAGTGTGCCCCAAGCAAACGACCACACTCCACCTCGGAGCCTCTGCACTGGCTATTCCGTCTGCCTGGAACGCTCTCCCCCAGATGGCCACATAACAAACACCTTCTTCTCCTGAGGTCTATGCTCAAGTTCCATTTTCTCAGGAAGAATCATCCTGACAATCCTACTTAAAACTGCACCATCTCTCTCCATCCTGAACATCTATTCATTCTCTTCAATGTGCTGATCCTTCCCTACCTGCTGGTGGTATTATAAACTGGGATAGCCACTTGGAGGGACAACTTTGCACTGCATATTGAAATATAAGGTGGGCTTATCCTACAACTCAGTAATCACACTACTCCATTTCTATCCCAGATAAACACCTAGAGGCAAGTATTAGCATAGTCACTGCAATGGTGTCTAAAATAGTGACGAAATGAAAAGTCTATCAGTAGGAAGGTGGTTAAATACTAAGGTATATTTGTATTATGAAGTTATATTCAGCACTTAAACAGAATTAGGTATATGTACTAACACGGGTAGATCTCCATGACATATTGTTGAGTGAAGGAAATTAAGATTTTCATCAAAAAAATCAAAGAATGGGTGTGACCTTAAAGAGTAGCACCAGGAATCTTTGAGGAAATGGAACAGTTCTGTATTTTGATTGTGGTGGTAATTAGAAAATCTACATGTAATACAATTACACAGAACTATAGGCAATGGCACCCCACTCCAGGACTCTTGCCTGGAGAATCCCATGGACGGAGGAGCCTGGTAGGCTGCAGTCCATGGGGTTGCTAAGAGTTGGATACAACTGAGCAACTTCCCTTTCACTTTTCACTTTCATGCATTGGAGAAGCAAATGGCAACCCACTCTAGTGTTCTTGTCTGGAGAATCCCAGGGACGAGGGAGCCTGGTGGGCTGCCGCCTATGGGGTCGCACAGAGTCGGACACGACTGAAGCGACTTAGCAGCAGCAGCAGCAGCATACATACACAGGGCTTCCCAGGTGGCGCGGTGGTAAAGAACTTGCCTGCCAATGCAGGAGACATGGGTTTGATCCCCAGTTAGGAAGATCACCTGGAGAAGGATATAGCAACCCACTCCAGTATTCTTGCCTGGAAAATCGCAAAAGAGTCGGACACGACTTAATGAGTAAACAATACAAATAACACATTCACAACTGAGTGCATGTAAAACTGGGGAGCTCTGCATAAGCTCTAGGGATGTGCCAGTGGCNTACATACACAGGGCTTCCCAGGTGGCGCGGTGGTAAAGAACTTGCCTGCCAATGCAGGAGACATGGGTTTGATCCCCAGTTAGGAAGATCACCTGGAGAAGGATATAGCAACCCACTCCAGTATTCTTGCCTGGAAAATCGCAAAAGAGTCGGACACGACTTAATGAGTAAACAATACAAATAACACATTCACAACTGAGTGCATGTAAAACTGGGGAGCTCTGCATAAGCTCTAGGGATGTGCCAGTGGCAATGTCCTGCCTTTTGGTGTGTGTGTGTGTGTGTTTTTAATTATCCTCCTGTTCGTGGGTCACCTACCTGGGGGTATGGGTCTTTTTTAAAAAAAAAACAAACAAACTGGAGTATAGCTGCTTTACAATGTTGTGTTAGATTCTACTGTACAGCGAAGTGAATCAGCCATAAATATACATATATACCCTCTTTTTCGGATTTCCTTCCCATTTAAGTCACCACAGAGCACTGAGTCAAGTCCCCTGTGCTATGAAGCAGGTTCTCATTAGATATCTATTTTATATGTAATATTAACAGTGTATACCCAATTTCCTAATTCTCCCACCTCACCTCTTCTCCTTGGTATCCATACATTTGTTCTCCAAGTCTGTGTCTTTATTTCTACTTGGCAAATAAAATCATCTATACCAATTTTTTTTTCAGATTCCACACATATACGTTAATATAGGATGTTTGTTTTTCTCACTTTAGTTATATACAATGTTACTTTGGGGAGGCTGGGGGAATATATACTGGGTCTCCTGTACTATATTTGCAACTTCCCAAGAATCTATAATTATTTCAGTAAAAAGTGAAAAAAGAATAAAAAATAAAGATTGATATATAAGAAGATGATTTGATGATATCAGGTTTTGATAAACTGACTAGAGTCAATGCAATCTCAAAACTTTAAAAAAATAACTTGACAAACTGGTTCCAAGATTTATATGGAAATACAAAGAATCAAGAATCACAAAAAGAATCTTGAAGGACAAAGGAAGATAACTGGCTCTATAAGACATGAAGATTTATGGTGTAACTATGGTAATAAGGAAGTAATAATATGGCAATAAGCAAATTGATCAATGGAACAGAATAGAGAATCTGAATATGGGGATGTGGAACCATGAATGTAAGAATACTTGGTAGATGACTAAGCTGGAACTCTAAAATAGAAAGGATATACTTTTCAATTAAAAGTGCAGGGAAAAATTTGGGTATTTGTATATAGGAAATAAAACTAGATCCTTAACTCACATCTAACAAAAAAATCAACTGAGCCATCATATAACTGCTTCAGTGAGAAGTTAATGCAAATGAAAAAAATGTACTCAGAAAACATAGAAAGAATAATTCAACAGCAGTTTTATGACAGAAAAATACAATACCCTAACTTTTAGAACTCAGCAGATGGTTGTAATAGCAGAATGAAGAGGACAGAGGAAACAATCAGTGAACCTGAGACAGAATTCTATTAGTTGTTTAAAGAAGAGTTAATACCATGTATAGAGAAGGAAACAGCAACCCCCTCCAGTGTTCTTGCTTGGAGAACCCCCTAGACAGAGGAGTCTGGTGGGCTGCTGTCCACGGGGTCGCACAGAGTTGGACACGACTGAAGTGCCTTAGCATGTGTGCATGCATTGGAGAGGGAAATGGCAACCCACTCCAGTATTCTTGCCTGGAGAATCCCAGGGATGGAGGAACCTGGTGGGCTGCAGTCTATGGGGTTGCACAGAGTTGGACATGACTGAAGCAACNTTAGCATGTGTGCATGCATTGGAGAGGGAAATGGCAACCCACTCCAGTATTCTTGCCTGGAGAATCCCAGGGATGGAGGAACCTGGTGGGCTGCAGTCTATGGGGTTGCACAGAGTTGGACATGACTGAAGCAACTTAGCAGCCACAGCAGCAGCATGCAATCTCTTCCAGAAAATAAAAAGGGGAGGAAATAGTCCTCAACTCGAATTTTGAGGCCAGTATTGCCCAAAGATAGTACGTGCATGCATGTACACACACACACGCACACACGGAGAAAACTACAAATTCATATCCTTTATGAGTATAGATGCAAATTTTAAAACAAAATATCAGCAAATAGAATTCAATAATATGTAAAAAGACATACATCATGACAATGTAGGATTTATTCCAAGGATGCAAGTTTGGTTCAATAAGTAAAAATCAAGGTATTCCACCATATTAATGGGACTTCCCAGGTGGTGTTAGTGGTGAAAGACTCGCTTGCCAAGGAAGAACACGTAAGAGACACGGGTTTGATCCCTGGGTCAGGAAGATTCCCTGGAGAAGGGCATGGCAACCCGCTCCAGTATTCTTTCCTGGAGAATTCCATGGACAGAGGAGTCTGGCAGGCTACAGTTCATGGGATCACAGAGTCAGACACAACTGAAGTGACTTAGCATGCATGCATGTACCACATTAACAGCGTAAAGAATAAAATTCATATAATCATATCAATTGATACAAAAAATTTTTTTTATAAAACTCAACACCCACCCATAGTAAAAAACTGTAAGAAAGCTTCCTCAATTTGATAAAGAGCATATTTAACAGTGGAAGACTGTAGGCTTTCTCACTTAGGTCGGGAACAAGGTAAGAAGTCCACTCTTATCAGTACCATTCAACACAGTACTGGAAATCCTAGCCAGTGCAATGAAGAGAGA
This sequence comes from Neotragus pygmaeus, assembly GCA_006410875.1. Classification (NCBI taxonomy): domain Eukaryota; kingdom Metazoa; phylum Chordata; class Mammalia; order Artiodactyla; family Bovidae; genus Neotragus; species Neotragus pygmaeus. The sequence goes on from SJYV01056055.1 coordinate 360,654, forward strand.
AAAGGAAATGAAAAGTGATATGAATTGGAAAGGAAGAAATGAAGCTGTTCCTATTTGCAGATGACATAATGATGTATGTAGAAAATCCCAAGGGGTCTTTAAAAAAAACAAACCCTAGAACTAGTAAATGAGTTCAGCAGACTCTAACAAAGACTGTAACAAGAGACAAAGGAGGCATTACATGATGAGAAAGGCACTATTTACAGTAGCCAGGACATGGAAGCAATCTAGATGCCCATGAACAGATGAACGGACAAGGTTGTGGCACATACATACAATGGAATATTACTCAGCCATAAGAAGGAATGCATCTGAGTCAGTTCTAATGAGATGGATGAACCTAGAGCCTCCTATATAGGAGGAGAAAAACAAGTATCATATACTAATGGATATATATGAAAGCTAAAAAGATGCTACTGTTGAATCTATTCGCAGGGCAACAGTGGAGATGCAGACATAGAAAACAGACTTGCAGACACAGTAGGGGAAGAAGAGGGTGTGATAAACTGAGAAAGTAACACATACATTATACAGTAACACATACATTATACAGTAACACATACACCTACATTGAAACACACACATCACCAGATGTAAAAGAGCCAGGAGGTATTTGCTGTATGTTGCAGGGAGCTCAAACCCGGTGCTCTGGGAAATCTATAGGGGTGGGAGGGAGGTTAATCTTCCTCACCTATTTCTTCCTCACCCCTGCCAATGCAGGGAACACAGGTTCAATCCCTGGTCCCGGAAGATTCCACATGCCTCAGAGCAATGAAGCCCATGCCCCACAACTATTAAGCCTGTGTTCTAGAGCCCGCGAGCTGCAACTGCTGAGCCAGCATGCTACAACCACTGAAGCCCGTGTGCCTTGAGTCTGTGCGCCACTGCAAGAGAAGCCACCGCCTGAGGAGCCTGTGCACTGCAATGAAGAGCAGTCCTGCAAGGAGAGAGAGCCCGCATGCAGCAATGCAGGCCTAGCCCAGCCAAAAAATACATGGTACAGTGAAGGCGACTATCAACAAAACAGAAGTGTAGGTGACTGAATTAGAGATGATCTCTGCAGATGATATATCCACTAAAGAGTTGATATCCAAAATATATGAAGAAGTCATACAGTTCAACATCAAAAAAAAAACCACCAACAACCAAGCAGCTTGATTAAAAAATGGGCAGACCTGAATACACATTTTTATAAGGCAGATATACAGATGGGAAACAGACACATGAAAAGATGCTCAACATCACTGATCACCAGAGAAATGCAAAAGTCACAAGGAGATATCACCTCACCATACCTGTCAGAATGGCTGCTATCAGAAAGAGAACTGTAACAACTATAGAGAAGGACGCGGAGAAAAGGGAACCCTCATATACTGCAGGCAGAAATATAAATTGGAACTGCCACTATGGAAAATAGTATGAAGGGCCCTCAGAAAAATTAAAAAAGAACTACTATATGATCGAGCAATTCCACTTCTGGGTATTTATCTGAAAAAAAAAACCCCACTAATTTGAAAAGATATATTCACCCACTATGCTCACTGCAGGATTATTTACAGTATAGCCAAGGTATGGAAGCAATCTAAGTGTCCACCGAAGGATGAATGAAAAAGAAGAAGTGGTATGAAAAAGAATGAAATCTTGCCATTTGCAACAGCATGGATGGATCTAGAGGGTATTATGCTATGTGAACTAAGTCAGACAGAAAAAAAACAAAACACTGTGTGATTTCATTTATATGTGGAATGTAAAAAGTCAAAAAAAATTAGACAAAACAGAAACAGGCTCGCAGATGCAGAGAACAAACAGGTGGTTACCAGAGGCGGGGGTAGGGAGATGAGTGAAATAGGTGAGGAAGATTAAGAGGTATAAACTTCCAATTACAAATAAATGAGTCATGGGGATAAAACGTGCAGCACAGGGAATATAATCAACGACACTGTAATAACTTTGTACCGGGACAGATGGTAACTAGACTTATGGCGATTATTTTGTGAAGTATAAAAATATCAAATTACTATGTTGCACACCTGGAACTAACATAGTGTTGTAAGTCTATACTTCTATTTTTAAAAAATGAATAAAGTAAATAAAACAGACAAGGGTCCCTATATTATTGAATATTGTTATGTTCCTCCCAATGCAATAAGAAACATGAAAGGGGATTAGTTACTGGGAAGGTGGTGGCAAAAAATAGTCATTATTTCTGGTGCTGTGATTGTCCATATGGAAATGCACAGCAACTACCTTTAAAAAATTAAAATTCAAACATCAGTAAGATTGAAAAATATCCAAAAATCAGCTCCATTTCCATGCCTACACGCCTAATAATTAGTTAGAAAAATAATGAGTTGAGAAAGATCCAAATGGTGATGCAATAAAAATATGCCTACAAAGAAACCTTCAAATTGAGATGTTAGACCCTGATGATGAAAATTATAGCATTTAATTGAGAGAACANCCAAAAATCAGCTCCATTTCCATGCCTACACGCCTAATAATTAGTTAGAAAAATAATGAGTTGAGAAAGATCCAAATGGTGATGCAATAAAAATATGCCTACAAAGAAACCTTCAAATTGAGATGTTAGACCCTGATGATGAAAATTATAGCATTTAATTGAGAGAACATAAAAGAAAATCCAAAAAAATAGACCTACAATATTTTTAGATCAAATATTTCTAATTCAATACTATAAAGATATAATCTCCCCATATAAATCTGTATATTTCCCACAAGCTAAATACCAATGGGATTTTAAAAACTGAACAAAAGTGTTCTAAAGGACATCTAAAAAAATAAAAGTAGAAAAATAACCAGTACTATTTTGAAAAAGAGTAATAACATTGCATTAGTGTACATAGTAAGAAAAATTTCAAAATATATTAACTTGTTTATGGCAATGACAATTACATCTGCAATGTGGCAGATTACAAAATGTTATAAGTACAGTCAATAAACAATGCATAAAGTAGACATAGCAAAATATTGTTAGTGATCTCTGGGTAATAGAATAATGTGCAATTCTTTTCTAGATCATTTGCATTTCCTAAATTTTCTATAACAAACATATATAGGTACCATAAAGAGGAAAATGTAACATTTATTTTAGCAAAGCTCAGATCACATCTTTACTCTTATTTAACCCCAGCTCTCCTGGTCTCTGCTAGGCAACTTCACATTGTTATTTTTATTTAGATATAAATAAAATAAATTTTAAATATTTTTATTTATAAAATAAAGAATGGCTGCGATCCAAAAGTCTGCAAGCAATAAATGCTGGAGGGGGTGTGGAGAAAGGAGAACCCTCTTACACTGTTGGTGGGAATGTAAACTAATACAGCCACTGTGGAAAACAGTGTGGAGATTCCTTAAAAAATTGCAAATAGAACTGCCTTATGACCCAGCAANGGAGCCAGGGGAGGCGGGTTGGCGGGACCCACCCTCCGGCCGCCCACCCCTCCTCACAGCTATGCCTCCTCCACCCCGGGCCTCAGGCCCTCAACACCCGCCCCTGCTCTCGGACAGGTCCCGGCGCCAGGCCTAGCCCCAGGCCAGGGCATGTGGTGACCCCAACTTACATCCAGCGAAGGCTCCGGCATGTCAGATGCTCCCTGCGCTCCGGCCTGACCCTCTAAGGCTGAGGAGGGGTTAAAGGTCAGGTCGCTGTGTGGATGATTGCCGGGAGCGGCCTGTGGCGGTTGCCGGGGAGGCTGGGAAGGAGGAGGAGGAGCCCCACTGTGATGTAATGGAGGCCCTGACTGGCTGCTGGGGTGTGGGACGTGCAAACCTTGTTGTATGGAGGGATGGGGCTGGTCAGAACTGCCAGCGTGTGGCATCTGTGGAGGAGGAGAGAGCAGGAAAAAGAGAGGTGAGGTGACGAGTACAGCGACGAGACGCCTGGAGAAATGAAAACCAAACCAAACCAGGAAAATAACAAACCCCCAAAACACAGCCACCCCTCTACAAAGCTGAATGCTTTTTTTTTTCCCTCTGCAGAGAAACAAACAAACAAAAATCCTCCCCCGAAAACCGCCCNGCGACGAGACGCCTGGAGAAATGAAAACCAAACCAAACCAGGAAAATAACAAACCCCCAAAACACAGCCACCCCTCTACAAAGCTGAATGCTTTTTTTTTTCCCTCTGCAGAGAAACAAACAAACAAAAATCCTCCCCCGAAAACCGCCCGTCAGGGAGGCTGAGGCCACGTGGGGCCAGGAGGGAGGCGGCCAAGGGCTCTGAGATGAGCAGAGACACTGAGATCTCGGGGTCCAGGCAGGCCCATGGGAGCCCCTCTGCCTCCCTGGCCTGGACACCAGCACAATGAACAACAGCAAGGGCAGGATGGAGAAGCGAAATGGGCATGTTTCCAGGGGGCAGGGAGGCGGGCAGGAGCGCTGCTGGCGGCGTGCTGCAGGCCCGAGCTGGGCTGGCGGAGAGCGGACACAGACGACAGCGTGGGCGGGCGTGCAGCTCGGGGAGGGTCTCTGCTGGCAGCCGGGGCTCCAGCGCGAGCTCTGCCTGCTGCCCCAGGCAGGGTGCAATTGAGCCCATGGAAAAGGAGCAAGCCCGGGGCTTCCGAATCCTGCCTGCTGGCCCCCACCTGGGCCTCCGCGGCATGCTTCTCTCATAGACAGCCTAAGGGCCCACACCCACCCCACGTGCACAGGGGCTGGGGTGGGCAGGGGACACAGGAGTGAGTGAGTGAGAGTTACACTTCCCCTGTTGGTCTGTTTGCTGCCTCAAGCAGTCCTGCCTTACAGATCTCAGAGTGAAAGGTCCAGGTCCTGGCCCCATTTCCAGCATTCCCAAGCGACCCCACCCCCGCCCCAGCCACGCCCCTCACCCTCTGCTCGCGCTGGGGGCTCCCTGACGGGCCAGGCTGCTCACTCGGCGGCAGCCAGGCGGCCACTTGACTCCGCGGCCTTTCGTCACCCTCCTCCCCACCCCGGCTTCTGGGCCACACAGAAACACTGACACTTCTTTCGTGGGTTTGCAAACAGCAGCCACACCGTCCCGATCTCCAGAGAACCCAGTTCCTCTTCCTGTTTCTCCTAAAAGTCATTTCCCGGGCCTTGCTGTGGCCTGGCCTCTGCCCACAGTTCAGGTGGCCCCCTGCAAGCACCGCCCCTACAGCCTGGAGCCCTGAGAACAGGCGATGTCCACATGACCTTAAGGATGGTGACCCTGGGGGAACGTGTGTGGGATGCAAATGAAGTAAGAAGGACCCAGAGGGGCTGGAGGGACGGCCACCACGGCTGTCAGTGTGAGGCCAGCCTGTGACTCCTCCCCATACCTGCAGTGCTCCACGGTGACTGCTCTGGGAAGCAGGGGGCAGGAGGGGGCTCCACACACCTGGAGCCCAGCCCCAGACAGCCCGCCCCCTGGATCTACTGACACAGCTGCCCTTCTTGGCCCTGACATCTTGCTGGAATTATCTTAGAGCCTGGAGGGGCAGGTGCTCTCTGGGGCTGCCGACACACCCGTCAACATCCCCCCTGGCACAGGAAAGCCCTTGGGTGAAGGAGCGCCTGCTTGGGGCCCTCCCACTGTGCACTGTGAATCCTTCTGGCTTCGCGCTCAGCCAGGTGAGGCTGCTCTGGTTGGGCAGGTGTGGGGGGCTGGTCGCGATTGCACCCCACTGCCTTGTACATCTGTACTTCTGGGTCTAGTCACCATCTAACATAAGCCCAGAAACGGGCGAGGACGGTGCATATTTGAGAAGCATCCTGGGGACTGTGAAGTCAGCTCACAGGCTTAAGTCCCTCTGCAAAGGCCCTGGGCAGTAGAACTGACAAGGTGGTAGAGAGTCTTGTTGGACAGGGGAAGGAGACACTGCCCCAACTTGCCATGGCCGAGTGTTGGGAACTGTGAGGACTCAGAAGGTGCCACGTGAATATGCGGTCAGGGGATGATCTGGGCGACTCCTGGGCATGGAATGCTGAGATCCTGGGGAGCAGGGCCAGGGAAGGGGGCCAGGAGAAAGCTCCCAGAAATCAGAAGCCCCACAGGGCAAAAAGTAACTTACAAAAACACGGCCAAAGGCCTGTGAAAGCAGTTATCTCTGATGTGGCATGCTGGGTTCCTGTGGGCAAGTTGCTACAGTGCCCCTTACTCAGAGTCCTTCTGGTTAATAGTCGGTCCTGCTGAGAATTAGTGGCTTGGTGTACAGGACAATCTCCTTGCCCAGTGGCAGAGCCAATACCATGTCAAGTGTGGGGAACACAGTGCAATCCGGAAGCCCCTTCCTTCGAGGCCACACCGTGAAAATGGAGAGCTTGGAGAGGTGCCTTTGGGTGCAGGCCCAACCCCACCGCTGGGCGTTGATGAGACCCCCTGGCCCCTTCTCTCTGGCAGCTGTGACCCAGGACCTACTGCCAGGCCCTCCGTGACTGCCCCTTGGCTAAGATGAGAGACACAAAGAATAATCGAGGCCTCAGTCTTCAGCCCCTGGGCCTCGGCTTTCTCAAAACACCAACTGTGTTTCCTCCATCCAGGCACCACCAGAACTACTGCTTCTTGAGCATGAGGCCTGCGTCTGTCTTGCTTGCAAGTGATACAAGGCACAGCCAGGAGGTCAAACTCAGAAAATGCCCACTAGACCAAGTGGGATCATCCAGCGCCGCCTAGATGAGGACCTGGGGGAGGGTGGTCAGACCTCCCACCACTGCTGTTGGGGCCACAAGAAGAGAAGGGACGGCACGGGACACCTCACCCAAAGGGGCTTTCTCAGCGATAGAGTGTGTGTTAATATGGGAAACAGGATGAGAAGTGAATCCTCTTGGGATAAGTAGATGTCCTCACATTTCTTTTCGCAGAAGGAGGTGATCAGACTCTCAGGGAGTAAAGTGCTTGGGTTTGGGACAAAATTCTAGATGGCTGTATGGAGCTATGATAAGCCAGTGTAAGAGGGGACGGCATATGTGTGTGTGCGCACGCGTGTATAGGATGTACGCCATGTGTATGGCAGTGTGTGGGCCTGCGTACGGGGTGCGTGCAGGCCTCCCCACGTGTGCATGTGTATGTATGTGCAGGTAAGAGCCTGAAGTTTCCCCCATCTGAGAACCTGATGTGCTGGGTGAAACAGCCAAATCCAGGGATGCTGTTGAGCCATGACCCAGCCTCGGTTAGGCCCCCCACTCCCTCCTGAGTCCCCAGGCTTAACTCTCCGCCCTCCCCTTTGCCTGGGAGGGAACCAGGCAAACAGCAGAAAGGTCCAGGGGGACCCTCTGTCCCAAACAGCCCCACACTGGGGCTGGGGGCACCGGGGAGGCGAAGGGTCATGGGCGAGGAACAGGTACTCACAGTCTCCTGCATGGGGTGACTGAGGGGCTTCTCGAGGGTGGCCATGTTGCTGGGCATGTCCGGGGGGTGGGAGAGCTGGGGGGGCCCGTGCATGAAGTCGTTCATGGACGTCCCGCCGGGGTTCCCGTGGGGGAAGTCGAAGTTGCCATGGCCTTGGTAGTTGTTTCCTGGGGATGGAACCAGATGGGGAGGGGTGTCATCAGAGGAAAAATGCCCCACCCCCTGCCCGGGGAAGCAGTGTGTGGAAACGAGGAACTCAGGCCTAACCCCCTGCAAGGCTAGGGTCAGCTCTGGCAGCTCAGGCCTCCAGGCTGTACGGCGGGGCCCAGGGTGGCCTTCTCCCACGGTCCTTCACACCCCCGGGTGTCTGCTGGCCTACAGCTACAAGCAGGGCCAGCGTAGGGGCACGGGGTGGGCGGGACTCCAGGACTCCCTCCTGGGCAGAGGGTCCTAGAATGAGGCCCAAGTCTGAACTCTCTGCAGGATCTGCTGAGCTAGTCCCCAGACCTGCTCCCCTGCAGCCACCACACGCCGGCCCTTCATCACTGGGACAACCCAGGCCCAGAGCAGGTGGCCAGAATCTGCCCAGTAAACAAAGGGAGCCGTGTTAGATTTGAGGGTCCACCCCGGGAAGTCAGTCATCTGGCCCCCAAGCCACTGCTCCCTTCACCGTGTGGGGGTGGCGAGAGCTCAGAGGATCAGCACGCTGGAAAGCTGGGCCCCTGAGTACGCCGCGGGACTCTGGCTAGGCAGGCCAACCTCTCTGGAAATCTGATCATCCTGGAGCCCCGGGGACCTAAGGGCAGGGATTCGATTCCGTGGGGTGCTGCCGTCCCCAGACTTCTGGGGGGCAGGGACGGTGCTCTCTGGGAGCCGAGAGCAGGGCGGTGCAGCTGGGTCTGGGTGGCAGAGAGAGTGAGGGACAGTGACAGTGACCTTGGCGGCTGAAGGCTGGTGCTCCAGGCCCCTGGACTCTTGTCTCAGAGGGTGGGAGAGTTGCAGGGACAGGGCCAATGCGCAGACCATCGGAAGGAAACACAGGGGGTCTGGGGAAGGGCCAGAACTCCAGGGGCAGGTGGTGGCAGCGTCTCAAGCAAAGGGGCTCGGAAGCCCTGAGATCGGCAGCTGCTGGCCCGGGAGCTCCAGGAGTCAGAAGAGGCTGAGCAGGGTGGGGTGCGAGGGGCAGGAGGCTGGCTCACGGCGCAGCATCTCACCTTGCCTTCCCAACTGGGCACCAACCCACAGGGCTGGACGGAACCAAGCAGTGGGATGGAGAAGGAGGGATGGTACTGCACCCCCAGGCCAGCAGTGGGGTGTTGTTTTCTGGGGAGCGAGTTACCCCTGTCTCTCACCCCACAGCTTCCCTGCACGTGCCACCATCACCCCAGAAAGCCTGGGCCCTTGGCACGGCATCTCCCTCCCTCCTCATCGGCCGTCACCCACCTTGGCTGTTGTAGTCATTGGAGCTGGTGCTCCCAGGCGGAGGCGGGAGTGGATAGGGGGATGGGCCAGGGCCCAGGGCAGCAATCATCTCCATGACATTGGGCATGATCATCTGGCTGGGACTCATGGTCTTGAACCTCTTGGAGGGGATGCCATCAGGGTCATCTTTAATGTGTAGGTCCGACTTGATGGGCACTGGCCGCCAGCTGCATGTGGGGTCGATGGTGACCTCTTCAAACTCGGAGCTGGGGGAACAAAGGGGCAGAGCTGGGGACCTGGGTACCAGGTTGTAGACACAGAGCCTCCAGCTTGAACAGACATTGTGATGCTCTCGTCCAGGCTCGCTCTGCCCCCATTCCCATCACACTCTGCCTACAACAGAGGTATGGGAGACTTTTACATCTTTGGAGAGAAGGGGAGACTGAAGCTAGGAAAAGCAAGCGGCTGTGCGGCTGGCCCCAAAGCCTGCACTCATGGCACAGCCGCCACCACAGGCACCGTCAGCTTTCTGCTCTGACTGAGCGTGGTCTTTCCTGGAAAGTTCATCTGCCCCCAGGTAGACAAGTCCTTAAATTTGCAAAGAGGTCAGGGATGTGGGAAAATGGTCTGCCGCCCAGTGGGGGATAAATTATCAGGGGCAACCCGCATTCTTGCTGCCCCTCCCACCCCCCCCCCCCCGCGGAGA
>SJYV01056055.1:370518-406657 GCA_006410875.1 Neotragus pygmaeus
GCTCCTGGACCCTAAGGGGTGGAGACACAGCCCGCTCCTCCTCACTGTGTCCAGGAGACTCAGCCCCTGCTGCTGGTTACTACTGGAGCACCAACAGGAGAGGGCGGCCTCGCGACAGCTTGGTACAGGGGACTGTGTGCTGCCCCTGTGAGCTGAGCCCCTCTGCTATGCATTTAGGGCAGGTGGGCGGTGGCTGGACCCCACGGAACAGGCGCGAGCTCCTCCCACAGCCGACTGTGCTTATGCTGAGGCAGGTGTCACTTACTTGCACACAGGACACCTCCAGGTCCCCCTCTCGCAGTTCAGCTGCAGGTATGACTCCAAGTCAAAGCACTGCAGAGGCCGAGAGACAAAGACATGAGCCGGGGCCCTCAGAAGCCACTCATAGGCGACCCGAACTGCCCCGGGACCCTCACGAAGATGAGCCACCAGGGAGGCAGATGGGTGATGGCGAGACCCAGGGCTGGGGGGCTGGGTGGAGGGATAATCTTGCCTATTTTCTGCTGTGCATACAGCCTATGGGCCACGCCGAGTCCCTGCAATGCTGTGCCCAGCCCTCCTCATCCCAGCCCTGAGAACCAGATGACCCACGGCCTCCGAGCAGCCTGCCAGTTCCCCTGCAGCCACCCCTCACCAATCTTGCCACTCTCACTGGCCGAGCCCACGCGTGGAGGACACGCTCCATCTGGTTCATCAGCATGTATGAGACAAATTAGGCAGCCAGACATCCCCTGCCCCCATTTTCCCAGGGAAGGAGCTTTTGATGGAGTGGGGCTCCTGACCCACTATGAAGCCCTTGGGGCCTGTTGTGAGAGGGTGGGGGCTGAGGGTGTGGCTGGCCTGGCCCCAGGGTAGCCCCCACCCAATGCTTCTCACCCACTAGGGCTGCCTGTGTTTAGCCACTCAAACTGTGGCCAGGCACGCAACCCACAGCCACTTCCTGAGCACATGCTCAGGGCAAGGCCTCAAGATGAGCCGTGCAGAGATGCCCCTGCTCTCAGGCCCACATCAGCCACAGTGGCTGAAAGGGCAATATTTCCAGCTGGCTTATGACATCTGCCAGGGCTGGGACTGTCTAAATCCAGGTCTGGAGCCCTCTGGGGCTCCACAAGAGGTCTCTATAATTCTTTCTGGCTCCTTCTGAGAGACGAAACAAAAAGAAGTGAGCGGCTACCTCCCCCATTTGTAGACATCATGACGACTGTCATTATCTGTCATATCCAAGAGTTCTGTAAGTTGGGCAAGGAAACTGTCCCCACGGCCCAGAGGAGGTACTGAGGCTTAGAGGGGAAGAATGAATTGTTATGATGGTGCATAACCAATGAAGCCTGAATTCCAAATCCCCAGCACTCTCATTTTGGAGGTGGGGGCTCCATCCTCTTATTTCTAACCTTGTTACTACTCCATCCTCTGAATTGTTCATGTCTCTTGGTTCACAGGGAAGAAGCAGGTCCCACCAGTGAGGTTTATATCCATCCTAACTGCTCAATAAAACCTCATGAGACTTCCTCAAATCCAGAGAAGTTAAGTCCTGACACTTCAACAGCTCATTGACGATACCTAAACCAGATGGACCTAGCTCTGAGTACACAGAGAAGTTGCTTGAAGGATAAATGATGTCAGGAATGAGTGAGTGAAATCAGCTGCTGATGGCCACGGCGTCCTTCCAGGGTTGGAGACAGCCCTGCTGCCCTGCGCCTGCCCCATCGCCATCCCAGCCAGATTCCAGGAGGCTCCTCCCAGGACTGCTCACCTGGACATGCTTGCAATCGTGGCCGCGAGCAGGCAGCTGGATGCGCCGGAACGTGATGGGGCACTTCAGGGACACCTTGATGGCTGTCTGCTCCACGCCATCCTCCCCGTTGAGGGTCGTGTTGCCCGATGAGGCCGCCACACTGCTGAAATTCCGCTTGACTGCAGGGTGGAGGCAGAAGTGGATTAGAAGGGCAAGGCTGTCCTGCACTTCCCCCACTCCCTCAAGTGGCTGATGCACACTCTGGTTCTCCATGCCCCCTAACACTGAGAGGTCTCACAAATAGGTGCAGGGCACCTTGGCCTGAGTGAANGAGGCAGGCAGGGAACGGGAAAGGGGGTGCGGGGGTGGGGAGGGGCATGGGAGAATGGAGGTGGATGAGGATGGAGGCAAGAGCCCCTTCCCTGGAAGCCCTGGCCCCACCCTTCTCAGCCAATAGATAGACACCCTCTATCCATCAAGTCTGAGGTGGACTCGGCTCTGCCTATCTCTGCCAGCCTGCCCTGTTGTCCCCAGACTTAAATCCCCAACCTCCACACCCATCCTGCATTTCTGCGAGGGCTCTCCTCTCCTCACACCCCATCCCATCCTCTGACGGTCAGAGCTGGGACCTGGGCAAAATCCACAGATGCGACAATTAGCGGAGCCCAGTCTTCGGAGGACACCAGGGGACAAGCTGGCGTCGAGGCTGCTTTAGACACAGCCTGCTCTTCGGTTAAGCGGGGGCCAGATTGCAATATGGAACATCCTTGCCCATGTAGAGACATACAGGTAACACGCAAAACCAACACAAGCTCCCAAACGCCTCCCACCACCCTCACTCACACTGACACACCCGCACCTCAACACGTAACCCCTCCTTGTGCTTCTAGGAAAATCAGATGCACCCTGACACCATCCGCTCCTCCAGGCACACAGACACAGACAGCCTGGCTCCGACGCCCGGGGCCGTCTGCTGAGCGGACCAGGACTGGTGTGGCCCTTACCGGTCCATACTGGTTTATATCCTTATTCTGTGTTTCTTGCAAAGCTGCCACGGTGGCCGTAGCTGTGGCTGTGGCCGTGGCGGCCGCCGCCGCCACTGCAGCTGCCGCCGCTGCAGCTGCGGGCTGAGTGAAGTCAGCGGGCGGCCTGGTGTGTGGAGGGACACCCATGCCTGCAGGGGCATTCGGACCCCCAGGGTAACTGTGAGGGAGGAAAGAAGGGTGCGTTAGATGCCGCCTGAGCCTAAAGATGAACCCACGACCAGCCCTGGGTGGGGAGAGAGAGGTCGGGCGGTTCCAGGCCCTCCTGCCCACAGCTCACAGAGCAGGGAGGTTTGGACTCACAGCCCAGCGGGGACAGGGGCCTCCTGTGGGTTGTCAGTCCCTCAGCCACTTGGCAGTCACCAAGCTGCTGTGTGCCTGGAGCCCCATCTAGGTCCTAGTGGGTGCTCGCTCCTACACCCTAGGTCATGGCACTCTTGGCCACCGCAGTGAGCCCCTTTCCTGGAGGAGGACACCGAGTCTCAGAGAACCTGAGCCACTGGCCCACGGCCCCCAGCAGGGATGGCAGGATGGGGATGTAGCCACGTTTCACCAGGAGGCCCCCCTGCGCCTGGCAGGGCTGCAGTCAGCCCTGGGGACCTGGGAGGGGTCCCCCACAGGGCAGTCCTGGACAGGGCAGGATGGACAGCGAGGGGAGGAATGGGGCCTCTGCCCCACCCCACGTCCCCGGAGGGCCTTCCTGGGCTTCCTTGCGGTCTCCCTCCCTTACTCCTGAACCGCGGGACTCCAGTCCCTGAACACTTTCGCCTCCACGAGCAGCACGGCAGAGCGGACCCTCCTGCACCCCCGCTCTCTCGGCGTCTCCCAGCTTGTAAAGGTGCGACGCAGAGCAGCGTCATTCGGAGGAATGAGAAGGTTGTCCTTCAACCCCATGGCTGCCGGCCCTCAGAACGCCACCCAGCTGCGCCGCATGTGACCTGCAGGCCGGCCCTGCTCACCTGGCCCCGAAGCCCCCGCTGCCGGGGTAGTTGGGCCGGCCGTACATGCTCTGCTGGATGTAGGGCTGAGTGGGGCCGGCCTTGGCTGAGAACTGCTGCTGCTGCCCGGCAAACTGCGGGGAGTTGAGGCCGGGGTTGCTGGTGGTCATGCTCGACGCCATGGGGTTGCCGCCTGGATTCATGGGGTTGTTGGCATTGGCCATAGGGTTCCCAAGGACCTGTGGGCAGAGAGAGCGGCGGTCGCCCACGCGGGTACCCCAAGTGGTGTAGGGAGGGAAAAGGAGAAATGGCAGGGGGTGGGGGCGGAGGAAGCATCAAAACACAGGGAGGACAGAGAGAAAGAGGAGGAGGAGGAAAAGGGTAGGGGCTTTCCAGCTTCCTCTGGGCATGAACTGCTGGCACAGTACACAACGTTAGAAGCGGGTAACCCAGCCCGGAAGCGGGCTTTGCAGAGGAGAACGTCAGCCCAGGGCGGAACAAGGTATGCTGGTCCTGCACACGGCTGCCGGTGGGAAAGGCCTGGACTTCTCAGCCTTCCCGTGCTACAAAGCAGCCTGGATGCCCAAGGACCATGCCACATGGAGGCCCTGCGCTGCTGCTCTATGAGGGCCAAGGAAGCCCAACCCTCTAGCTCTGGAGGGTGGCAGGGCCCTGCGGCTCTCTGTGGAGCCCAAGGGGCTCCCTGAGGCCCAAGACTGCAGATAAAGTGTGCTGGTTCTCTCCAGGGTGGCAAGTGGCCCTGAGCCATTCACATGGCCAGGCAGCAGGAAGGAAGGTGTGGAGGAAAGAGGAAGGAACAAGAGCGGGCGGCACGGTAGATGAGGGATGTGAGGTGGAGTCTGTCACAAGTTTTAGGCTCAGTTTTTTCACTGAAATCTAACCCAGGCCATCCAGGGTCAGAGACTACAGGTGTTGGGACCTAAGCTCAATAACCTCCAGGAAGTTCTCCTGTTAATCCAACCTAAGTAAGCGGGAGCCAGGAAGGAACCCTTTGCTCTGGGTCAGGTGAAAGCCACTGCCCCAGCTAGGCCCTAGAGCTGGGGCAGTGCACGGGGCCAGGTGCCATCCTCCTGGAGCAGGTGTGGGCCCATCCCAGGCAGAGGCATGTCCACTGCTGGGTGTGCCCTGGCAGCTGGTCTTTGCAGCAGGGGAAGAGCCTGGGAGAGCCAGCAGGGCTAGCGTGGCAGGGGCCATGACGGATGGTCCCACCCGGAAGGGGCTGTGGCTGGGGGGGAGGACAGGCTCTTACCTGGCTCTGGGATGTGTTGGTCACTCCCCAAACCGTGGTGACCACGGAGAGGGAGCCGGGAGGCTGGTTGGTGTTCTGCTGCCAAGGGACAGAGTCATAGGGGAACGACCCATCACTGCAGAGAGAGACAGAGGAGGGTCCTCAGGGGTGTTGCAGACACAGGCTCAGAGGGGGGCATGCCCCATCATCCCACCATGCTCTGCGGCTCCTGGCCATTCTCCACTCTGGACCCCCTGAGCCTGGCATGGTGTCCTGCTGTGTGAGAGTGACTGGCTCTCCCATCATCACTGCGGAGGTGCCACCCCCACGGTTGTCTGTCTCCTGTGAGACCAAGTCCATGGGTCATGCTGTGGAAGAAGGGACCTGCAGCTCAGTTTAAGCTCTGCCTTCGCCCACAAGCTGCTCTAAGAAGTTCTCCAAAGACAGCCCTGGTTCCTTGGCTCCAACTTCCCCTCAAAACCACCCATCCCTTCTCAGAAAGGCCTTCCCTGGTGGCTCAGATGATAAAGAATCTGCCTGCAACGCAGGAGATCCAGGTTTGATCCCTGGGTTGGGAAGATTCTCTAGGAGAGGAAATGGGAACCTACTCCAGTATTTTTGCCTGGGAAATCCCATGGACAGAGGAGCCTGGCGGGCTACAATCCACGAGGTCACAAAGAGTCAGACGCGACTGAGCACCTAACTTGCACTTCTCAGAAGAGGTCAGCAGGGCCCCCGTCTGAGTCTTGGTTCTTCCCTCCTCCTAAGCCCTCATGTGGGGTTGGCCGCCCTGCTCAGCTGACTCGGCATTTGGAAGGAGGGTCCACAAGTCGCTTTTTCTTCCCAGATGACAGGTACTGGCCTCCCTGCTGTGCTTCTTCCCTTGCTCCCACTCAAACTCTCATGCACATCCCACCAAACTCATCTCCCTCAGACTCCTGAGACACGGTCAAAGACCTTCAGTAGCTTCCAGTGTTCACCAAGTCCCAACTCACACTGCAGACGCTTACTGCACTGACTAATCCCACATTTTCTCCCACCTCCCCAGTCTCTTTAGTCCCAGCAGTACCCACCTTGTTCAATGACATCTCCCCAGGAGCCCCCAGTCATCAGAAGCAAGACCCCATGCCCGGCCCTTCACATCAGAAGTGCTCAGTAATAGCTTTCTACTAGTTGCCATGGCACAGATGGAGAGTGAGGTCCAGCAGACCCCAGGGAGGGGAGCAGGGGCACAAGCCCGAGAAGGAGCTGGCGAGGTAACAGCACAGAGGACCCGCCAGGGTCCCAGTCCCCGGGAGTGCTGGGCTGGGCAGCCTGTCCCTGCAGCCTGTCCTATGCTGACTTTTCTAGCACCTTTCACAGGGAGAAAATCCTGGAAGCGGCCCCAGAAAGAGAAGAAGCACCGAGCACCCATGTCTGGGCTACCACCTCTGCCCACAGCATTCCGACTGGGCTGTCGGCAAGGCAGCAGGGGCAGGAGGGGGAAGCGGGCCCTGGAGGAGCGCGGCTTGCTAGGAAAGCACCTCACGCCTCTGACTTGCATCCTCATCACAGGAAGTCAGCAGAAGACCAACACGCTCACTCACACCTGGAGACATCTGAACCCCAGCAGAGCAGCCAGCTTAGGCCCTGGAGGTCAGACTTCCAGGAAAAGGTGCAGGCCTGCAGGACAGAGGGGCAGGGGCCCCGGGTTTGAGGGAGTGGGGGTCTGAGCCTCGTGTACTGCTCCTTGCCGGGCAGGGCCCTCGGTCACGTTGGTCAAGTCAGGTCAGACTGAAGGGAGGACAGCGTCACTGACTGCCCATGCTTGCTCCTCCCTTGCCTGGACACCCTCTCTGCCTGGACAGCCCCTGGCTTCTTTCCTGTCTCTGTTCAGAGGTCGCTGCACAGGAGCTGCTGCCCTGACCTCCTGGGGAACAGCAACTCCACCCCTGTTCCCTTTTCCTCTCACTCTCGCCGTTTTTTTTTTTTTTTTTTTTTACCCTGGGTACAAGTCTTGCCCCTCCCTGGCTCGGGGCCCCAGTGCCAGCTTCTGAGCCTATCTGTACTCAGTCTCCTCATCTGTTAAATGGGCATAAGAACAACACCTACCCCTGCTGCTGCTGCAGCTGCTGCAGCTGCTAAGTCGCTTCAGTCGTGTCCGACTCTGTGCGACCCCATAGACGGCAGGCCACCAGGCTTCCCCGTCCCTGGGATTTTCCAGGTAAGAACCGTGGAGTGGGCTGCCAGTGCCTTCTCCAATGCATGAAAGTGGAAAGTGAAAGTGAAGTCGCTCAGTCATGTCCGACTCTTTGCGACCCCATGGACTGCAGCCCACCAGGCTCCTCCACCATGGGATTTTCCAGGCAAGAGCACTGGAGTGGGCTGCCATCGCCTTCTCTGATCCCTGCTCCCATTCTATTCAGTCTTCAAAGTGCAGGTCATGACACATGAAGTGTGTTGTGACATTGAACTGACATGAGGGGGAAAACGGAGAGAATAAAATAGAAAGCTATCAGCTGTGAGCACAGAGTAAGGAGGAACGTCATCCTTTGAACTGACTCCCTGATGTTACATGAGAGCACACTCGCACCCTGGATCGTGGGGTAGACCTGTGCACTGCTGAGAGTCTAAGGTGCAGCGCGGTAAGCTGCTGCAGTCACGTCCGAATCTTTGCGACCCTATGGGCCATAGCCCTCCAGGCTCCTCTGTCATGGGATTCTCCAGACAAGATTACTAGAGGGGGCTGCCATGCCCTCCTCCAGGGGATCTTTCTGACCCAGGGATCGAACTCAGCGTCTTATGTCTCCTGCATTAGTAGGTGGGTTCTTTACCGCTAGCACCACTTGGGAAGCCCGCTGATCTCAGGCAGGTAAGTCTGAACACAGGCTTCCGTGGCCTAAGTCTGATGATGTGGCTCGAAGAGGAGACTGCAAACAAAAAGTCTTAACTGGAAAGTGACAAGGAGCGACTTCAGCATTGCTCATGATTTCTGGGAGGAAAACAGTGGGCCTAGAACTGGGTGGGGAGGAGTCCACCTCAGGGAACCAGTCCGTCTGCCTGCCCTCTCCCTCTGCCTGCCCTCTCCCTCTGCAGCCCAGATGTGATGTGGGTCAGCAGAAAGGAAGTGAGGCACAGATGCACAGGCCAAAGGTGACCGACAGCTCACAGTCTCTACCTGGGGGTGCCTCTGGGGGACCTGGGCGCCCAGAGAGCCTGGCAGGATAGAGAAGCACAGGAAAACAAGCAGAGCCTGCTCCTCGGCACAGCTGGGCTGGAAGCAGCCCTGCCCTCCCAGGAGGTAGCTGGGGACCCCAGCGTAGCACCCAGTCCCAGGGTTGCCATTCCTGCCTCAAAGGGAGGCCGCACAGGCTACAGTTTTAAACAACAAAGAGGAGACCCCTGGACACCCTCCCTCCCGTGGAGCCCTTGCCCTACACGTGCCTGGACGAAACCCGGGACTAGACTAAACTGAGCAGAGTTCAGGCCGAAGTCCGTCCTCCCCAGAATTCCTGCCCCACAAACTCCCACCAGCCCTCCAGGCTGAATCTGCTTGAGGTTCTTACCCGGCAGACTCAGGAAGCAGGGCCCCTGGGAGCTCCCCACAAGCCACCAGCTGCTGCCTCACCACCTCAGGCGGGGAGGCCCCGGCTCACCGGGATACAGGCCTGTGAACAAGCTCCCAACTGCCCGGTAGCCTGTGGGTGGGCCTTGTGGGCGGAAACCGGCTCCTTCCTGTTTTGTCCCCTCCACCCCAGGCTTAGTGAGAAGCAAACTCAACCCAGGTTCCCAAACCGGGCATCCCGCCGTCTGGCTGGAAGGTTCACCCCAGAGCCCAGACGCAGACTCAGTGTGTGTGTGGGGGCCATGCATGTGTGTCGCACAGAGGGGCCCCGCTGGAGTGTGCGTGGAGGAAGAGACGGGCACCCGCGTGCAGGGGTGGTCTCGGGGACTCGCTCGCCCCCACTCGCACCTGCTGAAGAAGCAGAAGTAGGCGCACCGACACGGCTGTGACTCATCTCCTGGGGCGACGGCGCCCGCTGGCGCGGGGGAGCTGCTCGCCCCCACAGGCCCATGGTGGCAGTCAGCCCTGCTGACGCCTCTGCCCAGACTCAGACACTGCCGTTGCGGGAGGGGAGGAGGCCCGCTTGGCTCCCGGGGCCCCAGCATCAAGGGCAAGCCAGGCTCCCGGGTCCAACCAGGGTGGGAGGGACTCAGGGTAATGAAGAGGAGGTCAAGGGGCCCGGGGGTACCCTGAGGCTGTGTCCCTCCTCCGCAAGCACTATCTCACCAGCATACATGCTCAGCCCGGGTCAGAGGTCCCTGGCACTTCAGGGCCGCCCACGGGAACCACTGCTCTCCTCCTGTCCTTAGCTGATCTCAGTTCAGAGGGAGGCCGCCCGGGATCTGAGAACCCACTCTGAGTAGTCCTGACCAGCTCTGCACACCTCCAATTCGGCATGGCCTGGTCTCAGGCCACGAGCCACAGTCCTGTCCAGCCAAACTTGCCCCACCTGCAGAGGCACCAATGCCAGAACCACTAGCAACCTCAGCAGTGTTCTACCTGCCGAGCAACTCCCAACCCAGGGCAGCCACTCCCCTAGCCCTGGGCCTCCAGATGTAGGCCTGGGATGCTCCATCCTTACCTTGAAACATGTCACTCATCTTTAGTCTCTTCCTCCACAGGCCGTTTCTAGCAGGAAGCCCTCACCACATCCACTGATCTGAGCTCCACTTGCTCCTCATATGCTTGCGGCCCAAGTACCTCCCTGCCCTTTTCCTTCTGCCCCAGGAGCCCTGAGTTCTCCGGCTACCAGTGCCTGGCATGGTGTCTTCACACATCTGCGGGGCTCAGGAAGCCTCTACTAACCAAAGTGCCAAAGAGAAACACCACCCCTTTGTGCCAGCCCCCAGAGCAATGTCTGAGGATGAATGAATGCATTCACTCATTCAGCCTGACTGCTGACCACCTACAGTGTGCTTGTGACTCCATGGGCACTGCCACTCAGGAAGGGAGAGGCCCTACCCTCCAGGGAGGGGGACAGAGGAAAGCTAATGAAGTGGCTACACTCTCACGATGCCTCCGTGTCCACTGAGGCCACCCCTCACCACGCCCAGGGATAAGAATAGCCCCTCTCTCAGAGGCAGTCATGAGGATTCAGTGAGCTCGCATGGGTAAGACAAGGCCCAGCACACCTCCCGCAGCCTGAAATTACTGGCTGCTAGTATCGTTACTATGATTCACTGAGAGGCTTTTACATGCAAGGAACTGTGTGAAGGGACTTTCACCCAAGAACTCATGTGATCCCTTGAAGTGGACTCAACAGATGCCTCTCATAGGATCTGAGGCTCCCAGCCTCACAGGGCTAATTGAGGGCAAGGCTGACAGTGGGTCTGGCCAATTCTAAAGGAAATCAACCCTGAATATTCATTGGAAAGACTGATGCTGAAGCTTCAATACTTTGGCTACCTGATGCAAAGAACTGATTCATTGAAAAAGACCCTGATGCTGGGAAAGATTGAAGGCAGGAGGCGAAGGGGATGACAGAGGATGAGATGGTTGGATGGCATCACCGACTCAATGGATGTGAGATTGAGCAAGCTCTGGGAGATGGTGAAGGACAGGGAAGTCTGGGATGCTACAGTCCTTCGGGTGGCAAAGAGTCGGATCCGACTTAACAACTGAACAAGAACAGGGAGCTTAGAGTCCGGTAAGGTGGCACTTCCCTTTACAAAGATGGCAATGATGCAAGCAAGCACACATTACAGAGGTGATCCAGAAGTCCATGAAAACTCCAAGAAGGGGAAGAGCTTCCCAAAAATTCTTCGGGAAGTTATCTTTCAGAAGCCACCCAGTAAGAGCATACAGGGGACAGAAAGTTATGCTTCAAAGACTGGCTACAGATAAAACCCAAACAGTGTCCCAGGAAAAAACACTTTAATACATCACATCACTAGCTTTGGCCTGGACTGAGTGTATTGNTCTAGCAGGAAGCCCTCACCACATCCACTGATCTGAGCTCCACTTGCTCCTCATATGCTTGCGGCCCAAGTACCTCCCTGCCCTTTTCCTTCTGCCCCAGGAGCCCTGAGTTCTCCGGCTACCAGTGCCTGGCATGGTGTCTTCACACACCTGCGGGGCTCAGGAAGCCTCTACTAACCAAAGTGCCAAAGAGAAACACCACCCCTTTGTGCCAGCCCCCAGAGCAATGTCTGAGGATGAATGAATGCATTCACTCATTCAGCCTGACTGCTGACCACCTACAGTGTGCTTGTGACTCCATGGGCACTGCCACTCAGGAAGGGAGAGGCCCTACCCTCCAGGGAGGGGGACAGAGGAAAGCTAATGAAGTGGCTACACTCTCACGATGCCTCCGTGTCCACTGAGGCCACCCCTCACCACGCCCAGGGATAAGAATAGCCCCTCTCTCAGAGGCAGTCATGAGGATTCAGTGAGCTCGCATGGGTAAGACAAGGCCCAGCACACCTCCCGCAGCCTGAAATTACTGGCTGCTAGTATCGTTACTATGATTCACTGAGAGGCTTTTACATGCAAGGAACTGTGTGAAGGGACTTTCACCCAAGAACTCATGTGATCCCTTGAAGTGGACTCAACAGATGCCTCTCATAGGATCTGAGGCTCCCAGCCTCACAGGGCTAATTGAGGGCAAGGCTGACAGTGGGTCTGGCCAATTCTAAAGGAAATCAACCCTGAATATTCATTGGAAAGACTGATGCTGAAGCTTCAATACTTTGGCTACCTGATGCAAAGAACTGATTCATTGAAAAAGACCCTGATGCTGGGAAAGATTGAAGGCAGGAGGCGAAGGGGATGACAGAGGATGAGATGGTTGGATGGCATCACCGACTCAATGGATGTGAGATTGAGCAAGCTCTGGGAGATGGTGAAGGACAGGGAAGTCTGGGATGCTACAGTCCTTCGGGTGGCAAAGAGTCGGATCCGACTTAACAACTGAACAAGAACAGGGAGCTTAGAGTCCGGTAAGGTGGCACTTCCCTTTACAAAGATGGCAATGATGCAAGCAAGCACACATTACAGAGGTGATCCAGAAGTCCATGAAAACTCCAAGAAGGGGAAGAGCTTCCCAAAAATTCTTCGGGAAGTTATCTTTCAGAAGCCACCCAGTAAGAGCATACAGGGGACAGAAAGTTATGCTTCAAAGACTGGCTACAGATAAAACCCAAACAGTGTCCCAGGAAAAAACACTTTAATACATCACATCACTAGCTTTGGCCTGGACTGAGTGTATTGGCAGATAGTCAAGGGCTCTGACTAAACTGTTTTTAGTTAATGTTCAAATGGCAGAGGGAGGCTTCTCAGCCCAGTGGTTAACTATCTAGGCTCTGAGCTTAAGATTCTTTGAGGTCAAACCTTGACTATGGCTGGCCACTGATGATTCCTATGACCTGAGAAATGTTACTTAAGTCAGCCTCAATGTTCTCATCTGCAAAGTGGGACTAATATGCTCTTAGGAGGAAACATACAAATACAGGTCAAGTTTAGCCCAGTGCTTTGCAGTCAGGCGCTGCTCAGCTGTACCTATGCCTTTCTCTCCATTTCTCCAGCTCAAATGGGATGAAAGTACTCATATTTATTTGATGATACAATGATGGCCCTTAGAAGTTTTGCAAATAGGCTATCAATGGGAGGGGGTGTTATTATCATTCCTGCCTGTTGAACTTGTGTTCCAAGCCTCCGAGGCTTTCCTCAGTGGGCCTCTGCCTTGTTTCTCTATCTAGCAAACTCCTATCTATACTTTGAAGCCCAGCCTGGACGTTCCCTTTTGTGACTCTCCAGTGCAGAACACCAATGGCATTTTCCTGTATTCCTTCAGCACTTTTTTTTTTCCATATATTTTACAAAGAGTGCTTCACACTGCAGTTACAGCAAACAGTTTATCTGTCTGTTTGCCAGCCCCATGGGCACTGACCGATGTTTGCTAAATTTGAGAAAATGAGTAAAGAGGGAGCTATGACCATCAGTTCTTGGGCACCTCCTATGAAAGTATCTACACAGACATTCAAGGAGGGAAGAAGAAGGGAGGGCTGAGTTATTTCTTCCCTTGCACTTCTAACAGCCACTTTATTTGGGGGAAATAACAAATTCCTATTAAGGGTATTGTCAGACCCTAATTAATTTCCCTGATCTGGCTATATTGGTCCCATCTCTGCGCAAGGCTGTAGCATTACCACTAATGAAACACCAAGCCAGCGAGGAGCTGAAGCTCCCACCCTCTTTAATTTAGGGGGACCATTAACAGCGCTCTCCATCATCACAATTACTGGGGACCGCTTCCTTCCCTCCCTGCGGTGAAACTCGGAGAGGAACTTGTGCAGCTAACTGCGTATTAGAGGGTTTTAAATTTTTTCCAGAGGAAGGAGGAAAGGAAAAGATCCTTGCATCTTGGCAATCTGGAACTGATGGAGCAGGATTTATAGATCCTCCGACTTCCCTTTCATTGCTTCTTTTTTCCTGGGGGTAAGAGGGGGATCTATAACAAACAGCTTTCGGTGTGGCTGTGCAAAAAAAGAGCTAAAAATGAAAGCTGTGAAGGTGGTGTGATGTACCAAGGAAAGACAAGCACCAGGGGTCAGCTTTACTAGATTCCCTCTTTGTTAGCTGGCCGTGAATGAGGACATTTGAGTCTGGTGGCACCTGGCTGAGGGTTCAGAGAGTAATGACTAGTCCGTGGTGCGACCTGTGCCCAGGCATGGTGACCAGTGTGTTAAGCCCTGTACTGCGGTTGTCCAGTTTTACATATGAAGAAACTGAGGCAGAGAGAGGTTACAGAACAGCCCAAAGTGACCCACCTAGGAGACAGCAGAGCTGAAACTAGATGCCCGGCAGCTTGGCTCCAGGGCATGGATGCCACCTGCTGCACAGATAGCAGCCCTGGGCCTGCCCAGGGTCCAAGGGGAGTCCCACGGCCCCTCCCAGGAAACTCCCCTCCGGGAGCTGCAAACCCCTCACCTGGAAGAGGAAGGGTGGCACCCCTTGGTCTTGGAGGCTTCCTCAGCTCTGGTGGACTTTGATTGTAATCAAATTAAGAGTGTAAACAAGACTTATTAGGCTTTCAATTACCTTCGTGGCACTGATTTGCATATGGACAATGTGTTAATCACAATGCCTTTTTGAGTCACTCATTAAAAATCTGGGAGAAGGCAGAAATCTTTGTAGGCATCAAGTCTGGGTCACTGCAGGGACTATTAAGGGATCCTGCTGCCTAGCCCCGACTGACCTTTTCCGGTCCCTTCTACGCAGCACTCTGTGGGCCTCTGGAAAGTGGAAGGACGGCCTGTCGACAGCTCATTGGTTCAGGACCAGACAGGGACAAACCCGCAGTGCTCCACAAACCACTGAGCTCCAGCCAGACATGTGGGTACCCAGGGTTCCTCCCAACTGCTGACATGCTCAGAAGCTGGTTCCAGAGGTCAGAGGCATAGGCTCCGACTCACAGAGTGATGCTGCAGTGCTGACCTGCATGGCCTGTAATGGGTATGACCGTGATGCCTGAACTACAGAAATACAACAGTCACAGCCTCCCCACCGAACAGCCTGGGACTTCGAGCATCTTGCCTCCCTCACCCTTTCCCGTTTGCTTGTCCCCAGAGAATTCAGACAAGGAACCCTGCATCCTGGAACAGCCACACACCTCCAAGTACCGAATCACGAACACGCAGGGTCCCTAAGCTCACCCCCACCGAAAGTTTCCTTAATGAAAGGCAGAGAGGAGCTTCCTCCCTCTAAGTCACCAGACACAGCTGTGGAGGAGGGCGGGCATAGAGTTTCCTACTGTGACAGCACCTGACTTTCTCTTCCACTTCCTTTACTTCTCGTTTGGGAAATTACAGGAGGGACTGAGAAGGTGAGGCACCCCAGTGGAGTTCCTCTAAAAATGAGAGACTCACCACCTGGAGGAAATTCACAAAGTTATAGGCAGAGAGCAGCCACTCTCCAGTCACAGGCCACAGTGTGCCCTCGGAACAGCTCTGGCCTGAAGGGACATGGGTTGGACCTTGTTCAACAGATGACACTTCTTTCTGGTCTCAACTGCCCCATTATCAATTGGGAAATGGGGCGAGGTGTGGATCAGGCTCGGGTTAATGACTAGAAACCATGTCACCAGTCTTGAATGGCCAGTGGGGAGGAGGGTGAAGGGCCGAGCGCTGTGTGTGGTTCACTGCCCTGCCCCTTCCTGGCTGTGTGTTCTTGGGGAAGTCACTGTCCCACTGGGGCTTCCCTCCCAGTTCAGCCACTGGAGTGAAGGATATTGCCCAGAACGCCTGTTGCCTTGCTGTGCTGCTATTCATCAACACTTAGCAAGTCTACCCATAGGCAGAGCTCTCCCTTCTCTCAAGAGGCCACCACTTTGCCTTCTCTAGCACCCCATGGGCATGCACGGGAGGCTGAAGCGGGTGCACTGGGTGCCAGACAGTGGCTCTTCAGTCACAGCATTTCTTTAAAAAGCCATTGAATTCTGCAATGCCATCCAAGTCCTTCAAGGTCAAGGTCCAAGTCCTTCAGGGTCAAAGTCCACCTCCTCTGGGCAGCCTCTTGACTGTCTCAGCCTGGCTACCTTCTTCCTAGACAACCCCAAAGCCAACCTGTCTATCACCAAACCCTAGCTTTGCCTTGATCTGCCAGCTCGCAATTTTGCCTCACCAAGTCTTTCCCAACCAGCGAGCGTCAGCTCTTGGAGCAGAAACCCCCTTCATCTATTTAACCCCAGGACCAGGCAGCCTTATGGTTCCAGCTCAACTCAGCAAAGACTGGGCCAAGGGCTGGCTGCGGTCACGGCCAGGCAGGTCTGTGGCAGGTCTCCAGAGGAGCTGGCCTGCTATCAGCAGCAGCAGCTTTACTGAAACGACTCAGAGGAGGGGTGGCTGAGAAGGATGTGAGATGTGGGATGATGAAAGGCAGGATGATTCTGGCAGGACAGAGAGTTAAGGAGCTAAAAGGTAACAAGGGTAAATGCAACGTGTGTGGCTTGGATTGCACTGCCTGTGCTCAGTGGCTGGCAGCATTCAGCCAGAGAAGACCTGTGGCTTCTAGCCAGGCCGGGGTCAAGCGGGGGAAGGTAGATGAAGGAGGGTTTGGCCTCAAGAGTGGTGGTTCTCAACCACAGGTGATATCTCTGTCCTTTAGATGTGTGAGAGTCCTTTAGCAATGCCTGCTGCTGCTGCTAAGTTGCTTCAGTCATGTCCGACTCTGTGCGACCCCACAGACAGCAGCCCACCAGGCTCCGCCGACCTTGGGATTCTCCAGGCAAGAACACTGGAGTGGGTTGCCATTTCCTTCTCCAATGCATGAAAGTGAAAAGTGAAAGTGAAGTCGCTCAGTGGTGCCTGACTCTTAGCGACCCCATGGATTGCAGCCTACCAGGCTCCTCCATCCATGGGATTTTCCAGGCAAGAGTACTGGAGTGGGGTGCCATTGCCTTCTTCGAGCCATGCCTGGGGAGGGGTCATTATAGGAACTGAGTGGGCAGGAGTCAAGACATGACAGGCCCCACAAAGTCCTGCACCATAAAAAACTACCCTGGCCCAAAAGGCCAATAGTTTCCCACCCCCAAAAACAGCCACAGAAGGAGGCTGCTCTAAGCGTCTGAGCTGTCAGATGGAAGGTGCAATGAGGCAGCGACCCTGAGAAGGGGTGGGGGGCTAGGTGGGGAGAAGCGCTTCAGAGTGAGGCAAGGAACCAACCCCCATCCTGCTCGAGCAGGCGCTGGACCCAAGGAGCTCTAAGCGCCCCTTTAGGCTCCAAGAATCAATTGCCTCTAATTCGATTTATGAGCATAGCCAGTACCCGACTTCCCGGCAGCGCCCTGACGGTGTGACCCAGGTCTCCTGCAGCGCACTCTGGGCTGCAGGTGCCGCGGTCAGGCCGGGTAATGAGTGTGGAGCGCCGCCTGCAAACACCCCTCCCTGTGGTCAGCAGGGACTCGCGCTGGAGGAGCAGATGGCACAGCAGGCTTTGCCGTTCTGGGGTCAGCCTGCGGAGCGCTCCGAGAGAACAGCCCTGCTCAGCCAGGGACCTGCAGGCTAATTAACCAGGACGCTGGCCGGTCCTGACCACACGCTCCCTCTGGGGTTGGTGGAGGGCAGACTGGCCAGTTCCTCAGTGATGCTGGGTTTCCGTGGCCCTGCCCCTGTGTTGAAGGCCCAGCCTCCCTTGACTCCTGCCTGGGTGGCCTGGGCCGTGACCTTCAGCCCAGTGACCTTCCTGAATGCCTTTCAGTCCTGCCTATGATTCTGCTCAGGAAACAGGGAAGGCTCTGGGTTTAGGGATGCTAACGTTCTACCGAAAGTCTAGAACCTAAAGGAGAGACAGCTCTCCACCAAAGGGATCAAGCAGTCAAGCTGCATAAGATGGCACTTTCAACTTCTGTTTTGATGGGAGACAAATAGCACTCACCCATCAGGATTTAAAATACGACACCTGGATTTTAGAAAACGTATTGCCCTCCTAACTATTCAGGGGCCCCACCCCAGTCCTCTCACCTGGGGACATGTCCAAGACCTGGGGGCCCGAGGGGTGGCTGTCCAGCACCCGCCCAAGCGGCGCCTGGCCCCACCGCGGGTGGCGCACGCGCACTCACCTGTGCGACAGAGTGGGTTTCATGGAGCTCATGGAGTTGAGGGGGGGCTGCATGGGGAGTTTCCCGGGGGGGTCGCTCTGGCGGCTCTTCTGATGTCGGAGCAGCAGCAGGCGGCCGAGCTCCTCGCACCAGGAGGAGAGCAGGGCTGCAAGGAAGGACAGGAGGGTCAGCGGGCTCGTGACCGGCCACGGCGCCTGGCCGCGCCCGGCCCAGCTCGCCCACCCAGGCTGGGCGCTCCCACAGGCTTTGCCCCCACCTCGACGCCGCTATTCTGGCCCCCTCAGTATTCTTGCCTGTACAGTGGGATCAAACACCTGAAGGAAAGAGGACCGAAAAGCTGCTGTTGCTGAAGGAGATCAGAGGAGGGCAGAGTGTAACGGCAAAGAGGGGAAGAGTCAAGACAGAGAGGACCGCAGAGGCAGGGCCAAGGCGAGGCCGGAGGCCAGGCACAGACCGGCGTGGGCCCAGGTTAGGAACGGCTGGCTGCTCCCGCACGTATCAGTGAGGNAGGAGGGCAGAGTGTAACGGCAAAGAGGGGAAGAGTCAAGACAGAGAGGACCGCAGAGGCAGGGCCAAGGCGAGGCCGGAGGCCAGGCACAGACCAGCGTGGGCCCAGGTTAGGAACGGCTGGCTGCTCCCGCACGTATCAGTGAGGCCCACACCCTCAGGCTCCCCTCAGACTCTGGACAGTCAGCTCAACATGGCTTCCTCCCCATGGGTGGGACCCCAAAATCACAAGGTTTAAACAAAATCTGGATCCTTCCTAGAACCTGTTGCTGTTCCCAGGAGTGTTTGCAGAGTTCTCCTTCCCCCCAAGGTGCCCGGAAGAACACAGGTACACCCACCTTCCAGGCAAAGCTGTGATGAGTCCCTGTGCTACTGGGCACAGACGCTTGAAAGGACAAAGGATTTCCAGGGCCCAGGGTGGCCCAGGGGTGGGGCAGGGGCCGAGCCAGGGTCTGCCGGGGGCACCAAAGGCAGGAACACAGGAGAACCCTTCCCATCCAGGCTTGGGGAGGCCTCAGAAACTAGGAAACGCTGCCAGAATAAGCTAGGTGTTGGGGGATGAGAGAACTCTCCTTCATCCTGAACTGTGCCAGTGAGGCCACTAGAGGCCAGAAGCACCCTCAAGGTCAGTTTCTGGCCAGTCCGAAAGCTGAGGTCTGGGGACGGAGTCGGAAGTCAGGAATGCTGGGTTGTCACCACCTCGCTGTGTGATCCTAAGGAACTCACAGACCCTCTCTGGGCCTCGGTTTGCTGGCAGGGAAAGAGGAGTCATGACTCACGCCCTGTCTTTCCTCCAGGGCTGTGGTCAGGGGCAGAAGGGGAAATTGTGGAGACTGCGGCAGCAAAACGGGTTGATCACAGCCCAGCCAATGCCCCACTCCTGCCGTCAGACTAATTACTGTTCTGAGGAGTCGACTCCGTCAGGGGGTCAGGAGCCTTCTGAAGCAGGACAGGGCGCAGAGCCCACTGGCTCATCTCCAGGGTCTGCTGTCTGAGCACTGTACAACACGCTTGTGTGTCTTTCTGAATCCATCCCCTGTGATCCACGGTATCGGCTGTTCTCCCCATTCTACAGATCAGCAGACTGAGGCTCAGGCAGAGGAAGTCACCTGCTCACAGCAACCACTGCAGGGAGGGGCAGACATACAGATGGTGCCCCTGCTGTGTGTCCTGGTGGGTGCAGCCCAAGGCTGAACCAGAGTGTGGGGGAGAAGAGGAAACTCTTCACAAGGCCCAAACCGGGACTTCCCTGGTGGTCCAGTGGTTAGAAGCCCCGCCTGCCACTGCAGAGGATGTGGGTTTGATCCCTGGTCAGGGAACTAAGATCCCACATGTCACAGGGCAACTAAGACCCAACACAACCAAATAAATTAAAAAAAAAAAAAGGGGGGGGCCCAAATCAGGCGGCCACGGTCTCCAGCGCCCTGACTCAATGAGAAACTCTTCCTGCTTCTTCGGAGCCACACCCTTTACCGTGTTCAGCGTGTGATGGGGGAGGAAGCATGGATACACAAGGCCCAGGAGAGATGGCACAGGGCTGCCAGTTCAGACCACCAGACCTCGGACAGGCTCCCTTGGTAGCCCAAGGCCCAGAGAGGCAGGCTGGGCCCCTGG
This sequence comes from Neotragus pygmaeus, assembly GCA_006410875.1. Taxonomy (NCBI): domain Eukaryota; kingdom Metazoa; phylum Chordata; class Mammalia; order Artiodactyla; family Bovidae; genus Neotragus; species Neotragus pygmaeus. Next base: position 390,204 of record SJYV01056055.1, read on the forward strand.
CCCAGGGAGGCTCTATCAGGAGTGTAGAGAGAGGGGCCCGGCAGGCAGCTTTTAGGACCAGCAGAACACTGTCCATCCAGCTGTGCTGAGTGCTGGCTAGGAGGGAGGTGCTCACGCTCCCAGGGGCCTGCTGGGGACCGAAGGGCGAAGGAAGGGTGGGGGTTCTTGTGGGGATGGGGGTGGGATGGTGAGTGGTCCTGCCAGCATCACTGAGTATTTTTGCCTGGCCTGTGTGGTGGGCAAAGATGCTCAAAGAGGCAAGCGAGGTTGGCATACAATCTGTGCCCTTCTCAACTGGGCACCTGTTTCTCCCTCCAGGAGAGGGGATCAGTGGCCAAGCTGTGTCTAAGAGCTGCATCCTGCCCCCTCTGGGGGCCTCACCAGGCCACCACCTGCTCAGGGAGGAGGGTGCCAGAGAGGAGAGGCCCCCACCCTGGCTTTTGTCTGCCCAGAAACCACGGTAGAACGCCCCCGACGTGGGTGCCCGGCAAACATCTGCCACAGCTGGAGCGGGAAGCGGCCTATTCATCGAGGCTGGAACAAACAGAAATGAATTACCAGATTGCTCCATTCTTCTCCCAGGCCCCTAGTTACCGCTTCTTGTGCGGGGGGGCACCGGGCATCTGGAACCTCATTTGCACGCCAAGCACGAGGCCCAGCGGATCACAGCGATGGAGGGGCCGCTCGGCTGCCAGCACAAAGGATGGCTGCAGATGGTACCGCCTGCTGCCTGCCCTGCCCACGGCTGCCCCTCCTGGCCCGCGCTCCTCCTGGGGGGCCACCGAGCCATGGGAGGGGCTGGGGGCACCTCGGGGGGCATTCGGAGCTTTCCTCCAATGTCACAAGCCACTCCCCCATGTGGTCAAGGACGGCCCTTGTCTTCCTATTGCTAGGAGAGTGGTTTTCTGTAGAGAGAATAAAGGGAGTGGTGCAGAGGGGCCTGGGATGCTGTGAGCAGATGTGATGTGGGTATTAGGCGGCCCCGACACAACACAGATGCCAGGACAGCCGCATTCCTACAACCAAGAGGGAAAGGATCGGGAGCGAGGGAGGCACCACCCGGCACCCCCTCGGCCTGAGCGGCCAGCTGGCAGAGGCCACGCGGCAGACGCAGACTGAGGAGACACAGGGCAGGCTCTCGTCATGGTGCAAGCCAACACAAGCCATTCTGAGGCAAATGCTGGTTAGTGATAACACACGAGGATTTGCAGCCACAAACCCAGAGACTCAGGAGGACAGACAGACAGAGGCAGGCAGGGGATCACACAGGACAGAAAGACAGCCTGGCAGGGTGAATGTCTGGGTGTGCGTCTGTGGGTATGCCTGGATCTGGGCTGTCTGTACACGGCTGAGTGGAGCATGCCTCTCTGATGAGGTGACACCAAAGTCTACAACAGTCCCAGGAGAGGGGAGGAGAGGAGACAATGGTGAGCAGGCCGTGGACGTGATGACCAAGTGTCCTGGCTCTGGGGATCCACAGACCCGGCTTGAACTGTGCCCTGACATTCTCTAGCTGGGAGATTTCACACTGGCTGCTTCACTNCAGTCCCAGGAGAGGGGAGGAGAGGGGACAATGGTGAGCAGGCCGTGGACGTGATGACCAAGTGTCCTGGCTCTGGGGATCCACAGACCCGGCTTGAACTGTGCCCTGACATTCTCTAGCTGGGAGATTTCACACTGGCTGCTTCACTGCTTGGAGCTCAGTTTTCCCATCTGTGAAATGGATTTTTATAGGAGCTGCCCACCTCAGAGAGTGGACGTAAGCTGTAAATCAGTGCTGTTAGTCAACCAAAAGAGAGGGAGGGTCGGCGGAACGTCCAAGCAGAAGCCAAAAGACAAGGAGGGTTGGTGGAGGCCCAAGTGACCCTGTAACTCTCAACAGCCCCAGAAAAATAACCGCTCAATTGCGCACCCACCTCTGCCTTCACACGGCACCTGGATAGCTGGTGAGGTATGGACTCCACAATCATCCCAGCTCGGTCTCTACCACCCATGTGAGACCTTGAGCAAGTCACCTACGTTCCTGTGCCTCAGCTTTCTCATTTCTAAACGGCGGTAGAGGTAATTCTACTCCCTGTCTCACAAACCAGCTGTCAGGATGCTGGCCAGGTGCTGAGTTACACCACCATGCAGTAAAGGAGCAGCATCAGGCACAGAGCAGTGTTCTACGTATGTTTGCTACAAAGATGATCAGTATTATTGACCTTGGTAGGTAGACAAGCAACCAACAGGACGGGCTTTGGTGTCTCTGTCCACCTCTGACCATACAGCAGCAGCCCCAGGGGGTCAGTGGAAGAGAAAGGGGCTTCCAGCCAGGGAGAAGACAGACAGGTTGCCCTTTCACACTCCCACCGCCTGCATGTGCCTCTACAGCTTATCCAGGAAGCCACAAGGGGCACCAGGGTTCCATGGGCTTAAATAGCTAAGTCATCTGCCGGCAGCACGTGTCTTAGAGTTGAGGCCACGGCACGGTGTGACTGGTGGCGTGTTTTTACATCCAACAGCGGTGTGTGTGACAAAGGGGTCTGTCTCCCATTCCTGGGACCCAGCAGGTGTGTCTAGGGGCCCCTGCACCAGAGGGTGCTGTGGTGCGGTGGCACAGACGTCTATGGGAGAGAAGTAGGCATGAATATGGGGTCTGAGAACCACAGAGGACACAGCAGGCAGATCTGAGGATGGGCATGGGGGAGAGCCCAGTGCCTGATATTTGCTCCCAAGAGCTCCCTGGCTTCTGCCCCTGCAGCTGGCAGCCACCATGGTGTCCCTCAGAGACAAGTAAAAGGAAACCAAATGTAGAAATGAGGGGAGGTCTGGAGCGAAGCTCTGGGGCATCTTAGTCCAGGCCTGTCCGAGATGTGGTCTGCCTGGAAACAGTGACAGGCCCTGTGTTTGCCTCAGCCTGCAGCTCCCAGCAGAAGAGATGCCCAGGCTAGGCTGATTCGATGAACTAGCATGGGGCTGCCAGTCTTACCTGAGAGAGGCGGCAGAAGGAAGGGGCTCCATGGCTGGATCTGGGAACCGTCGGGGCTCCAGGTAGGGAGGGTGGAGCTGTAATCTCCAGACCAGCAGAGTAACTGGCAGACAATGAGTCACTTGTGGGCGGAGGGGAGGCAGAGGCTGGGGTCTGGGAGTCAGAACATCAAAAGGGCAGATGAGCCCGCCTGGGCACATGCAAAAAAACTGCCCCTTGCCAGGCAGGGCTTGGGCTTAAAAAGGAGCCAGAAAGCATAGGCACTCATGTGGCCACACACACACACACCCACACACACAAAAGGCATTTGTTCCCTATGAAGGGAAGCAGAGGGATATTCAGACAGTGAGAGGCCAGGATGTTCAGTCCTGGTGAGGTCTGGGAATGGGGAAGGGATAGGAGCAGCTGTGGCGGGTGCAGGGAGGATGAAAGGCCGTCTGAGGAGGAGGGTACAGAGACCTGGATGTGCGGGCCAAGCAGGAGAATTATCAAATGTGCTGCAGCCTGGGGAAGCTACATGCAAAATGAAACAAAGGCGTATTAAGTATCAAAGAGCATCTTAGCGGCTAAAAGGCTGCTGGAGAACAGAGGAACTCTGAGTGTTTGAGTGTGTGAGAGGAGGGCTTCTGAGACTCAAGGATGAGGCAGGGCTCGGAGTGCCCAGAAGGCATATCTGCCAGGAAGCAGCCCCTAAAATTGTGCTTTTGGGGGGGCTGGAGAGGAAGAGTCAGAGTGTGGCAGAAAGGGCCCCTGGGAACATGCAAATGGGGTTCACTGTTCAATGAAATATACTAATGATACATTTTCAAAACGCTTCCATACATTAGCTTACTACATCCACACAAGACCCTCTGAAGTGGCAGCAGGAGCTCAGTGGTCCCTCTCCCAGCAGGGAAGTCTGGCCACGGGCCGTGCCTGGTGAGTCAGGGCAGAAGAACCAGTCCTCCATGATGCTGGGCTCCTCCCCACCTCTCCTCCCGGCCACAACTGAGTTCCTGTTCCCGGATCCACTCGAACTCCCCAGGATCACCTCAAGCCACCCCGGGAAGACGGGCACCCCACTCCGCCCCACCCTTGGGTCACTGCAGCCTGATCATCTTTGCAGTCTGTCGCCTCTGCTTCTTGCCTGTTCCAATCACCTTCTGCAGCGCCGTCCTTTCCTGAATGATGACAAGTGCGCTCTATCATTTATCTCAGTCTCCAGTCCCGCCTCCTGCCAACCCACACGCTACAAGGCGGCCAGAGGAATTTTTCCACAAATGTACGCTGTTCACCTCTTTCCAGTCTGTGTCCACAGAGGCTGCATAGGGCCTGGGAGACGGCAGAGGCCCAGAAAACATGCTGATTTCACTGAGAGTCAGGCTACCCCAGGGAAAGTTGCGGGGCGGGGTGTTCTACAGTGAGAGCGTGAACCCCGAGGGCCAGGATGGGATTCCAGGGCTTTGCTTCTGCAACCCTGGCACCCAGCACAGGCTACGAAGCCAGCTCACAACTAACAGATTAAAATGTATTGCGTCTAATTACCCAGTGCGCAGAAGACAGGCGAGACAGACACACACTAGACACACTGCGTCTGAGACCCAGTCGATCAGGCTCATACACGTGACCTGGCATCCTACAGCTTTTCAGCCTGCCAGCAGCTCCCCACTCCTCAGGGTCAGGGACCCAGCTCCAGGAGCACCAGGCCTGAAGGCACTCTGATTCACCATGTGTCCAGGTTGCTGCTGACCACCAAGTCAAGTGACACCTGATTGTGACAGGCACACCCCACCAGCAGACCACTCCAAACTAGGGAATGAAAGGTAAGCGGACGACAGAAACAACACCGTCTCGTTAACGCAGAAGAGCCAGCTGTGGGCACTGGTGTTCACGTTGGTGCGTCCGTCACACCCAGGATGACAAAGGGACTTCCTAGAGCATCCCACCCCAGGCTCCCTGGAGATGCTGCTGCTGTTCCTCCTCTGCCTCCTAGACCCAGGCCACACCCTCCTCCCCTCTGACCTTCTTTTATCTCCCAAAACATGGAGTCCTGCTGGGAGCCACTGCCCAAGGAAGCCTGGGAGGGTGAAAACCAGTGAGGACTCCTGCCTGTGCCTGGGGACCAGGGTTCTTCTACTCTGCAGATCTGGGCAGAGAAAAGGAAGGACAGTGAGACCCCGAGGGATGGGTGAAGGGGGCTGCTGAGATGATGATGGCCGCCTGGGCTGGGCTCTCCATCTCATCTGTAAACTGGGGAGTCAGTAAGGAAGCTCTCCTCACAGGCCTGGTGTGAGGGGCCCTAAGATGAGGGAAGGGCCTGAGATTTAAACCACATGTGCAAGATGGCAAGTCTTAAGCTAGAGTCTCAGCTGGAAACTGGAAGCTGTGAAGTGCTCTCTCTTGCTTTCAGACAGCAGAGTGGCTAAGAGCACAGACTCCAGCCAGGCCAGCTGGGTTCAAATCCCAGCTCAGCCACTTAGCAGTTGTGCGACCATGGGTAAGTTACTTAACCTCTCTCCGCTCCTGTTCCCCTTTTGATAAAGTGGGGATAATAAATATCACCTACCTCCGAAGCCATCATGAGGATTAAACAAACTGATACACATAAAATGCTAGCGTGATGCTGAGCGCGCTTCCCCAGTGGCTCAGTGGTAAAGAATCTACCTGCAGTGCAGGAGCCACAAGAGATGAAGGTTCAATCCCTGGGTTGGGAAGATCCCCTGGAGGAGGGTGTGGCAACCCACTCCAGTACTCTTGCCTGGAGAGTCCCATGGACAGAGGGGCCTGGCGGGCTATAGTCTATAAGATTTGGACATGGTTGAAGCAACTTATGACACACGCATGTGCATGAGGCTGAGCATATAGGAAGGACGGTAAGAATACACTGTTACTGTTTCTGTTGTTATTAAGAGGTCTCTGTCTCCCCATCCACATACTGCAGCTCAAATAAAATACAATCTCTTTCATCCATCTGCAGGAGGATCACAAAGAAGGCTTACGTGCCCTGGACTCAGTCTTACATGACTTTCTTCACACTGGGTGTGCTCTGGGTGGTGCTGTTCCCCAGCACCCAGTGGAAACCACATCCAATGTTGTTCTCTGCCAGACACTCTGAATTCGGCAGACCAGGGCCCCCACGGAATTAAGTCCCAGCAGCCACTCACTCTGACTCAGCTGAGGCCATGCGGTGCAGGGGGCTAATCTGGGTGGGCTCCTGCCTGCAAAGTGCCTGGGCGGCAGGCAGACCCTTGGCCCCTCCTCAGTCCCTAGGTCCCTGTGTGTCCAGCAAGAGGCTGGACGGGAGCCAAGTTCAGGATTCTTGCTCTGATCTGTGACCCCTGAGAAGAGAGCTGTCCCCGGAATTATCTGCCTGTCCTCCTCTGTGGGCCCACCATTGCTGGGTGTCTCAGAAACAGAGAAAAGGCCCCCTCCCGGCCAGTTCTCTCGGACCATCTCCTCCCCGGAAATGGCAGAGGATACATGTGCCCACAGAACGTCAGGGCCAGGGGCCGTGACTCAGGGCTGGGGGCTGTGGTTGTCTGACCTCAGGAACTCATGCGTCTGCTCTTTGTGGCCACTGACCCAGCGGGCAGCCGGGGGCCACGTGTGTATCTGTAAAATGGGGTGAGGGACTATGGATGGGGAGGACTGCTGGGATCACGGGACGGCACATGGACAGGCCTTTTGCTTTCCCAACCGACTGGTCCCCTCTGCCTCACTGCAGCCTCACGATGCCCGGCGAGGGGCTGGCCAAGGGTGAGGCTGTCTGTGTTTCATGGAGCAGAAACTGAGGCCCAAGAGGTGATCCAAGCAGCGCCTCCTCGGCTGCTCTTGGATGCTTTCCCTTTCACCCCCAAAGTCAGTGATGTCACCTATCTGAGAGAAGGTACATCCCCGGGAGATGCCTCCCACCCACCTCCCACTCCCAAGATTCGGCACCACCCTAGTGCACTGTCCCTGGTCAGCTTCCAGTGTGACCTCGGGTAACTTCCTTCCCTCTCTGGGCCTTATGTAAAAGAAAGGTAAGAGCCTGCGCTTTCTGAAATCTGTTCCCCATGCATCAGCCCTGTCCCCAGAGGACCCCTCCTGATCCCCTCCTCTTGGTCCTGCAAATGCCAGTGTGCAACAGGATCCAGGTGTGACAGCACCCGGGGATGTGGGTGGGTGGGCAGGTGGGCGGGAAGGACTAGACAGCCTCAGGAACTGGGACTTCTGACAGGTGAGAACCTCCCCGTGGTTACAGGAAATGTCATGCCCTGGGAGCTTGCAGGTTGAACTTGGGTGACCCTGACAGCTGACCCCTAGAACATAAAACCAGAGATGTTTTCCTTGAGGGAAAACCCTGCTCTCCTGCAGAATGGCTGCATCATCATGCTGGCAGCAGCAGCAGCACACTGTCCTGAGTTTCAACTGCTTCTGGCATTTCTAGATCATTCCCACACTTGGCAGCCAGCTCTGTCATCTCCCATCACTGTGGGAAAGAAAGTCAAAACAACAAAGGAGCAACGACTGGCCCTTTGGCTGTGAGTGACCCCGTTCCTCTCCAGCTCTTCCTGGCTGCCCCTCACCCACCCACACTCGGGCCCGGCGTGCAGGGAGATCAATCAGGGGCGTGGTGCCCGGTCCCAGGATTTGCAGAGAGGCCTGTGGCCCGGCCCACTCAGCCCCGCCTGCTTCCCCGGGCAGATCCTGCCACCTGCAGTCCGGTGGTCCAGGCAGGCAGGAGAGGGCCTATGGGGTCCCTCCCTCGGGAAGGCTCCACCAGTGTTCCCACCCCCTCTCCCCACGGGCTGCCTGGGCTGGCAGGAGCTGGGAGTCTCCAAGCCTGTGAACTCACCCTGGGAACTGAACTCTGGGGGATCTGGAGCTGCAGACAGCTGATTCCCAAACCAGTTCTGCTGGCCCTCAGCCCCGTGGAGGAGGAGGTTCTGGGACCCAAGAGAAGTCAGACAGGTCGAGCCTGTCCGTAAACTTTAGGAAAATCCCATCCCAGAAAATTCCTTGTCCATCTCACACTATCCTCTGGGCCTAGTGAATAACTCAGATTCAACTGGAAAGACACCTGAAACAAGCTCAAGGTGGGGCAGGGGGTTTCATCAGAAAGACAACGCACCGTTCTTCTCGGGGGTGCCCTGCAGACCTACTAGCCTGAGGGATGGGCCTGGACAGGGCAACAGCAAAGAAGCATTGCTATTTGCCGAGAGCAGCTGGTAGGGCGCTGCCAGGTACAGCACCCCGCAGGGGCACTGGCTCACACGCCTTTGCCCCCCGTGGACTTTTATAAGCCACCTGATGGTGGGGAAGTCACAGCTCCCATCTTAGAGATAAGGGGTCACAGAGAAGCTGGCTAACCTGGCTTGGACACGCCTGAGCTTGTGGCAGACCAGGACTAAGGCAGGACCCCCTCATCTTACCTGGGGTATTTGCTAGTGGGGGGCTGAGTGTGGAGATCTAGACCATCTCCGTTGAAAATTATGCAGCGTTAGAAGCGAAGCAAGTGTTCTGAGGAGGGGAGGTGCCCTGAGGACCCAATGGACCGAGCCAGGAGGCCTCTGTGCACTTGACCCCAGATTCCAGGAGAACCTAAGTTCCAACAGGACAGGCCTCTCTAGCTACTTGAGCATGGGCCAGAATATCCATGGGGCTGGGGAGTGGTGTGAGCTGAAAGCCAAGAGTCTTCCCACCTCCATCTCATTCTGAAGTAGCCCTAGAGCAGGATGGAGGAGATCCAGAGGCCCAGGGTGGGGAGGATGGTCTGCCCAAGCCACCAGCCCCAGGGTGACACTCCCAGTGCGTTTGCAAGGCAAGACGGGAGCCACACTCCCCCTGCCTCCTGGCAGAGACCACGCCCCTCATTCCTGCTGGCCACCTGTCCTCTCCTCCACAGGCAGTTTCTCCTGGGGGTTAAACACTGCCGCCTGCCGCTCCCCACTCAGGGAACCCGAGGGTACGGAGAGGACACAGGAGTCAACTTCTTCCCTGGGCACTTCACTTTCCTGAGGCCTCCCGGCTGTGTACTCCATTTGGCTGCGTCCTCCTGCTCCCAGTTTAAGAAGGAGAGGTTGATGTGGGGCCAGGCCTTGGCCAATCAGATCCCTGAGACCAAACACACGGCCTTCCACCTTTGCAGGGGGCCAGAAGGCCATGGGTCTGAGGGCTCTCTCCATCTGCTCCGGTCCCCTTGTCTAATCTCAAGCCCTTGGCTCTTCCCGTCGGAGCCAGGAGCCAGCGACAGACCCAAGGACCCTCACCCAGTCTGGGCTCATAAAGCCAGGGTCGACTGCCTTGTTTCAGAGCCTCAGGGTTTCTATAAAGAAACCATCTGGAAAACCTCCAGCCCTGAAGAGTGGCCAAGGGGACGTATGGTGTGGTGGCAGGGGCAGGACAGAGGTGTGGGGGCAGGCGGCACTTTGCTGGTGATCCTTGATCACTGGGAGTTGGGTTCAGGTCACTCACTGCTCTTTCAGAAAGAGCAGATTCTGGAAAAAGCTGCTCACCAGACCTCCAGCTCTCCTGCCTCCAACCATTTGGACCCCACCCCACTCCCTTGTTCCCCTGAATGAGTTACCTGGTTAACCTCAAAAGATGTCAAGTTCCTGGTGCAAGAAATGAAGACAGTGGTCCCTACCTGCTGCTCCCAGCTCCAGGCTTGTGAGGGGGAGGCCCAAGCACTGGGCAGATGGCTTAGAGGGGGGACAGGCTGCTCCAGCTGTAGTCACTCTGGAAATCAGCTCAAGGCTACCTGACCTGGCCCCATAGATGGCATTGGGTGGCACAGTCAGATGCTACTTCCTGACCCCGCACCATGGGAGATGACAACCTCCCAGTGGGTTCCCTATCCAGAACTGTGTAGCAGGGTTTTCTCTTATCCCCTTATCCAGCAAGGGCAGCCAACTGCCTGCACATTTCAACGTGTCTATGTCTTAGCTTCCTAACTGGCCACTCCACTCTTTTTCTGAGAACCCCTGAGTGTGTGTATTTGCTGAACCCTGGAAACCACCCATTCCTGGCTATCATGACCCCCTCCAGGTGCTCAGCAGAGGTTGGCAGTGGATGACCCAACTGCCCCCAAACACCGAGCTGGTTTCCATTTGTTCCACGGGGCTCTCCTTCTAAAAGGCAGGGGTTCCTGATGTATTTTGGAGACTATCTGTCACTCTTATAGCATGCTGTCTGCTTGTTTTATTTATGTGTAGGTACACACCATTCGAAGAAAATCTGACATAGAGACAGAATTTATAGAACACTTTGGGGGAAGCGGGGCAGGAAACGAGAGAGGAGTTTTCTCCTTGCAGAAGCTCCTTTATGTGATGAAATTATTCTCTGTGAGGTTTCTTTAAATATCCAGCTGCCTTGTTGCAATGAAAATAAGATTCATTTATAAGAATTCAATTTACATCGAGCACTTCCTGGCTGCGCCTGTCACTCGGGGTGTATGTAGCACACCTGGTGATGTCTAGGTAAGTGTGGCCTGGACAGTGAGGTCCCCTGGCAGGAGTGGGGCACCGGGGTTTCCAGGCCAGTGGTTCTTGGTCCTGCCTGTGCATCAGAAGCATCTGGAAGTCTTGTTCAAACCCAGAGCATTGGGTCTCACTCTTAGTGGGGTTTCTCATTCAGTGGGTCTGGGGTGGGATTTAAGAATTTGCATTTCTAACCAGTTCTCAGGTGATGCTGAGGCTGCTGGACTGGGGACCCCAGTTTGAGAACCACTGCTCTAGACTGATGGTTAAGCTCAGCTGCCATTTTCTGCATGAGCAGGGGTTGGGTGAGGGGAGGGCATTCCTCCCGCTCCCCTTCACACAAGCTCTCTGGCCAGGAGGACTGAGTGACTGACAGATGGCCTCTGACTATGCTGCTGATTGCCCCTGATCGTTGTGTTCAAGGCTCTGGAGGTTTGACCCTGGACTCTCTTCCAGGCATCAGGCCAGGAGAAAGAAAACTGGGCAGTCAGAAGTGGGTAGGCCTGGGTTTGATCTACTCTGAGAGTGGTGTGCTCCTGGGCAACACCCTACAGATGTGTGCATACCTCAGTCTCCTCACCTGCATGTCAACCTGTCTCCCCCAGCCCTTCTGAAGGTGCAACTGGCCAAGCTAGGGCGTGTCTACTTGGCTACATGGCATGCGGGATCTTAGTTCCCTGACAAGGGATTAAACCTGCATATCCTGCAGCAGGAGCTCGGAGTCTTAAACACTAGACTGCCAGGGAAGCCCAACAGGGCAACCTTGACAGTGGCTTCTGTGGACCGAGAACTTGATTCAGACCGGGCGCTGTCCTGGCCACTTGGCACACACCATCTCACTCAGGGCGACGCTTTAAGAGGTAACTACTGATACCGCTGCCTCCCCTCCACCACTCACTGGCGTGTTATCTGTGCGGCCCTGAGACCTCCCGGCCTGGGGGCTTGCCTCCTGGGGGCCATCAGGACCAAGCTGACTCCTGCAGGGCTCAGCTCCCAGGAAACAGCCCTCAGGGCAGCTCCAAGCAGGTGGGCGGGGGCTGACGGCAGCCCGGGCCAGCGGTGGTTCAGGCCGCTCCCGGCTTCTCTCCCAGAGCAGCTGGGGGAGGGCGTCGCCATTTGTTTAGGCCTCTGCAGTGTTTAATCACCAGCAGCGCTGCCTCCCTCCCTCCTCCCTGCTCCAGCGCCTGCTCTCTCCCTGCACGAAACGGCACTCCGCCTTCTGCCTCTGAGGGAAGCCATGAAAAACGAACACAGCACCCGGAGAGAAGGAGACAGGGAGCAGGCAGGGGTGTCGGAGCCAGATGACCAGCTAGAGAGGACAAGCTGGTCCCAGCAGAGCAGGCTCTTGTTGGCCGAGCTGAGGGGGCTCTGACGGGCCCTCCACGGGGTCTTGGATGGCCCTTGGTCTTGGGGTTGAGAGCACATTCATCTGCCTCTGAGTGAGCCGGAATGCAGAGGCCGGGCCTTCCTGCAGCTTTCGGAGAATGTGAGGACAGGAGTCTCTGCCTCTGCCCTGCAGAGGGCCAGGTCATGCAGGGACATGCCTTCGGGAAGGTCAAGTCCAGGCCAGCAGAAACTTGACACACTCTTTTTCTCCATCCATTTTCCCAACAATCCTGTGATGACAGTATCACTACCCCTATTTTCCAGGAGGAAACTGGTAAGCAGAGAGGTCAAACCTGCCCAACAGTAACCGGCCAGAACAATCAAGTGAGATCTACTTATTTTTAATTAATAAAATGACTTTTATTTACCTAAGTAATGCACACACAGTCTCCTTAGAAAGCTAACATTTCAGAGAGAGGGATTAGGACCCACACCTGTCGGCCTTCGACTCCACAGTTTTGCTATTACATCCGATGGTTCCACCTCGCTGTTAACACTTACTCTCCCTCCCTTCTTTACTTTTCAATGGTAGTTTTTGAAGAAGTAGTGTGTGCATGTGATTAAAAATATACAGAAGTAGAAACAAGATATGTTCTAAAGAACGCAGTCCCAGCTCCCCAGTCTTGTAGCTTAGTTCCTCCCACCAGGGAAATCGTGCTCGTGGCTTTGGTTTTCCTTCCAGAATTGTTCCGTCATTGACATGTATCGTGGTCTTTACACCATCTGCCTGGGAGTCTCCTGCCCTGGATATTCACATGGTTCAGCCCTTACCGGCTTCCCTGACCTTTCCAGCTTGTAGGTGGCAATGCCTACACCACCACCTGACTCTATTAGCCTCCCCTGCTCAATCCTTCTCCATGGCACTTACTGCCTTCTACTTTTTTATTTCATGTCTCATCTGGTACCCTACTCCCTGCACTGGAGCAAAAGGTCTTCCTTTTTTCTGTTGCTGTATTCATTGCCACACCCCCAGTGCCTAGAACAATACCTGACACACCGGTGACAATCGACGTCACCAGGAGCGCCTGCACGGGCACCGGCATGGGTCTGCAGCGGCAGACCCCACCTCGACCTAGAAGGTGGTGCGTCATACATGCTGAGCTCAGCCTCCTTTTTAAGAATACAAGTTTCAGCTCAAACTGATCGTTGTTCCTAGAAGACAGGAATGTGCTTTCTCTACCCCTTGTTTCAACCCAGGACTCAGCCTGGTCTGGAGCACATAGAGCCCAGAATGGCTAGACTGGAAACTTGACCCCTACCTCACACCACGAACCCCCCCCAAAAAAATTAGTAAAATAATACATTGTCTGGAAGATGGTATATGGAAGAAACTACTTTCATAAAGAGGAAATATCTCCATGACCCTGGGAATAAGGAAGACTCTCAAAGAGGATACAATAATCACTAACTATAAGGGAAAGTTGAGAATTTTTCAACATTAAAGTGAAGAACCTCTGGTATACCCCTCGAGACGAGCGGAAAGGCTATCACAGAGGAGGGGAGTGTCTGCACAAGACAGAAGGCAGAGTGCACGGCGAGTCCTAGATTAAAGGGCTCTGGGGATTCAGGCTCCCCAAGACTGCCTGCAGCCACCCAGGAAGGCTTCTCAGAAGAGACAGAAGGTGACTCCATCTCACTCATCACCCAGCTCCAGCCACTTCCTCCTCCTCCATGAAAAGCCAGAGAATTAAGACAGACGAAAGAGCCCTAGCCCCCTCCTCCTTGCCCCACTCGGAGATAACCAAGCAAGAAAAAACAAACGAGAGAGCCTTGGAACCTGGCAGGGCCTTGAGAAGCTGGGCTTGACAGGGCAACAGCGTTTAGCAAAGCTCACATCATCCATCACTGGGGCCCAGTCATTGAGATACTGGGCATTTGATTAAACTAATATGGGTGGCTGGGGCGAGGCATGGCTGGGCGCTTCCTACCCTCGCCTACAAATGAGACCGTCACACACAATCCGATTACCTTGACTGCCACATTTATCTCGGGAGAGGGGCCATCCATCACTCCTCAGCAGCTGGCTCTGCACGTCCTTCTGCAGGAGGGGAGTGAAGCATGCCCCAAGTTTCAGCAGGCAGTGCTCACCCGGTCATCCATTCCATCATCCTCTCGGCAAGCACCGCCCCAGGTGCCCAGTCTGGGCTGGGTCATGGGATGGCCACTGGGGCACAGAGGAGACACAGTCCTTGGCCGGGAGGGGTCCGTGGAGGGCGCATGAGGATGTGTGTGAGCTGGCAACCGAGGAGAGCCCAACGCGTGCTACACCTGGGGCCCAGGTTTGCAGCCCAGCTCCCTCTCCACCAGCTGGGACCCTGAGTATGACATGCCACTGATCTAGTCCTCAACTTCACCCCAGCGAAAGGGAATGGCAACACAGGGCAGCCTGTCCAACAGAACTCCTGCAGTGATGGAAATGTTCCATCTCAGAAGGGGGGGCCACGGGTCACGCATGGCTATTAAGCGTTTGGAACAAGGCTGCTGTCCTGAGGAGCAGAGTTTTACACTGTATTTAATGTTACTTCATTAAATTTGCGTGTGACCGGCCACATGGGGCTCTGGCTCCTGTGTAGGACATCGCAGATACAGCAGTAGCTGCTCTTTCAGGGTTGTGGTGAAGGGTCAAACCAGGCAGCCTTCAACTGCCCAGCCCTAAGCTCTGCATGACAAACGCTCACTGAAGGCTGGACCCCTCCTTCTCTAAGGCCAAGGATAACAGCAGTGGTCATCTGATAACATGGTCACCTCTACCGTCAAGTTGTCCAGCAGGGCGGGCGCTCTCGTTTTAAAGAAAAAGAAGCAAAACTCAGAGGCTAGGATGACGCAAAGCGTGGTGTGGCAGACACAGCTCGAGTCCAGGTGGTTGTGGTTTTGAACTCCCTGTCTCCCCACTGAACACGTGGGTGACCAGCTGATGCGCAGCAGGAGCGAAGGCCCGGGGACGGGGCATGTGAGAACACATCAGCTGGGAAGGCAGAGACCACAGTGTGCAGACGCCATGCTGACCAGCTTGCCCTCTGGATTGGACCCTTCAATGCCAGTGCCAAGGTGGGTGCCAGGCACACAGGGGCACCCCAGAGTCGCCCCAGCCCCTCCCAGTGCAGGGCAGCACCAGGACAGCCGACAAAACTTTGGGTTCTAAATATACCAACCCTAGGGACTTCCCTGGAGGTCCAGTGGTTAAGACTCTGTGCCTAAAAGCAGGGGGCACAGGTTCGATTCCTGGTTGGGCAACTAAGATCCTGCATGTTGTGAGGCATGACCAAAAAAAAAAAAAGATTTTTAAATATACCAACTGTAGATGGGGCCCCCTCCTGAGACTCTGAAAGAGGATAACCACGCGGGGGCCTCCATGACACGAGGACCAGGGGGAGGTTTATAGGATGTCAGTTTGCACAGACTGGAAGGCTGGCACACATGGGCTCAAGCAGCTTCACCAGGAACCTGAGTTCTGAGAGTCACGTGTCCTCAGCGGGGGCCTGGCCATCCCTTGTAGGGCTGAAGAGGGGATGAGGGGCACTCATGGGTGTGCGAGCGGAACTCAGCACCTGCAAGCGTCGGCACACGGGGACCTGTTCGAATCACGAGTACTGCCCGAGCTCTCAGAGCGGGTCAGAGACCGGGTGAGTCGCCCCCTAGCCTGCATCCTGTAGGTCTGGGAAGGCTGGAGAGACGGCTTTCAGAAACAAGCACTGCAGTAGGGATCTGAAGACCCCGCCCTTCACTGGCAGTCTGTGTGACCTGGTGCCAGCCACATCACACCTCCATCAAAAACGAGAATAAAATCACCAGCACGCCCTAATCCTTCTGTAAGGATCAGACAGAACATGCAAAAACACTTCTAACCTGGATTTGGACAATTCTGATAGAATCTAAGCATGCCAGTGGGCAGGCTTTCTCGGTAACTTCAGAGCAGCATGACCCTGGAGAGAAATCACCTCCCTAAGGGAAGACAAGCCCCCCTGCCCCCCTCCGCCCCGCAGAAACAGCTGGAGCTCAGGAGTCCAGTCTTCCAGACATTCAAGAGATGGCCTGCTGGCAGGGGACTCGTCATAAAACCAGAGGCTGGAAAAGGGCAGGCCCGGGTCAACGGAGGCCTGTTTTGTGAGCTCCTCCCGGAACCTGCCCTGGGGGTGGCTGGCAGGCTCCCAGGAATGGGCTGCCCGGGGGCTCCAAGCTGGCCTGGGTGTCTGGGGAAGATACAGGGGACATGCTACAGCTGTAGGAGGGAGTAGGCTGCTCTGGATGGAAGGCAGGAGGCTCCTGGCAGGAGAGCACCACTAGGCTGGGAGATGGGGAGAGAGGCCCATCTGGCTCCAGGTGGGAGCCAGGCCAGGAGAAGAGCCTAGAGGGATGAAGTGACCTGGAAGAGGCAGAGACGAGATGGGGCTGCGGAGAGGGAAAATCAGGGGGCTTGAGGAAGCCTCCCCTGAATACCCTCTCCCACCAGACTTACCTATCTCTGCTGGCCCAGTCGAAGGTATGGTATACTTAGCCACTCACACATTAGCATAAATGAGTTTGTAACAAACGGTACCAAGATGAGCAAGGAGCAATAATTAAAGGGAAAATAACGAGGTGGCGGAAGGTGGGCGGGCAACCTCCACAAAGGCAAGGAAGACACCAGTGGAGACCGTCCGCCCCCAGGACCACTGGCA
>SJYV01056055.1:406750-420261 GCA_006410875.1 Neotragus pygmaeus
GGGGGTAATTCTGCAGGCAATTGTCTTCCTATTTACAATGCGGCTCAGTGATTGCATGGAGGCTGCCGGTTCAGGCTGTAATTGTATGGTAATCACTTCTGTTTATGATCGATGCGGAAATCACTATTGTTTTCCAGCAGGCTTGTTAAATCAAAAAAGTGCAGGGGTGGGGAAGGAGGGTTTATTTCTGTGAGTTGGAGCCCCGGGAAAATGAAATTAAGCAGAGCAACTCATTGTCAGGGGGAGGCGGCTCTGACAGCAAAGATACCCTCACCAGCTCAGAACTAAGAGACACAGAGGGACAGAGAGATGCAGGGACAGTGAGAGACATATGGAAGGTGTGGATGGAGACACACAAGCGAGCAGAGCCACAGGGGGGCAGGCAGGGACGCTGAGGGAATGGCCAAGCTCGAGACAGAGATGGTCAGATATGCGGGTGCTCCAGAGGTGCCAGACAGGTCCTGCTGCTCACATATGCAGAGATGCCAAGAGAGAGGGCACCCCTTTCCACACACCCACACTTCACCAGCCCTGCTCTCATCCATTCCTAGGGAGGTGAGGACAACCCAGGTGCCAAGTAGCAGGCCAGGCACCACCTGCCCCATCTGGGATCTGCCTGCGTTCTCCTTGCCCCTGCCCCAAGGCCGCCTACCTGCCACCTGGAAATAGGGTGGCAGATGGCACCTGGGGGCTCAGGTGGCAGGACCAGGGCAGCGTTGTGAGTTGTGTGCTGTGAAGAATGGGGTGGGGGTGGGGGGCGCCACCCACCTGGTGGGCAGAAACCTGAACCTCCCAGAGGCTGCAGGGGGCGGACATGAGATGGGCGAGCGGCAGTGCCTCCCAGGCAGCTGTGGGCACTCCGTGGCATCACAGGGCCCTGCCAGCCCAGGCTGGAGGCCAACGCCCCGCAGGGAGCGAGCAGGCACCAGCTGCGTGTGCAGCTCAACAAACCCCTAAGCTGCAGGCTGAGCTTGGCTGAGGGCATATGTTTATTTTCTACTACCTGCTCCTCTTCCCCAGCAAGAGAGACCATCAGGCAATGTGTGGAAAATCATGACTCTGGCCAAAAGCACGAGGTGCTTGATTTCTAGAGCCTCCAAGCTCCACGCCCCTTGCCTCTGCCAGCTCCCCTTGCGGCGCCCGGTTCTCTACACCTGTCTGAACCACTCTCTGTGTTTCATGGTTCTGCCCCTGCCCCCCTCCAGGAAAGCCTGTCTGGGGTTCACTCACCTGGACCCTCCTCTCCTGGGCCCCACAGTACTGAGTGTCACACAGTGACACAGCATTGTGGCAGCCCACAGCTGGCTCGAACCAGCTCAGTGAATCAACAGTGAACGGGTGGCAGGAAGGCTGGGCCCTATCACAGCTGACCTCGCGATGCCTAGAGCAAGAACACCACTCGACGGTATGGGTAAGAAGGCCACCCTGACCCGACGAGGTGGCTTTCTCCAACCCAGCGTGCCTCAGCTCTGCTGTTGAGCCCTGAATATTGTCCTCAAAGGTGGTGAGAGCCCTGGGATGGAGGGCAGTAAGCCTTCCCCATTCTGAATGTTCAAGACCCTTCCTGTCCCTTGTAAGACCTCCTGAGCAGGGTTCAGGCCCTGAACTTCCCTGGCCTGGCCCTCAAACAGGCCACCTCCGTTGGGCTGGGCCATGAACTGGGGTGCCCTGGCTGCCTAATTAGGGGCTCGGCAGGGCATACCAGGCAGCCGCTGGAAAAACCTTAGAAGTGGAACAATCGCTCCTAATTGGACTTCCAGGATTCAGCTTAAAAAAACAGACTGCTTCTCCCCTGGGACCTCGCTTCTGAAGTATATACAAACAAGTGATAATTGTTCAACATTAAAAACAAAGTTGGCTAAAATGAGAATTTAAGCTACAATGAAGTTGTCTAAGTGGAGAGGGACCCCCCCAAGGGCCATGAGTTACTGTGCGTGCATGCACGTCCACATGGGGCAGGCTGGGCAATTAGCAGGCGGATTACCTTTCAGGGTCACGGTCTCCTCTCAGCCCCTAGCCAAGCCTGGGATCCTGTAGTCTGGACCCTCCATCCTTCAGGCACTGTCAGGGAAAGGGACTGGAAGGTCTTTGGCGGGCCAAAGACTCGCACTCTGAAGGTGGGAGGCCAGAGCTGGAGCCTCAATACCACGCGACAACCCCCGCCCACCCTCAGCCAACGTGTGTGCCCAATGGTAGCAGCAATTGTATCCCCGTCCCAGGGGAGAGATGGGGCCACATGAGTGGAAGCATCTTTCTGGACCCTGAAGCACTCTGGAAACATCCGATGATTTTACTCCCTGCTCCCACTCGTAATCTCAGAGCCAACGTCTGACCTGTTTATTTAGCACCCTGGAGTCAGGACTCTGGGTGGGAAGTGTAAGGTAAGACCTCCTGGCCGGAGTGTCCCCCCTCCCCGCACAACCCCCCAGAGAGGCAGAGTGGTTGAGGTGAAACCGCAGAGCTGCTGACAGGAGGCCAAGGCTAGCGGGCAGAAGCCAGAGTTGCTTGAGAAGGAGCCAGGCCAACCAAGAGATGGGGCAGTGAGGGCTTGGAGACTCAGCCTGGACTCTCATCCCGGTGCTAAGCAGGACAGGAATCAACCACCCATTTTTCAGAATGGGAAAGTAGAGCCCCGGAGAGGTGAGTGACTTCCCGATGGTCTCCAGACTACTGTGCTCTGAAACAGTGACCATCTGAAAGTCTCTCTCTGCAGGCACCTCTGAGAACAGAGAATTCTTCTGCCATCCCTGAGACAGGCAGAAGGAAGCTGTAGATAGCCAGGGCTGATTTCACCAGGAAACCATGAGACGCCTTTCCTGAAGGTCTGGGAGGGTCCAGTCAACTACCGGAGGATGGGAAGTGACTTCTGGGGTCGGCTCCACGAGCCTTCCCAGGCCCCTCCTCCAGTCCCAGAGTGGTGCAGGGAGAGGGCTGTGGAGCCCGAGGCCCTCCACCGTGTCTGGGGAGGAAGATCATCCCTAGAGCCTTGGATCGGGCACCCTCTCAGAACACTGTGTCTTCCCTCTGGTTTGAGTGGGCTGAGGGCGTGCCTGCATGAGAGAAGGGGCAGGACAGGCCCAGACGCAGTGCCTGCCTTTGTCCTGCCCCCAGGCCGAGTGAGGGACTGTCCCTCCTACCCCAGCATAATGATAACAAGTAACACTCATGAAACGCATCCCCTGTGCCAGGCGCACGGATGCGGGGGGTGCTCATAGCCACCAGAAGGTCACTGCTGTGCCCACAGTGTTTCCGTGGAGGCTGAGGCATCTCAAAGCTTCAGGACCTCGCCTGAGTTCACACAACTGCTAAGTGGAGGGGCTGGCTGCACAGCCTCTCCCTGCCACTGCCCCCCATGGCGGGCACCTGCCTGCCCCAAAGCGAACAGGACTGGCTAATTCTTACACACATATGCCACGCAGCTCCCAAGGTGCTCCTCCCACATCACGGACACTCTCAACATCCCCAAGTTCACGAATCTACACAAACCCACATCATATACACTCATCCAATGGCCATTAAACTTGTGTCCCGCGTGTGTCCACATGGACACATGTCTGTCCAACCTCATGGGTACATGACGTATGTATGCAGATGCAAAACCCGTGTAACATTCTCCGGCATCCCATCTTATACTCTTCTGCAACTGGCACACTCCCACTTCACATACGGCCCTGCACACCTGGTGCCTTCCAGCACTGCCATCATCATTTGAGGACTTTAAGCTCCCGGAGGGCAGGAAGCCCCTGTCTCTCTTCACATGCCACAGTGCCCAACCGAGAGCCAGCTCTTCATTTGTTCATTCATTCATTCAAAACATACTAATGTGTACTTTCTGCCTACTTGGATACACAACATACTAACCTGAATGAGCTGGAGGGGCTTCCCCTACGGCGCAGTGGCAAAGAATCTGCCTGCCAACGCAGGGGAGGTGGGCTCGATCCTTGAGTTTAGGGAAGATCCCCTGGAGTAGGAAACTGCAACCCACTCTAATATTCTTGCCTGGAGAATTCCATGGACAGAGAAGCCTGGCAGGTTACAGTCCATGGGGTCACACAGAATCAGACACGGCTGAGCGCACGTGCACTTCATGAACTTGAAGAAAGAAAACATTCCCGTGCAAACCTCACAGAGAATCCAGAGGGCACAGGTGCGTGCATGAGTGAGTCCACAAGAGTGGAGGGCATGAGCTGTGCCGTGGCAGGACGCCTGCTCCAGGACCCCTATAAAGTAAGGGGGCCCCCATTTTACAGAAGAGGCAACTCAGTGGCAAAGGGGAATCACAAGCTACTGAGCACCTGGGTAGGGTGCCAGCAAAGCTTCAGGGAACAGGTGTCTAAGGTCAGGGAGGCATCTGGGGAATCCGGCCTCTGGGTGGCCAGACCCATCCCGGGAAGCCCCCGCGACATTCATCAGGAAGCCACAACCTGGGAGGAAACCTCCATGGCGGGGCTGTAACCGGAGGACAGAGATCTTATCCAAGTCATCAAACCTTTTTCTCAGAGAAGATGTAACACCACACAGAGCTTTGAGAGGATTATCGGCCCCTGACAGGACTGAGGCTGGGAGGCTTAATTCCAGGGAGGTAGGTGGGCTGGGGGGCCTGCTCCCAGGCTGCAGGGTGGGGTCAGGAGGGAGGATGGGTGGTGATGATCCCCCTTCTGCTCAGTGGCGCCTTGGGGCAGGGGCATGCAGAGAGCGGAGGACCCACTTCCGTTTCAACGATCACAATGGCCTGGACAGCAGGAGGCAGGGCCTGTGCTCAAAACATGAAGCCGCTGCTTGGCCCTCGCGTGCCTTCCGGTCCTGATGCTGGCCTCTGAGCGCCCCGCTCCACTTGGCCCTCGCGCGCCTTCCGGTCCTGATGCTGGCCTCTGAGCGCTCCGCTCCATGGGCTGTCTCCCTGGGCAGAAATCATTGGAGACCCAGTGGTAAGGCTGCCCTGGGCCCAGTGAGGTGGGGGTCGGGGGTTTCCTCTGCTTTGGGGGCTACAGCCCTGGGCCCCTTAGGACAGTGGTGTCTGTCCTCTCCCCCGACCCAGGGCCTTCCAGAACTGCCCAGGAACTTTGGGGACCTGGTGTTGGCAAATGAAAAGTGGACACATGTGAGCATTCTGTATGTATGCCAGTTCAGGGCTGGTGTGGGAGGAGAGGCACCCCTGTGCAGGTGCAGGTGAGATGGGGAAACACGTGGACATACCTGGGCTATGATGCAGGGTTATGATGCAGGGAAGCAGGAGGATGTGTCCCCAGAGGAACGGGCCCAGCAAAGCACAAGGAAACCCACGATGGAGCAGCAAGGACAGCTGATGCCTGCTCAGGGCTGAGCAGGTCACAGTGCTGTGTTCCAAGCTGCAGCTAGAATATACTCTTTAATCTTCCCACGACCTGATGAGATGGGTGCTACTCCCCCATTTTACAGATGAGGAAACTGAGGCTTAGAGAGAGTTAGAACCTTGTGTGGAGCAAACAGGAGAGAAGGGGGAGAGATGCTGGTGAACAAGGCTGTCAGGGCTGGGGGGTGGGGGGTGGCCTCTGGCGCGTGAGGGCCTCCAATCCCTAATAGCGAGGACCCATGGGAGGACCATATCCTCCCCACCTGGAATGCCTCTCCATACCCACTTCTCTGGGAACACCCAGCCCTCACCTCCTCTAAAAACTCTCCCCAAGGAGACACATCCCTAGGAAGCCACACGACCTGGCCCTGCAGCCCCGGGTGCATGAAGTCTGATCCCCGAGACTGGCTGCCTCAGACTCCGAAGCTGCGCCTGATGCTGTCCAGCCTTCCAGAGTCCAGCACCCAGCACCCAACTGTCAAGCCCTAAGGTGTGAGACAAATCAGCTCACTGGCTCCTGGGACCTCCCCCAACTCCGACGATTTCTCTTCACTGAGTGTCCTTCCGGGAGCCCTCCGGACAGCTGGAAGCTGGGCCTGGACCAGCGGGCCTTATCCTGCCAGTCCACCTCCTGCTGGGCTGCTGGCCCCCGAAGCCACCGCCACACACTGCGGCTCACAGACCCTCTGCCTAGCAAATGCACTCCACACAGGCTGGGGGCTTACGGGCCCCAACAATCTATCCATGGACCTCAGAAGGGAGACATTCTGGGACAAGCCGCCTAGAGGGCTTCAGGAGTCCAAAATGTAGGGTATGGCCCCTTTCCCAAGAGAGAAATTAAAGTGGGCACCTACGCTGGGCTCCCCCCGCCCACCCTGCCAGACAGCTGCCTACAGGGCAGCCCAGGCACTTCCAGGACAGAACAAGGGGCAGGTCACGGGCACCCCTGGGGCTCCCGTTACAGCGGCCACATGGGACGGGGGCAGGAGCCGCAGACAGCCCGCCCTCCGCCCTGCACGGCTGGGTCTCTGGTCTCAACACACAGTTCAGGGAGCACTGCTCAGACAAGGGAAGGAGGCCTGAGGTGTGGTGTGACCCAGGCTCTCGGGCTGGAGAACTCAAGAGAGACCCTAAGCCCTCCTCGTCTGGAAGCTGATCATACGCCTCGAGGGTATTACGTCAAAACCTGATAGAAATGAAGGTTGCCACTCACTGAGCAATTATCATGTGCCAGACACTAACTGCCCGAAGCCCCTTCTCATCTACTCCCCGCCGCAACCCTGCGGGCATGGGCAGCTCTATTTTATTAATTTAGGAGACAGAGACTCGGAGAAGTGAAGTGACTTGCCCAAAGTCACCCAGTAAATGACAGATGTGGGTTTCATAATTACTCCCCTGACGCTGTCTTGGGAAGGACGCTGGGAGGCCTCACTGAAGAACCCGGGGTGGGGGTGGGGTGAAACAGGGAAGTCCTGGGGGCCAGTGATTCACAAAAAGAACAGCGGGGAAAGTCCAGGGCCCTGTGCATGGAGGGAGGGCTGGCAGCTCCTAGCAGGGGGAAGGCCGAGGCCCTGGGACCCAGCCTCCTTACAGATCCGCAATGACGGAGCTACAGGGCCCCTTAGACACCCTCCAGCCTGTCCAACAGAGTCTTCTGTGATGATGGAAATGTCCAGCCACTGCTGCTCAATATGTTAGCCACCAGCCCCATGGGGCTACCGAGAACTTGAACATGACTTGTGTGATTGAGGGCCTGAACACTGAATTTCATTTAATTTTATCCAACATACACTTAAATAGCCACCTGTGGCTAGTGGCCTTTCTATCAGATAGCACAGTAAACCCAGTGATTCCTCCTACAGGCGGGATCCCTGAGAAAGAGGACGGCTCCCGCACATCACAGGGTCACCTTGGGAGGCCAGAGCTGGCCTGAGAGCTTGGAACTCTCCTTTTCTTCCTGGGTGACTGCCTTCACCGCGACCCACCTAAGCCTGGGCTGGTCATTTAGGAGACATATATTGAGTACCCAGCACTGATACAAGTCACGGATGGCCTGTCTACAATATACAAGCTGGTGAGGATGATGGGGTGGCTCCGTGGGTAAAGAATCCGCCTGCAGTGCAGGAGACCTGGGTTTGATCCCTGGATTGGGAAGACACCCTGGAGAAGGAAATGGCAACCCGCTCCAGTGCTCTTGCCTGGAAAATTCTACGGACAGAGGAGCCTGGCAAGCTACAGTCCGTGGGGTCACAAAGTCGGACGTGACCAAGCAGCAAACACGCTTTCCAATGGGGATGACGCCTGGTGGACAAGGGTCCAAGATGAACAAAGACACGAAATAAACCACCAGCAGACAGGTCCTGTGTGTGTGTGTGCTGGGGGCAAGGGACTATGGGAGGCTCGCTGGCTGGTGACACTCGAGGTGGGCCTGGAAGCGGCAGGGTGGAGAGGAGAGGGTAGAAAGCAGGGCTCTCCCCTGGGCTTTTCTGCCCGCCCCTCTGAAACGTGGCCCCCCCATTTTCCACAGCCTCCCTCCCACACACAGGGTCTGAACCAGATGCTGCTGAGGCTTCCGTGCACAGCCACGGATCTGCTAAACAGATCACACTCCTGGGAGGTGGACAGGGTGCCCGTAAATCAGCAGCTGCCTCAGGCTCTGCCCGGAGGGGGCACTGAGAGGGTGTGAGGCCAGTTTAGAGGCTGTCCCCTGTCACCTGTCCCCTCCAGTCCCAGTCTGGGAACCGCCCACAGAGACTTAAACCCTCCCAGGGCGTGGCTGTAACCCCCCGGGGACTAGGGGCAGATTCCACAAACAAGGCTCTCTTTTTTTTTCCACGAGAGAGCAGAGGGGAGGCCTGGACAAGTTCCACCAAGTTCCCGGAGCTCCTCAGAAGAGCTGGCTGCCCTGGCCCCCCACAACGGGCGACCGCAGAACAGGAACCCTGCCACACGACAGGCTTTCCACTGCGTCAGCAGAGGCAGGGACATTCCCGCAGCAGAGCTCCGACCTCGCAGGGCTCTCCCACTTCCCTGCACGGATTCTTGCCTCAAGCCAGCAGCATCCCTGCTCCCGGAAGCTCTTGGAGTCCCACAGGTCTCCCTGGGTCCTCCCTGGCTCTCCCCTCCCCTGGGGATCAGACCTGTGCTCCTGGGATAAGATCTGTTTCAGCAATGGCTCCACTTCCTGTACTCGCCTCTGCTGCTTCACCTGGAGGAACCACCTCCCTAGGTGTCCTCGCTGATATTCATTCCCTTTCTCACCAAAGACAGCAAATTCTACCCATTTCCAAATTCAAGAACCGCCTGGGAAGTTTCAGGCTATCCCAGTTCCGAAGCCACCACTTTCCCTTCCTCCTTCTCCAGCTCCGAGAGCATGGAACATAAGACGCTATTCATTCAGTTTGCCTTATCCCAGCATCCCTTACTATCACCTGCTGCATCATCAGATGCTGGGGGTGGGTAGCGCCCACAGGCATGACCAAGCCTTCATCACTCTCCTGTCCGTTCTAGCTCAAGACTCCAGTAGTTTAACTCTTGGATTGGAGTCTATCATTTAGAGTTGAGACACAGGGCAACGTTCTCAGTACAAAGATGAGAACACAGGCCCCCAGAGGGGAAGTGACTTGCCAAAGGTCGCACTAATTTGGTACCAGATCCTCGATGTTATCACTTGAACGCTAGGCCCTGGAGCCATGCTGCCACCAATGGTATGGGAATTATCTGAACCAAACCCAGATCACAGAGGCTGGGATGTACCCTAGAGCTACCGAATCTTCAGGGAGACTGGGGAGTCGCAACTTCAGGGAATGTGGGTGTCCTGGCCAAAGTCCTGACCTTCATTCACCAAACATGCACGAAGAACCGACTACAGCCCCAGTCCAGGAACTCGGAGGGCCTGCCTTTGCCCCAAGGGGTAGTCGGAGAACCCAAAAGGATCTTGAGGCTCCAAGCAGGAATCTGTGCCATGTCTGGGGCTACTGGCTAGCCCAGCCTGATGCCCGGGGTGCCCAAGGCAGAGCCTGGCTGTCAGTCAGTTGTGAAGGGCGCACAGCACACCAGATACTGGAGACCAAGAGCGTGTGAGCATCCCCAGGGGGCCCCCCTCGGCTCCAGGGAAAGGCACAGTAAGCGGAGGCCCTGAACACCGCGCGCACCTCGCTCTGGGAACCTGGGATTTTCCCCAGCGCTGCTCTCATCTCTCAGGCTCCCCTGGATGGGTCTTGAGGAGCCTCTTTGGGGTGTGCTGGGGTCTCTGGCAGAGGGCCAGCCCCTATTGAAACTTCCTCCTTCCATCAGCTCAGGCCCCAGGGGAGCCGGAGGCTACAGTGAGGCCTGCTGTTCACCGGAGGTGAACACCTCAGGACAAGGCCAGAGATCTAACAGGGCTGGAGGAGGAAAGTGAAGCAAGGCACAGTGAAATCTCAGATAAACTTCAAGTTCAAAATGGCAGACAGGGATTTGCAGTGGCCATGAGTGGGCATTAGCTCCATCACTAGCCTGTCCTGCCAGGTGACCTGGGGCGGGAAGTCCCTTTCTCCCTCTGGCCCAGTAGATCCTGGAGAGGCTGCAAATGCTTGAGGGTAGGGGCCTTGTTTTTCCCAGAGCAGGCTCCCTTGTGAGGCTGCTGCCTCTCTGCTGGGCCCTGGGAGAGTTTCCTCCTGCAGCTGAGGCTTCAGTGAAAGCAAAGGAAAGGGTGGCACCTCGAATGTCCCATGACATGGGGGGCGGCAGGCCCGGAGCAAAGGGCATCCTGTGCCAGCCAGATGGCCCCCAATCCTTCTCCTTTCCAGCCCTGGCTGGGGCCTGCACCTCTCCATCTGGGTGGAGCTAATGAACCTGGCCACAGGCCTGCTGATGGGGTCCTCCCCTGTGGAGAAGAGCCGCCGCTCCCTTGGGACCAAGGCCGCATCCATCAAGGTAAACACCTCCCTCGTCTGGAGAGCCTGTCTCCCTTTCCTTCCAGCTCCGCCAGAAGAGAACTCTCTGTTCCTGGGGACGGGAGGCTGAGCTGGCTCTCCCGCCCGATCGATGGATGACTTCACAAAGACTGACGCCTACCAGGCACCAAGACAGTCCTTGGGGAGGTCTGAGGCTGCTCCGGGGACCGTTGCCCACCCGTGACCCCTGGCTGACCTCTGCTGGGTGGGAGTGCTCTGGCGGAGGAGCTGGAGACCTGGGGCTCATGCCACTCACTAGGTGACCTTGGGCAGAACTGGATCTCAGCCTTCTCCCATGCTAAGCGGGAGCACCTGGCTTGTCTATACTCCCCTTACCGGGAGGCTGCCGGAAAATGGAGAGTCCCTGCACCCTGTGGCCTCCTCCTGCACTGTCACTCTCACCTCACTTCTTTCCTAAATCTCCATCCCTCCAGGCCAGAGATATCCAGTGGAACTTTCGGCTCCATCGGAAATATTCTATGATCTGACCTGCCCAGTCTGGTAGCCACTAGCCGCATGTGGCTTACTGACCATTTGAAATGTGGCTGGTGCAGACGAGAAACTAAGTTTGTAGTTAAGGGTACACACAGCCACATGTGGTTAGTAGCTACCATACTCCACAGTGCGGTTCTAAACAGAGCTCTGCCATCCTCATTCCCTGGGGTGTGACCCAGAAAGCTCCCAGGTAGGGTTATGGTTGAACATCTGTGGGAGCTTTCAGTCTGACTGGCTAACAGCAGATCTGGAACTCATCTCTGAGTTCCCGGGGACTGAGCTTGGCCTGATGATTTAGTGCTCAGCCAACACTGACTTACAGCCAGAAGCACGCTTTCAATCTCCCCATCATCTCCCCACTCCAACAGAGGAAAGCAGCACATGAACAGCTTTCTGCTCATGCACTCCCTTGGGAGTCACTGAGTGCTCACCACCCGCCAGGCCCGGGGGCTGGCACCAGGCTACACTGGGATGAGTAACATAGGGCTCCTGCTTTCAATGAGCTCACAGTCAAGGCCACCCTCCGGTCACAGTTAAGGCTGGCTTCCTCTGTCCCCTACTGGGTGGTCTCAGGGACATCAGTTTTTCCATCTGAAACAGGGCTCCCGAGTCCCTGAGCACACAGGCCATGGTAAGAACCAGGAGGTGAGACAGAGAGCAAGAGGCAAAGGGGCTCTTGCTGAGGAGGTGGCTGTGCAGGGGAGCGGGGATGGCAGAGTGAAGCAAGTCTCAAACTCTGTGCAGGCTGCTGCTTCCGGTAAAGACCCAGATTCTCACCAAAGCATCACTGCTTGGTGGTTTCTCACTAAGGAAGTTCAGGGTAAAAATAGCTCAGGAGGGGACTCGAATCCTGCTAGCGGTGGGGGTAGTCACCGCCTGGTTAATACACACGAAAAAGGGGAGCAGGCTTACCAGTAGCCACGTGGACGTCAAGGCTCACCTCCCTACAGCCCCTGTCGTGGGATAGGGCTTTCTACTCTGCAGCAGATGGGAGATGACCTTCCAGCCCAGAGCCTTGGAACTGGAAGGGGCTGAGTCCCTATACACCATCTGGGGTCGCCCTGATCTCAGGGAGCCATCACCCTGCCCACTCCAACTCCCTCCCCAATTGGATTTCTGGCCCACTCTCAAGGATGGGCCATTAAGAAGCTCTCTGGTGCCAACTCCTTGCCAGCTGCCTCATAAGACCTTCCTGTGGAAGGAGTTTCCAGCCATGCTTAGCAACCATCTGCCAGTCCAGCCTGATGGTCAAGGGTAGGGAACCTAGGTCTCCATCCTGAGAGTGATGGTCTCCTGGAGCCCATCTGTGGTGCAAAGGGAGGGAAAGACAGGGAAAGACAGCCTGATCTCTCCTAGTACCACCCAAGCCAGCTTTCAGTTGGACTGAAGAATAGAGGCTTATCTAGTGCACCAGGCGCCAAGGTTTGTAAGATTTCCCCAACACCAAAACCACGTGCTCCTGACCACAGAGGCAGACCTTCAGCCCAGGCAGTCCTCTGAGAAACCCTCTCTCCAAGGTCTTAAATGAGATCTTCACAGCCTGGTGTCAGGCACCACAGAAAGGCCCCTTCCTGCTCTCCGGTGCAAACCCATCTCTCCTCCTCCAGCCCGCCTCCCAGCAAACATTTGTCAGAAGTATATTCTGCACCCACCACCTCTCGGAAGGGCACCCTGCAGCAACGGCGGCACCGCCAGCGCCCACCGGGGTCTCTGGGCGCTGTCAGCATCAGGGCTGCATCCTGACAAAGGAGCAGCTTGAAGTTAAGGACCCTCGGCCGCTGCCTCCGCGGAAGGCTTCCTGGCCCATTCAGATTTTTGCAATAGAAGCAGCCNCTGCAGCAACGGCGGCACCGCCAGCGCCCACTGGGGTCTCTGGGCGCTGTCAGCATCAGGGCTGCATCCTGACAAAGGAGCAGCTTGAAGTTAAGGACCCTCGGCCGCTGCCTCCGCGGAAGGCTTCCTGGCCCATTCAGATTTTTGCAATAGAAGCAGCCGATTGAGGACGCAGCCTTGTAAAATGTCTGCTGGAGAGCCGACACTTCACCCTCGGGAGTGGTGGCGGTGGCGGGAGGGGAAGCAGCCTGGCCCCGGGCCCCAGGGAGAATGAGGGCTCCCGGTGTGAGCGCACAAAACGGCCCGGTGCACGCCGGTGCCACTCTCGCCGCCAAGCCTCGGGCTGACACCATGCAGCACACGGCGCTACCCACAATGCACCGGCCCTTCTCTGTCACACACAGGCACGCACACTCACCCCCGCTCCCGGAGGGAGCCCGGCCCGACCTGCGGGCGCCCCGGCGCCGACCCTCCAGTCCCGCACTTACCTGGAAGTTGCACCGGCCGCGATCCCGCCCTGGCGCCCGCAGCGGGCTGGGCCCCGGCCGGGGGCGGCCGCAGCGAGCGACTCCGGGCAGGGTTCAGCCGGCGTGGAACAAAGGCTGCGTGCAGGCAGCGGGCGCCGCCTGCATCCCCGCTCCGCGCCGGGGCGGCGGCGGCGGCGCGGGGGCCCGGGCGGCTCCGGCGCCCGCTCGCTCCGCGCTGCCCGCTCCGAGGGCGCTCCGGCTCCCGCGCTCCCGCTCGCTGCTGCCCGCCACCGCCGCCGCCGTCCGGCTACCGCACCGCACACATCAATTATTCATCGCCCGTCTCCAGCTTCCCGGGCGAAGCCAATCACAGTCGGAGGCTCTGCTAATGGGGCCGCCGCCGCCGAGGAGGCAGCCAGCCGCGCGCCCGGGCGCAAGCGACAGCCC
>SJYV01056055.1:420314-451125 GCA_006410875.1 Neotragus pygmaeus
GAGCGAGTATGAATCCGAGGCAGCTCACATTTCAAACTTGCACGCAGGGGTGGTGCTGGTGCACGCCGCCGCTGAGCGAACGCACGACCCGACGAGCGGCGCTCCAGCCTCCGGGCGGGGGCGGCGACAGGCCCCCTTCCCTCCCCCGCCCAGGCAATTAATTGGAAGCAACACTTGTACGAGTGGGTCTCCCGGAACGCTGCCGCCCAAGGGGGCCGCCGGAAGGCACAGGCGGTGGCTTACTTCGGGTGTCTCCTGCCCCCCAGGAGAATCCTCCCAAGTGGTCTTGCTAATAAGGGTCCAAGGCCGGGTGGGGGCGGAGGAGGGAGCAGGCCTGGAGGCGGCCTCGGCCCCGGGGGAGGAGAGGGGGCGGGGCGGGACTGGGGCATCCGGATTGTGACCTGGTTTAAAGGATTTTCGGAACGGGCTAAGGGGCGGAGAAGGCAGGCGGTCTGGCATCTTCCCTGGCACAGAGGCCCCTGGCACCCCTGGGATTCCCCGAGGCAGGGTGAGCGGGCGCACGTACGCTCCAGCTCGCTGACTTCGGGGAGTCCCTGTGCCCTGGAACCAGCGGTAGGGAAGCCGGGGGTGGCGGCTGCGCGCGGCCCTGCCCCGCCCCGGGAGCTGCTGCCTTCTGACATTGCATCCTGTGGTGGCCGCGGCCTCTTCCTTCCAGCCTGTCTGTCGCAAGGGCTCCTGGCGCTGAGCTGAGCAGACACCCTTGGAAACCAAGCCGCCGCCCTGCCACCCCAAAGGATTCTTCGCTCCTTCTTCTTTCGTGGGCACTTCCCATCACCGCGATCCTCTTTGGGACAAACTTTATTTTAAGCCCCTTTC
Source organism: Neotragus pygmaeus (assembly GCA_006410875.1). Lineage (NCBI taxonomy): Eukaryota > Metazoa > Chordata > Mammalia > Artiodactyla > Bovidae > Neotragus > Neotragus pygmaeus. Next base: position 421,152 of record SJYV01056055.1, read on the forward strand.
CCCCGGCCCCGCCCTCTCGCAGTGAAAGTTTCTTGAATGGCGACCTAACTGCCCAAACAATTAGGAAGGTAAATGGGGCCCCATCTTTCACTCTAATGAAAGGCAGCCAGAATTGTCTTGAAAAATCCCCTCTATATGAGACTTCCCTGCACTGCTCTCCTTGCGATCGTGGGAAACTGACCAAGTCTGCTAGACATTGACTTAGCTTCTCCTGTCCTCCTTCCTTCATTCCCCAGTACCAGCCCCCGATCTTCAGTCTGAGCTCTGGCTGGCCCGGAAACCTTCCCGTCTGTCCTACTGCCAGCCCTGGAAGTGCCTGAAACAAATCACTTATCTAGAAATTATGTTCTTGCTCCCTGTTTGACATAAATCGTTAGCAGGCTCTAATCCCACCCACTGCCACTTGAAATATCACTTTCAGAGATGGCATTTGGAAATGCAGTTGTCATGGGCTTTCCCTCCAAGGGGCTGGTTAAATGGATTAATTCATACTTCATAACTTGCTGCCTTTGGACAAGAACTAGCTTCCTGCAAGAGAGGTTAATTGGCATTACCTTCCTGCAGGGCCGACCCGAGGGCAGCCAGCGTAAGGACTTTCCTGCTCTGCCCAGATTCCAGGCTTTGCTCAGTCTCCCATCCTCGGAGGAGCCTCCCCTCGTCCTGAGTTACAATGGCTTCTTTAGGGACAGTCATTTATTCACTGAGACATCCATTGGAGGACCTGCCTTCCCAAGCAGCCACAAAGGGGTTTGAGAGCCCATGAGGGAAGAGCCTTGTGACCAGTGAAAACCTTCCCATTTTTCTCTTTGGTTGGTCCAGTTCGCTTTGCAGATCCCATAGAACACAGACTCCTATCCAAAGCCCAGTGCTCAGCCAGTGACACCCAGAAGCAGAGGAGGCACGACAATTTGGTCCATTTTTCAGAAGAAAACATTGAAATGGATGTCTCTAAGACCCGTTTTCTAACACAAATCTGGTTTTAATAGGATGTCAGGGCTCAAACCTCGATGGTACAGAACCCAAGTCGCCAAGACCTCAAATACTCGGAACACCCGTCTTCTGGATTCTTTCCCCCCAAGAAGTTCTGTGCGATGATAATGCACAGCATTTGCCTGACCCTTACTGCCTGCGGAGCCACCAAGGACCCTAATGTTTGGAACTTCCGGCTTCATTCTTGAAATACTCTGTATACATCGGTACCTATGTGGCTCTAGGCACTGGATTCAGAAAAACCACTCCGGTAGGTTGAACCAGAATTTGGACTGGAACTGAGCAGAGGAGTACCTGAGGAATACAGACCTGGAGGCCCAGCCTGGGCAACAGTCCCACCCCTTCCCTTCCCCCATCTCCACTCACCCCAGAACCCATTCTTGAAGGAGCCCCAGGGTAGGGTGAGAGAAGAGTATTGATATGCTTATTTAAACTTCACCAGCCTGGGACCAACAGACTCCCCAGGTGAGAGAGAAAAAGAAAAAAAGGTAAATACTCTCTGCTAGCAGATTTATGTAATTAGGAAAACAAATTGTTTTCAACAATCCGTTCACCAGCCCGCGCAGAAGGCCTCCAGGCCAAAGCTAGGGTTTTCACATGCTAATTTCAAGACCTGCTTGGTCCCATTCCAGCCCCACTTGGTTAGCAAGCTCTTAATACTACAGCCCAGAGCCTAGAGAAACATGGATACTCCGACCAGTTCCTGGTTCAGAAAGGCACCCCCCTACTTATTCTACATTCCAACTCCACTTCTCTAACTTCCAAAGATTTTCTTAAAAGCCCAAGGTCCAAAGTGGCCCGCTCCACCCCCTGGGCGCCTGCCTTGATAAGGATCTACAGGAAAGAGGCAGCAGACAAAGGCGCTCTCCACCTCTGCACGCAGTCGCTCGGCAAGCTCTCCGAGTAACCTCGGTGAGAGGGGCACAGCCTGGGGGAATGACTTGGGAGGCAGAAGAAAAGATGAAGAAAGGGAGAGCTGCAGCCCCAGCACCGAGGCTCCTTGATGAATGCCTGGGAGCGCTTGGGAAGCCCGATTCGGGGATCAATAGCTGGTGGCTTTTCCTGCGGGTGTTTGAACTCCTCCTGCCATGGGCCCTGGCGAGGAGGAGCCGCCAATAAATCACAGCGCTGCAGCCGAGAAGGCAGCCGTGGCTTGCACTGGAGGGCACGGGAGGGAGGCGTTTCACCCAGCCGGGGAGCCTGTCTTGTGGAACCCACCTCCACAGGACCACTCAGGCCGTGGAGGGTGACTCTATGGTGGAGTCTGGGGTGTGGAAGGAGCTTCCTCCAGGCCTCTCCAGCTCACCCCCAGAGGGACGGGCTCCTGGATCCTGTTCCAGCCCAGGCCAATGAGTACGAAAGAGCAAAGCCACTGGATGTAGGTCCCCCATGAGTGGAAAAGTGGTTCCCAGGCCCAAGGCAGGGTCACCTCCTCTGCAAGGCTTTGCAGGGGGAGGCGGAGGTGGCTAGGGGCATACAAAGCCCCAGTTCCCTCCAACTGAGGCTGAGAAGCAGAACAGTGAACCCCAGAGTCACCCCAAGCCAGGTGTTCCTCAAGCAGGGCTTGCTGATTCAGCAGGTTTCAACAAGGATCCCACTGACTCAAGGATGTCATCCATGCAGGCTCCAGCACTCAGCTGCTGCTGCTGCTGCTAAGTCACTTCAGTCGTGTGTGACTCTTCGCGACCCCATGGACTGCAGCCTTCCAGGCTCCTCGGTCCATGGGATTTTCCAGGCAAGAGTACTAGAGTGGGTTGCCATTGCCTTCTCCTCCAGCACTCAGTAAGGAGAGTGAAATAGACAAGGAGGCCCCTGGTGATGTCCATGGGAGTGTGGTCAGCATGAGCCCAGGCCTTGGGAGCTGCTTGGCCATCTGTCTCCACACAACTGGGTCTTCTCGGGGTGCATGGAGTGGGTTCAGAAAAGGCACACACACACATGGTGGGTAACTGGCCATGGGGCCTTTGTCTCACTGCCAGCTCAGCTGCCCCAGGAAGACTCAAACAGCTGTACTGGGCGTGAGTTGATTCAGGGACTCTGCCTTCAGGGACCTTCTCCTGGGGCTTCTGCCTACCTCCGAGGGGTCAAGACACAAACTCCCATGTCCTTCACTAAACCTGTTCCCTCTGCCTCTTTCCCTCCCTCTTTCACCCTGGGCAGCCTCCTTGATTCTGCACGTACAATCTCAAAGAAGGAAGGCCCAGCTGAGGTTCTGCTCCCAGCCAGTCAGCGCAGGAGTCTCAGCCAGCCCTGGGGCCCCTACTCACACATAGGGACACCGGGAGGGCACAGCCCACTGGGGACACCCAGCTGAAGGTCCCAAGCTAGCTCCAGGCCTCTCCTCTGTCCACAGTCATACAGAGCTCCTGGAGACAGAGTATCTGCTAGTGCCAGGCACAGTTCTAGGCACTTTCCAGGTATCAACGTGCCATCCTCACCCAAAGCCTCTCTGACGAAGTATGATTAATTCCGCACTGCAGAGGAGAATAGTGAGGCACAGAGAGGGTTAGACAACTGGCAGAAGGATTTAAACTAACCAGCCATCTGGCTATAAAGTCTGCACCAGTAACCTTCAGATTGTATTCCCGAGATGGGACTCCAGAGAGTGATCATCAGAGTCACACAGTGAGTGAGAACTGTGAAGAGTCGTGGCTCCCTGACTCATACTCTCTCCAGCACACCATATTACGTACATGGAAGTGTCTGCTTTCTTTGTATTTCTTTTTCCCTGTTTAGCCTCTGTGCGATCTAACCATCCAGCCTGCATTCTGGCTTGTCCAGGGCTCCACCTGAAGGGGGTTGGGGGTGACTGTGGAGAATAGGCTTACCTGGCTCTGAGCCTCATGTCACTGCTCCCCACCCTTCCTGGATGTATTCCACAGCGGGGCCCTCATCCCCCACTCAGGCTGCATTCCCAGCAGTCTGTATTTGGCATCAGCCCAAATCTTACAATCATTTCATTAAGAAAACAAAACCAACCCCTGCCCCACACTCAAAGAGCACCTCTGAGAAGCCCCACGCTCGTGAGGTTATCAGGAAACCCTCCTGCCAGACTGGAGGAGGAGAGAGGAGGGGGGCAGGAACCCAGAAACCAGGCCTGGAACGGGCCCTCAGGTGGCTTCTGTCTTTAAGAGCTGCGGCCTGCCCCTCCACCCACGCAGCTGGGAAGGCAGCCACACCCAGGCTGTTTGCCCATGTCACGGGGATGTCCACAGCCTGTCAGCTACACAGAGAGTTCGGAGGGTTTCAGCAAAGACAGGAAGGCACTGACCATGTCTCTGCTAGCTGAGGAGTTGTGGAGGGAGGAGATGTGCCTGGATTTGGAGGCCGAGGCTTACGAAACAAGCACTGACTAGCTGATGGCCTTGGACAAGTCACTTTGGCTTCCTTGGACCTCCGCCTCCTCCTTTGTAAAATAGGAGCAAGGTCAGCAAATACCAGGTGCCAGGGAGGACCAAAGAGATAACAGCGATCTTTCTCAAGAGGCTGAGAGGCTACAGGGTTGTGGGTCCCCACATCCCCAAAAGACACTGAAGTGCTAACCCCCAGTTCCTGTGAATATGACCTTTTCTGGAAACAAGACAACAGGTGATCGAGTTAAAATCAGTTCATGAGGGTGGACCCTAATGTCATAGGGCTTCCCAGGCAGCTCAGTGGTAAAGGGTCCGTCTGCCAATGAAGGAGACGTGGGTTCGATCCCTGAGTTGGGAAGATCCCCTAGAGAAGGAAATGGCAACCCATTCCAGTATGCTTGCCTGGAAAATTCCATGGACAGGAGTCTGGCGGGCTACAGTCCATGGGGTTGCAAAGAGTCAGACATGACTTAGTGACGAAACAGCAGCAGCAGCTAACCCCATATGGCTGGTGTTTTGATAAAAAGTAGAAATTTGGACACAGAGACAGACATGCACGCAGGGAAAGTGCCCTGTGAGGACTGGAGTTCTGATCTCAGGAGCTGGGAAACGACCAGAGGCCGAGAGAGAAGACTGGCAGAGGTCCTTCCCTCGTGCCTTCTGCGGGAACACAGCCCTGTTATCACAGCACGTGGGTTTCAGACTTCTGGCCTCCAGAGCCGCGATTCAAGACCGCCCTTGTTGTGTAGGCTGCTCCTGGGCTACCTTGTCCTGGCGTCTCCACAGCCTGATGTGCACGGCGATGCTACCGAAACCCAAGTCCACAGCTCGTCACCCCTCTTCTTAAACAGCTCCCCTCAGTCAGCTGCAAAATTCCACGTCTTTATGATGCCCCACAGGACTCTAACTGGCCGGGGCCCTGTCGCCTCCCGACCTCATTTCCTTCCAATCTCCCTAAGTTCAGACTGCAGATGCCCCTAGCACTCTTTTCCAGGTGGCCAGACTCACTTCCCACCGACACCCGAGTCTCAGGAAGCTTTGCTCAGCCACTCTGCTCAAAGCTGCAGGCCCTCCCCAGTGGCTACCACTCCTCCCTGACTTAGGGTCCTCCTTAACTGATGATCAGTTATGCCAATTATTTCTCTTGGTACCCCTGTCTCCCTTGTTAGAAGTCAAGCTCCCTGTCAACAGCGGCTTTTGTCTGTTTTGTACATGTTTTATCGATAGGATCTAAACTATGCCAAGCAGATGCTTGATATCTGCTGTGTGAATGACGTACAGACCAGCTACCTGAACGAATAAAAGAATGAGGGAATGAACGAGTGAACAGTAGGGTCTGTGGTGCCCTGCTTCTGCCCTCTGATGCTGCTCAGACGCTGGGTCCCCGATGTGCTGTCTGCAAGAACGTGGGATGTTCTCAGCGGAAGCTGCCTGTGCAGACAGGAAGCTCAGGTCAGCAAAGGGGCTGCCAGAGGTGGCGAGGAGCTCGCTGCCCAGGCCCCTAATGAATCTCTTCCCATTGATTTTTGGAGTCGCCTTTGAAGGGATGGGACGGCCAAGGCAGCTCGAATGTCCGTGCCTCAGCACTCCTGGGGTTTTATTGCTTCTCCCAGGACACGGCTTTGATTGGGGGGCTTCCGGACAGCCCCCCCCAGTTGGACTGACACGAGCTCCCTGCAGTTGNACACACACACATGGTGGGTAACTGGCCATGGGGCCTTTGTCTCACTGCCAGCTCAGCTGCCCCAGGAAGACTCAAACAGCTGTACTGGGCGTGAGTTGATTCAGGGACTCTGCCTTCAGGGACCTTCTCCTGGGGCTTCTGCCTACCTCCGAGGGGTCAAGACACAAACTCCCATGTCCTTCACTAAACCTGTTCCCTCTGCCTCTTTCCCTCCCTCTTTCACCCTGGGCAGCCTCCTTGATTCTGCACATACAATCTCAAAGAAGGAAGGCCCAGCTGAGGTTCTGCTCCCAGCCAGTCAGCGCAGGAGTCTCAGCCAGCCCTGGGGCCCCTACTCACACATAGGGACACCGGGAGGGCACAGCCCACTGGGGACACCCAGCTGAAGGTCCCAAGCTAGCTCCAGGCCTCTCCTCTGTCCACAGTCATACAGAGCTCCTGGAGACAGAGTATCTGCTAGTGCCAGGCACAGTTCTAGGCACTTTCCAGGTATCAACGTGCCATCCTCACCCAAAGCCTCTCTGACGAAGTATGATTAATTCCGCACTGCAGAGGAGAATAGTGAGGCACAGAGAGGGTTAGACAACTGGCAGAAGGATTTAAACTAACCAGCCATCTGGCTATAAAGTCTGCACCAGTAACCTTCAGATTGTATTCCCGAGATGGGACTCCAGAGAGTGATCATCAGAGTCACACAGTGAGTGAGAACTGTGAAGAGTCGTGGCTCCCTGACTCATACTCTCTCCAGCACACCATATTACGTACATGGAAGTGTCTGCTTTCTTTGTATTTCTTTTTCCCTGTTTAGCCTCTGTGCGATCTAACCATCCAGCCTGCATTCTGGCTTGTCCAGGGCTCCACCTGAAGGGGGTTGGGGGTGACTGTGGAGAATAGGCTTACCTGGCTCTGAGCCTCATGTCACTGCTCCCCACCCTTCCTGGATGTATTCCACAGCGGGGCCCTCATCCCCCACTCAGGCTGCATTCCCAGCAGTCTGTATTTGGCATCAGCCCAAATCTTACAATCATTTCATTAAGAAAACAAAACCAACCCCTGCCCCACACTCAAAGAGCACCTCTGAGAAGCCCCACGCTCGTGAGGTTATCAGGAAACCCTCCTGCCAGACTGGAGGAGGAGAGAGGAGGGGGGCAGGAACCCAGAAACCAGGCCTGGAACGGGCCCTCAGGTGGCTTCTGTCTTTAAGAGCTGCGGCCTGCCCCTCCACCCACGCAGCTGGGAAGGCAGCCACACCCAGGCTGTTTGCCCATGTCACGGGGATGTCCACAGCCTGTCAGCTACACAGAGAGTTCGGAGGGTTTCAGCAAAGACAGGAAGGCACTGACCATGTCTCTGCTAGCTGAGGAGTTGTGGAGGGAGGAGATGTGCCTGGATTTGGAGGCCGAGGCTTACGAAACAAGCACTGACTAGCTGATGGCCTTGGACAAGTCACTTTGGCTTCCTTGGACCTCCGCCTCCTCCTTTGTAAAATAGGAGCAAGGTCAGCAAATACCAGGTGCCAGGGAGGACCAAAGAGATAACAGCGATCTTTCTCAAGAGGCTGAGAGGCTACAGGGTTGTGGGTCCCCACATCCCCAAAAGACACTGAAGTGCTAACCCCCAGTTCCTGTGAATATGACCTTTTCTGGAAACAAGACAACAGGTGATCGAGTTAAAATCAGTTCATGAGGGTGGACCCTAATGTCATAGGGCTTCCCAGGCAGCTCAGTGGTAAAGGGTCCGTCTGCCAATGAAGGAGACGTGGGTTCGATCCCTGAGTTGGGAAGATCCCCTAGAGAAGGAAATGGCAACCCATTCCAGTATGCTTGCCTGGAAAATTCCATGGACAGGAGTCTGGCGGGCTACAGTCCATGGGGTTGCAAAGAGTCAGACATGACTTAGTGACGAAACAGCAGCAGCAGCTAACCCCATATGGCTGGTGTTTTGATAAAAAGTAGAAATTTGGACACAGAGACAGACATGCACGCAGGGAAAGTGCCCTGTGAGGACTGGAGTTCTGATCTCAGGAGCTGGGAAACGACCAGAGGCCGAGAGAGAAGACTGGCAGAGGTCCTTCCCTCGTGCCTTCTGCGGGAACACAGCCCTGTTATCACAGCACGTGGGTTTCAGACTTCTGGCCTCCAGAGCCGCGATTCAAGACCGCCCTTGTTGTGTAGGCTGCTCCTGGGCTACCTTGTCCTGGCGTCTCCACAGCCTGATGTGCACGGCGATGCTACCGAAACCCAAGTCCACAGCTCGTCACCCCTCTTCTTAAACAGCTCCCCTCAGTCAGCTGCAAAATTCCACGTCTTTATGATGCCCCACAGGACTCTAACTGGCCGGGGCCCTGTCGCCTCCCGACCTCATTTCCTTCCAATCTCCCTAAGTTCAGACTGCAGATGCCCCTAGCACTCTTTTCCAGGTGGCCAGACTCACTTCCCACCGACACCCGAGTCTCAGGAAGCTTTGCTCAGCCACTCTGCTCAAAGCTGCAGGCCCTCCCCAGTGGCTACCACTCCTCCCTGACTTAGGGTCCTCCTTAACTGATGATCAGTTATGCCAATTATTTCTCTTGGTACCCCTGTCTCCCTTGTTAGAAGTCAAGCTCCCTGTCAACAGCGGCTTTTGTCTGTTTTGTACATGTTTTATCGATAGGATCTAAACTATGCCAAGCAGATGCTTGATATCTGCTGTGTGAATGACGTACAGACCAGCTACCTGAACGAATAAAAGAATGAGGGAATGAACGAGTGAACAGTAGGGTCTGTGGTGCCCTGCTTCTGCCCTCTGATGCTGCTCAGACGCTGGGTCCCCGATGTGCTGTCTGCAAGAACGTGGGATGTTCTCAGCGGAAGCTGCCTGTGCAGACAGGAAGCTCAGGTCAGCAAAGGGGCTGCCAGAGGTGGCGAGGAGCTCGCTGCCCAGGCCCCTAATGAATCTCTTCCCATTGATTTTTGGAGTCGCCTTTGAAGGGATGGGACGGCCAAGGCAGCTCGAATGTCCGTGCCTCAGCACTCCTGGGGTTTTATTGCTTCTCCCAGGACACGGCTTTGATTGGGGGGCTTCCGGACAGCCCCCCCAGTTGGACTGACACGAGCTCCCTGCAGTTGGAAAGGCAATTTCCCTTCCTGCTGTAGCTGTTGGTCTCTCTGCCTGCCCGGCTGGACGACACACCTCCCTGTCTGGGCTGGGGCGGCCAACTTCACTTCTGATGCTCCCCAGACAAAGGCTCGCTCAGGCACCAGGAGGGTGCTATCCTCCACTCTTTGGAGGAAAAAATGGAGCTCAGATCGGGGAAGCATTTCAGTCCGGACACTCTGACTCAAGGCTGGGGCGGGTGGGGGCCGGCAAGGCTGAATCAGGCTGCCCCAGCAACCACTTGAGCCCAGGGTGCCCGGCGACCTGCACAGCCTGTTGCATGCAGTGCCTTTCCCTACAAAGCCTCTGCTTGCGTGTTTGGAACCACCAACTCATTTAGCACTGAAGTGAAGAGGGCCTAGTCTTAATTTTCAGACGAGGAAACTGAGGCTCAGAGAGGGACCAGGGCTTCCTCCAGTCACACAGCCAGTTAGTGGCAGAGATAAGACTAAATCCAGGGCTTCTGGCTCATTCCAGAGCCCCAAGCCATCTCACCCTGTGTCGTGTTTCCACCAACGGTAATGTCAAGGGTGTGTTCTGCAAATTGTAAAGTCCTAGACACGTGAGGACTTACCATTCTAAAGAGCTCTTGGCCATTCACTGTCTTTTTCTATGAGCTGGGATTCAGATGGGGATGGCCTGCCCCATTCTGTTCTTCCCCCTCCTCACAGGGAGGTTGGGGGCCAGACCCTGGACCTTTGTCCTTTCCTCATCCACAGTTGCAGGGGCGGGGGGGGGGTCACATGCACCAAGAAGATAGATCGGGGCATCGAAAGAAGACAGGCTTGGGCTCAAAAGAAGGAAGGAGCTTCTGACAGGGTTGCCCATGGTGGCACTGAGCACCTTGTCACCCAAGGTGTGTGAGTCGAGGATGGAGAGCTGTGGAGGGGATCCTTGCAATGGCAGGCTTATGGTTTCTGAGGCCCTCCTGGTTCTGGGGTGCTGTGATAGGCAAGAAGAGAGGGGGGTGCTTAAGAAGCATGCCCAAGCACCTCAGTGCATCTTGGGCAGCAGGACAACAGGTTTATGAACTTCCTAAGCCCATTAAATCTCACCAGGAACCCTGCGTCCTTTGGTGCTCTGCCCACCCGCCTCTCCTGACAGTCCCACGGAAGAGAACACCCCCCCCAGGTGCCTGCTCCTCTCCAGCCCCATGCTCCCTGCTCACGGCAGCCCAGGGGACCCAGCGCCTTCCCCCACTCCTGCAGTGTGGTCCCAGGTGTCCCCCACCCCCGGGGTCTCTGGACGTGAGCAGACAGGCCACACAGGAATGTCTGGGGGAAATCCAAAGTGGCCGCCAGGGCAAGGCAAGGAGTGGGAGGCCTGATGTTGAAATCAGGATCCGCAGAGCTGAGCTCAGCAGGTGGGAACAGCATACCCCTCAGCCCTGAAGCCAAGTCCCACGCTGAGACAGATGCTGCCGGGAGAGAGGCTTGGGGGTGCGCTGTGTGACCAAGGGCAGGTCAGTATGTCTCTCCACAGCTCCTCCACCCAGTGAAGACATCTAGTGCAAATGCAGGACATTTCTGCGGGGGCACTTGTCTCCCCAGTTCTGGCTGGGAAGGCCTCAAGAAGTGGCACTATTTATCTGACCCCCACTGATTTCCTGTAAAGGGTGGAGCAGGCCAAGCAAGATGCTTACGATATACAGTCTGCCCTCCAGAACTAAGGACCCTGCATCTATGGATTCAAGCAATTGTGCATCAAAAATATTTTGAAAAAAATTTTTTTCAAAAAGTTTTAAAAGGCAAAACTTGAACTCACTACATGTTGGCAACTATTAACATAGCATTTACATTGTATTTATAATGATTTAACTTTTCACTCTCATGTATTGGAGAAGGAAATGGCAGCCCACTCCAGTGTTCTTGCCTTGAGAATCCCAGGGACGGGGGAGCCTGGTGGGCTGCCGTCTATGGGGTCACACAGAGTCGGACACGACTGAAGTGACTTAGCAGTAGCAGTAGTAAGCTTTATAAGTAATCTAGAGATGATTCCAAGTAAATATAAGCACATCAGTTTTGGTAGACTGTGAGTTCCATGAGGACAGAAATTTTGTGTTTTGATCACTGCCTCCAACCTGGTTTCCTGCCTCTAGCTTAGGTCCCTTCTCTACCCTGGGCTTTCTCAAAAGCAAACGTGATCACATCACTCTCTGTCTAAAACCTTCCCTGGCTCCCCAGGGCTGTCAGAATCAAGTTCAAATTCAACGGCCTTAAATTGGCACTCAAGGTCCTTAGGCATGGTCTCTGAGAGCATCCGTGTGCTAACCTCAACCAGGGTTGCTCCTGTCTGGATGCCTCCAGCAGGTGCCTCAAAGATATTTACAAACCCTGGTTCATCCAGCTTTACTGGAGGTGTGTCCCCCCTCTGAATTCATACGCCAGTCACAGTGTTGAAGAGTGGCTGGTACCAGTATGTAGCTGGGAGGAGAAACTGCCGCAGGTCAAGGGTGGCAGGGAGTCTGAATCTTGACGGGAGGGGTCTTGTCCAGGGGGAGAGGAGCCAGGACCCCTGGGATGAATTTGAGGTCTGGGACAAGCCATGAGCCCTCAGCTTGGGTTGGGGCTGTCGAGGAGGAAAAAAATCAGCCCTCAGGTTTGGGGCTAAGCAGCTGGGCTTCTTCCCTGCCTCAGTTTCCACACCTGGGGTGCAGGCAGTGGTTTGGGACGCAGAGCAGGAAAGCACTACTCTGAGAGCAGGACTCCTTGCTGTCCCCTCCCCCATCCCAGCAAAGGGAGCCCAAGCCCCCCTTGGGCCTCAGGCAGACCTGGGAGCCTGGTGTGTAATTGAATTTGGCCTCATTACCTAATTGTGCGGAGGAACAACCAGTACCGACAGAAACCTCAAGTGTCGGGGGTGATTGGAAGCCAGGAGCCAAGAGGCAGCCTGAAGCTTCCCTAAGCATTTAGGGGGGCAGTGCCAGCACCTGCGCCTTCATATCCTTTAAGCTCTCAGTTGCCCGGAACCCTGGGAAGCAGGGGGCAACGGTTCTCATTCTACAGGTGAGGAAACTGAGGTTCAGAGAGAAGCATCTTACATAAAGTCAGAAGAAGCAGAGAGAACAGTTGAAGCCACATTTCTTCTGCACCTGGGGCCTTTGCACATGCTGTTTCCTCTACCTGAAATGCCTTTCTCTGTCCTTCTCTTTGGGCAGACTTTCTCCTGGGAGCCTTTCTGTGAGGATCATTTCCTTGAGAAAGATTTCCCTAAGCTCCGAGGCTCAGTCCCCCTGCCCGCCTCGGCTCCTATAGAGCTGGTCATAACGATTATATCATCATTGGAGGGTGCTTATCCCAAGTTTGTCCTCTCTATCAAGCCCTGAGCTCCTAGAAGGTAAGGCTCACTCATGTGATCCAGGCATTCGGCATAGGTCCAGGACACAGGGGTGCTCAACACCTGTTTGCTGAATGAATGGGTGAAGGACCTCTAAATTCTGTTTTTTTTTTCTATACGCAGTCTATTGGTTTCTCGCCATCACTGGCCTGGGCCTTGGGGGTGGGGGGCCTCATCTGTAAAGAGTGCTGTGCCTGGGGCTATGACCAGGGCCCTGCAGAGTCACAGGGAAGCACAGAGAAGCCACTCTGTGGGGCCCTGAGCTGGCAAAATACAGCATGTGCAAAGGCCCCGGGTGCAGCTTCAGATATGACATCCCACCACTGGGAGATGGGAGATGAAGGGACCGGCCCAGGGTCGCCCAGCCTGCAAGCAGCTAGGACAGGAAGCTCAGATTGCCTGAGTCTGGGACCTGGCCTTACCACCCCTCACCACGCTCTTATCAAATGACAGACTGAATGAACGAGGCTCACTGACAGAGGGACATGTAATTTAATCCAAAGAAAATCATGTGAAAAGTGGAATTTCAGGTCTTGTGAAACAAGGCAGGAGAGAGATTACTAGATCCCTCCACAAAGGCAGCTGCATAGTGAGCTAATCCACGTGCAGCTCTACTCCCCAGGTGCATCCAGGCTTCCATTCCTGCAGGCTCGGGGTTGTCAAGCCTCCCTCCTTTTTCTATAAGGCGGTCTGACCTGGTACCCAAGTGTGCAGGAGCGGGACTGCCTGGGTCTAATTCTAGCCCTGCCACTTGCTAATTGTGTGGCCTTGAGCAAGTAATTAACCCGAGTCTCAGTTCCTTCTCAATGTTTTTATAAAGATGAAAGGAGAGGAAGTCTGTGCAGTATTTTGCCTAGCGTCTGGAACACGGTAAGAACCCAATAAAACTTCACTTAATTGATTCATAGTAGTAGTGAAATAATGGTAGTACTAGAAGCAATGGGCTAGTGCGAGTAATAGCAATAGCCGTAAGAGTAGCTGACCCGGGAGTAACAGTGCTGCTGCTGGTAATGGGAAGATCAGTGTTAAGCGCTGTCAGGCTGGGGCTCCCCTGGTGGCTCACTGGTGAAGAATCCGCCTGACGATGCCAGGAGACGTGGGTTCAGTTCCTACGTTGGGAAGATCTGCTGGAGAAGGGGATGGCAACCCACTCCAGTATTCTTGCCTGGGCAGTCCCACAGACAGAGGAGCCTGGTGGGCTGCGGTCCATGGGGTCACGAAAGAGCCAGACACAACTGACCAACTAAAGAACAGCAGCTGTTACAGGCGGGTCGTGCGCCTGGCACAATCAGGGATGCTGGGGAGGCTGCTCCGTCTCTGTGCCAGTCTCCCCTCAGATGAAAACAGGCCAGGTGACTCGGGAAGGTCCTCTGCAGTCTGACAATCACATCCAACAGTATCAGTGGCAATTAGCTCGATACTACTACAGATACTTCCTATTTATCCTTATTATACACCCACTGTACTCCAAAAGGGCACTGCCCTCCTGCTTCCCCTTCCCTCTCCAGGACACGGTTCCTCCTCCCCGACCCAGCCTTCTTCCTCCCACAGCTCATTTTTTGGGAGACGGTACTCTCCACCCACCTGTCTTGCCTGTTACTGGGCTATGTATGGCAAATGGATACTGAGTCTTCACTATGCGCAAGGCACAGCTTCCGCCACATCATCTATCTAATTCTCAACACCCGAGACATCACAGACAACTGGGAGGGAGGTATGGCTATCGTCCCCTGTTTCCTGATACTACTGCTAAGGCTCAGAGAGGTTATGTCCGTTATCCGAAGTCACACAACTTGAAAGCAGGGAACAAGATGCAAACCTGGGGTGGCCTGCCTCCACGGCTAGACACGCCACATAGGTGATTTCTACCCTTCAGAGATCCTGTTGCCCCACTCCACCCATTCAGGTGCTCCTCACTGTCGGCCCTCCACTGCAGACACAGTATGAGGTCTCCTTCTGTGCTCAATGACGATGATGCAGTGCCAGAGACTTCACAGACAGACCCCTTCTCCTAGCAGCCATGAATCAATCTATCCCCACTTGGTCCTGAATGATCTAAGTTCCAAGCCTCCACTGGCCACCTGAGAGCCAGCCCTCAGGCACAGCTAGACTGGCCAGCACTGGGTCTTAAATAGGGGATGCGTGACAACGTTAAAGCCTCAGGAGATTGTCAATGGAATCGGAAGCCCTGGCAGCTGTGGGTATGTGCCTCACTCGGCCTCAGGTGGCCCCCCGTGCCGTGGCTGCCCACTATTGGTGCTGGGCTCTCTGATCCCCGAGAGTCACCCTGTATTTCCTGATGCCATCACTCTTGGTATCACCTCCTGCCTCTGTGGACATGTGGATCTTCCAAGCTGAGGAAGCCCCTTCTGTACCAGGAGGAGGCCTGGGACCTGAACTCTGACGTCTAGCCTTGGCCAGACTAGGGCACCAGCAGCGCTTGGGAGGGAAGAGACCCCATGGAAGGGGCCATCTCTCCACTCTCTGTCCTCTCTCTCTAGAGGGGCGGTGCCCTTCTCCTCTGTTGTTTTTCTCCCCTCACAGTTCTCTCTCTATTCGGGGTGAGAGGAAAGAACCAGACGCAGAAGCCCTGTCCCAGGGGGTAGGCTAGTCTCTCCCCAGAGATGCCGAGGCGCAGCTCACAGTCACACACGGGGCGGGTGCCTCGCCAGCACTTGGCTTCCCCACGGAGCTCAATGGCAACCAATTTCCCGCCGTCTGTGCCTGGGGAGGGCGAGCTCCCATTTTCTCTCTTCCCGGCCCCCTCTGCACAGACGTGGGCCCTTCACACACACGCGGGCCCCTTGCCTCCCGGCCTCCCGGCAGACGCTTAATTGGGCGGCAGTGATTCTAAACATCTGGGCGGCACATCTGAGAGTGGGCTCGGGACCACACAGAGCCTGCAGGAAACGGGAAAACATGCAATTATGTCACTTCCTCGGCTGAGGGTACTCAGGAGGGGGACAGCGCCAGGCAGCAGCAAGGCATTTATTTCTGGGGGTGCGTCCCAGGGCTGGGCAGTCTGGGGGTGGAACGGGCGGTGCCCCCGAGGACGGTGAAGCTGAGGACGGAGCAAGAGGCTGCAGGTGACACCTCGGCAGAGCTGAGCTGCAGCCAGCGGTACCAATGGTGCATGGAGCTGTGGTCCCAAGAGGAAAGGAAAGACAAAGGAAATGAAGGCGAGAGGAAAGGAGAGGGGAGGACCCCGATGGAGAGAGAAGAAAAGAGAGGGCGGGAAGGGGAAAGGAGAGAGGGAGGGGCGTGAAGTGGGGGGAAACATGGATAGAGGGAGAGAGAAGAGAAAGAGCCAGAAGGACAGAGATGGAAGATTATTTTATTGCGTTTAGCAGAGAGAGAGTGGTTGCATGCTTCCAGGTGACAGAGCTGCTCCTGACAGCTCACCAGGAGAGTGGGGTCCCCTCCCCCACCGCCCCGAGAGGATGCACATTGGACACAGATCCAGTTCTGATCTCAGCTCCCTACTTCCCAGCTGTGTGAACCTAGGCATGGACTTCACTTTTCGGAGCCTCAGTTTTCCCCATCTGTAAAAGGGGACAGAGCTCTCCCTCATGGGCTGTTGGAGAAGTCAAGGCTCTCACTTGTGTGAAGTGCTGGCAGAGCCCGGGGTGTCCCTGAACTGTTCCTGGTTTTTCTAGCAGCTCTGGGCTGGGAGATCTTGCTGCTGGAAGTGGCCGGCCCCAAGGGATTCTGCATACCACCCTCCTCCCCTTCAGCTTCTCCCTTGGCTGATGTAGGTCTGTTGACTTTGTGTTTTTTCTTAAGCTGTCCGGGTCTGTGAGCTTCTCACGGATATAGACAATCTCTAACGTTACCTGACTGCCAGTCATGAAGTCTGCATATAATAGTTGCCCATGCACGTCTGTGGAAGGGGTGAATTAGTTTATCCTTTGCACCCAAGTTTCTGCTATTATAATTATGTGCCTGTTTCAAAGGCAGGCTCCTAATTTTTCCCACTAGTAATTCCTGTTTCCTGCCAGAGACAATAGTGGCTTTTCATCCCAAACAGGTGAGACTGGGTCTTTTGGAATTCCCTACAGGAGTCCAGCCCCAGGCAGCGTTTTCCACCTGGCCAGCCTCAACAAGCCAGAAAATGTGTGGAGGAATATAATGAAGCATCTGTTAATAGTTCTTCAAGGAAAGTCATTGGCTAGAGTTCCCAAGCTCTGGAGTCTGTTTCTCTGTGGACCAGGACTGAGGCAGCAATGATTCCTTCCAGCCACCTGCCTGGCCACCACCCCGGCCCCAGTGAGAGGAATTACCACCTTGCAGAGCTTCCACTGGAAAACACAAACACCTGGTTGCCTGGGCAGCACCTTGCCAGGGTGACGTGATCCAGATGGTCCCTTGAGAGGCAGCTGGGTTGCCAAGGAAACAGAATTGCTGCCGCTCCAGCCAGGAGACCCGGATTCTAGATCTTTTGGACCCCAAGCTTAGAAAAGTGAAGTGATTTGCATAAACTCACACAGCAAGTAGGTTTTAGAGACTGTCCTGTAAAGCAGGACTTAATAATCAAAACGGTTATGGACGAAGCCCTTCTGAGATGCCAGCTTGAGTTAAGTACTTTGTACTTTTCGCTTCGTGAGAGACTGGGAGATATGGCTGGGGTCACACATGGCATGGAAGTGATGGAGCTGAGCTGAACCCAGGTCAGCTTGATCCTTAAACCTGTCCCACACTGCCCTGCCTGTGGTTTCTAGATCTTTTTCTCTGCTTGTCCTGAGACCAGGGATATTCTGGCAGCTGGCTGGACCTGACTCGAGGGCCACTGAAAGTGTGGAGACCAGGCTGGGAACCTGCAGCCTAGGACTACAGTTTCCAGGGCCTGGTTCCTCCTAAGCCCTTGCGCTGCTGTGCACGTGACTTGGGTAGCTTATGAGGGGCAAGAGGATGGGGGTCTGTGGACCAGGGTCTTTCTATCTGTTCCTGCTTGCCAGATGGCCCTGGGGATAGGCCGAGCATGACACTCACAATGAGCCTGATCCATGAGAGAGAAGGTACAACCACCAGGGAGGAACAGGAGTGAGGCTTGGAGTTGGGGCAGGCTGCTCTACATCATCACCCTGATTCTCTTGCTTTTTTCCATCTTTTCTTTAGCCTCAACCGTCCAAATATCTATCTGGTGAGCGCCATCTATCCACTCATTTCTCTCCTTGTTACACAACAGGATTTGGGCACGTGAATACATTTCTTTGTTCATTAGTTTTCCGATCTGTAAAATGGGTTAGTTCATCATGAGAATCAATGCTGATGTTCATAAAATACCCAGCATAGAGCCTGGCATGAAACAAGAGCTCTGTAAGTAGTAGTAGTGAAAATGTTCGTCCTTCAGTCGTGTCTGACTCTTTGCGACTCCACGGACTGTAGCCCGTCAGGCTCCTCTGTCCATGGAATTCTCCAGGCAAGAATACTGGAGTGGGTAGACAGCCATTCCCTTGTCCAGTGTGGGATTGAACCTAGGTCTCCTGTATTGCAGGTGGGTTTTTTACCATCTGAGTCACCAGGGAAACGGCACTTTTTTTTTTTTTTTTTAATTTTATTTTTTTGTGGGGCTACGCTGCACAGCATATAGGATCTTAGTTCCCTGATCAGGGATCGAACCCTTATTCCCTGCAGTGGAAACGCCAAGTCCTAACCATTGGGCCATTAAATGGTCTTTTAAATGTCACTTTCTCTCTTGAAAGACTTTTGAGAAAGGTTGCTGGAAGACTTGGAGAGACAGAGGCCCTCAAACCTCCCAGGCCAAGGCACAGACAGGGTGCTGCTGACTCAGTCTAGGCTGCCTCAGCCAGCTCTCTACTCTCCACTCAGCAGGCTGTCTGCCTCCCCGACTAGAGCCCAGCCTCCTCTTCTGGGGGAAAAGAAGATGCCATCTTAACACCATGTGATCCTCTGTTGTCTTGGAGACAGCTGTGGGCTTCTGGTCCTGAAGCCTCAGGAAGGGGCCATTTCCTGGACTGAGTTCATAGGATCCCAATCATCTACCTGGGTTTCTCTGGTAGCTCAGTGATAAAGAATCTGTCTTCGGTGGAGGAGATGCAGGCTCTACACCTGGGTCAAGAAGATTCCCTGGAGAAGGATATGGCAACCCACTCCAAAGTGCTTGCCTGGGGAATCTCATGGACAGAGGAGCTTGGCGGGGTACAGGCTATAGGGTCGCAAAAGAGTTGGACATGACTTAGTGACTAAACAACACCTTCTACCTACCAACTTGGAGGTAGGTGCGGTTGGCATTGACTTTGGCCCTATCTAAGCAGAGGTTCCCTATTTTCCAAGATCCGAAACTACAACACAGGGTCAGGCGCAGGGCTTTAGGCTACCTCCAGGTATGTGAGGTATCCTAAGAAAGTCTGAATGCCAACACGTTGGAATAAGATTGCTAACATGTATATAGCACTTGGAACTTTCCTGATGGCTGAGTGGTAAAGAATCTACCCGCAATGCAGGAGACATGGGTTCGATCCCTGGGCTGGGAAAGTCATCCTGGAGAAGGAAATGGCAACCCACTCCAATATTCTTGCCTGAAAAGTCCCATGGACAGGAGCCTGGCGGGCTACAGTCCATGGGGTCACAGAGAGTCAGACATGCCTGAGCACACACACTGAGTATACGCCAGGCCTCATTCTCAGCACTGTACATATACATATACTATGCATGTACTCACTTAACACCTATGAGGTAAGCATTATTCGTATCCCCTTTTATCGAATGAGGCAAGCTTGGCACAGACAGCTTACGTGACTTTTCCAAGGTCACACAGCTGGTGAGTGGAGGTCCGGGTGGTTTTCACAACCAGACATGCTATTGCAGAGTCCATGCTTTTAACTACTACTCCATTCGTGTAAGAGCTGAATCGTTTCTGGAAATAAAGACATTTGGAATTGGGGCCCACCAGGAAGCCACGACGACAACACTTGACATGTACTGGATGTTTACTGAGTGCTTGGCTCTCTGCTCTTCATCCACGAGACCGTGAGTATGGAATGAGCTCAAAGATGCGAAGGTGTTTAACCCACCAACAAGGACAAATCATTGTCAAATACTTAATATTTCCACCTGCACATAGTTCAGGTGATCTTGACAAGCTCTCTTGAGTCATTACCCTGTCCTTCCCAGCAATTCATTCCAACCTGCACATAGAGAGGAGAGGCCAGCTGATGACTTCGCTGATGACTTCAGAGAGGCCAGCTGATGGCTTCAGGGCTAGGCATTCTTGTGTGAATTACGATTCTGGCCTTGGTCAACTTGCTCACTCTTCCTAAACCCCAGCTTCCTCATCTATAAAATGGGGGCAGAGATGGGTCTGGGGTCATTGTGGATGTTGCATTCAGTGCCTGCTACAGGGAAAACACTGAGAAGATGCTTGCTATCATCACGATTGAAAGGGGCTATAAATCAGATTCTCTTCCTAAGCCAGCTGCCCTGCCCTGGACTCTGTAAGTCTAAAGAAGCAAAGCTGATACCTGCACTGCTGTTAAGTCCTGTCCATCTGTCTAACTCAGAAGGTATTTTCCGTCTGTCTAACTCAGAAGGTATTTACAAGGCCGTGGCTTGCAACGCATGCCTTCAAAGTTCCATAACCACCTCGCCCACTTTCTCCCAAGTCCCTGCTCCATTTCACTCTCACACCCTTGAATCCCCTGAAATCCTTCCTCTAGGGGTGAGAAAGCTAAGCTCCATCTTAAAACCAAAGCTCTGGCTTCCTCAATCCTCTTACCTGGCTCTTTTCTCTGCAGAATTAATTGCTGCCCATGGCTTTATTAACTTCTAGGGCAGCCATGGCATCTTCAGGGCACCCTGGGGTGGGGTGGTGGAGACTGTTTTGGCAGGACCTCTGTCCCAGATGCACCTTTGGTCTGGGTGGTGGAAGGCTGGGCGGTGGCTGGAAGGTGGTGATACCTTGGTGCCCGAAGGGCGATAATGCTGTGGTCCTGCATCTCCCCAGAGACCATGTGCCTCCTCGGGGATACCAGCAGAGAAGCAAAGATAGCCACAGCTTTGGCTCTACTTCTGCCCCCTCTGAGACCACCTCCCTACCCCTCAGAGCCTCAGACTCCTCCTCGTTAAATGGGAATAAGCCTGCCTTGGGTTTCCCTGATGGCTCAGATGGTTAAGAATCTGTGCCTGCAATGCAGGAGACCTGGGTTCAAGCCCTGGGTCAGGGAGATCCCCTGGAGAAGGAAATGGCAACCCACTCCAGTATTCTTGCCTGGAGAATTCCAAGGACAGAGGATCCTGGCAGGCTATAGTCCACGGGGTCGCAAAGAGTTGGATGCGACTTAGCGATGAACACTTTCACTTTTCACTTTCGAGACTGTCTTGGGGACCTCAAGGGGCTGGACAAGGAAGGCCGTGAAAAGGACTGTGTCTGTGTGTAGGATAACTGTCATTTCTCACCCTCAGAAAGGGAGCATTGATTTCAAACCCCGAGAGCAAGGACTGTGTGGGGTGCATTTATATGTGTGTGTAGCCCCCGTGCTTGGCACGGAGTGGGCCTGGCACAGGATGGCTTATCGTTCCTTGCCTTGAACATTTCTGTTGAGTATTTTTTATTTTGAGAGGCATTCCCATGCCCTTGACCTCATCATTGTTCCTATAGCGTGAAGGTAGAGAAATGGTCTGGATGCACAAGACTGTGGGAGAAATGGACGCTGAAGGTGAGGGAGCATGGCTTGCCCAGCGGAGGCGGAGATGGAGGGTGGCCCCCAGACCCCCATGGCCTTGTTCAGGGGCTGTCTTCTTTGTCTGGAGGACCCTGAAGTGTGGCCTGGGGATGCAGCCCCCAAGATGGCTTAATGTGATCATGGGATCAGATGAGAAAACCACTGCTACATCAGCTCTCTTCCCATTTTGGGGATGTTGCTAGTTCAAGGAGGAGAGCATCACTTTCCTGAATCCCAGGCTCCAGTTTTAACTGGCAGAGAGCTGGCTCAGACTCTGCCGTGGGGCAGGCACCTGGAGCTATACCTGGACGCAGGGTCCACTCTCTACTGTCTTTACTTGGACAGTTAGCATCTAAATATGGCCAGGGAGGCTGGTTTGCCAGATAAGGTGGCAACAGAGAGAAGAACGTTTTCTGTTCAAATTCCCATCTTCAAGTCAAAGTAAGTAAGCAACCACATGAAGCAGACCATGAGAGTGTGAGTAGGACTGGAATACGGCACGGTAAGATGAAGGTGAGATGCAGGTGATGGAAAGGGGGCCAGGGACTTGTTGCTGGTGGTGTGGATGCCTCACCGCGCACCCCTGAGTGACCACGGGCACTGTGGCTCTGCAGGGCATCTCCGCCAAGGCGTGTACTGGAGGGTACATCCACCTGCCCCGACCCCAAGGAGACCCCAGCCAGTAACAGGTGCCAGATGTTAGATAAACATCCTTGTTCTGGTCTCTTAGGCTGACTGAGGGGTGCATTCTACTCCATCTCCAGGAGCTCCCTGCACCAGGTATGGCACTTTTCACATCACACTTTCAATCACATCATTCCCTTTCCCATCTCATTTCTCTGCTTCTCTACTGGTGTCTTCTGGGCTCTTCCTAAATAAATCGCTTGCACTGGAGACTTCACGGTGGGGTCTGCACCTGGGGGAACCCAGACTCATACACACATCATATGACTGAGGCACCTCCAGCAGCCTTTCCTTCCCCCATCGCATCACAGACCCCCGTCCCCATCACGTGGTCCAATTCTGAGTGCGGAGTCCCGGCTGGGGTTCTGGACTGGAGCGGTGAGGATCCAGCTAAGACAAGCAGTCCCCTCTTGACTACTACCGTTGGGGTCCCAGCCCCTAGGCTGCCCTGCTGTGAGCTGATGCCCTTATCCCCCAACCCTCTCCGGACAGGCCTGGAAAGCAGATCTCCAGCAGCCATATCCTAGCACACCCCGGCTCTGTGGGGAGCCAGCGATGAGCTAATCCTGAGAAGAGAGGGAGGCAGGAAGAGTAGCCTCCCCTACAAGCAGGGGCCTGCCCCTGGGGCCCTCAGGGAACCAGAGAGTGCTCTGCTGGGGAAACTGCTGAGCCAGCCTAGAGACCAGGGTGCTCTCCCCTCCCCCCACCCCTGCCAACTCCAGCCAAACTCCAGAGAAACCCACAACCACCCTGGAGGCTTCTGCTAACAACGGAATCCATGCTCCCTGCAGAAAATATGGGAAACAAAGTTGAGGACCTTCCCCCATCCAGATAGATTCCTGATTTCTAAGTTGACATTTTGGTATATTCCCTTCTGTTTCCTGTTTCCTGTGCCTAACCAAATGTATATTTTGTTTCTGCACTTAGTTGAGGTCTTACTGAGCATGACATTTTGTTACCTTCTAAAAAAATTAATATTATGTCATAAGCATTTCCATACGCAATCATTCTTAAGGGACCTCACTTTTCAAGGCTGCAGAGTGGCCACTGAAATAGTTCCCTTTTCCCTGGGCCTTGACGCTATTTCCAAATCTGCCCTCTCTCATTCGTCTGTGGCACTGCCCCCCTCCTCGTTCACTCTGGTCACCCCAGGGACCATCACACACCCCTCCCCCAATTCCTCAGCCTGGGAACGCTGTGTCCACAAACCCTCGGTCACGTGGGCTCCGCCCCGCCCCCACCGTTCTTTTTCCCCAAGAGCAGAGTGAGGCCACTGGATCCCAGGCCTCAGCCCTCAGGGAGCTGGGGAATGGGAGGGAGCCCAGGGCCATCAGCCCAGGACGACTTATCCCACCTGCTCATTCCGGGTTACTTAGAAGGGGCACACGTCCCCTGGAGGTACTACCCTCCCCGGAGAGTTACTCAGAAGGGGGACGCTGCTCCATCTGGAGGTTCTGCTTCCAGCCCTGGAATTCAGATAACTGCTCTGTCTGTTCCCTGTTAGAGCCTCAGTTTCCTCCTCTACAAAATGGGTGCGCTGATAAGAGGTCCCCGTGGCCTCTCCCACAGCAGTGACCCGACAGAAGACAAGTGATAAACAGGTTCTGTCCTTTAAACAGAGCTGACTGCAAGTCAGTTCCCAGGGGCTGGGTGATGAAATCCAGAGCCCTTTCCTGAGCAGGACCTGACCTGGAGTGCAGAGGCGGCTGAGCAGGAGGAAGGAAGCCAAGTCCCTCCCCCACAGCCCAGCTCTGCTGAGCTCAGATGTGGGGGTGGGGGCTGGTGTCCAGGAGGAAGTCTGTCCCTGGCCTTGACGAGGCGCCCAGCCTGGCGGCCTGGCATTTCAAGGGCAAGGGCCCGCCTGCCCGCTGTCTCTGGGGGCAGCCAGCAAGCGTTCACAAATCCCCTGCAATTTGCACCCACCAATCCCGCCTGCTCGCTGGGCGGCTGCGAGCCGTTTTTCACGCAGAGCTGCGCACAGCTTTGTCTTAGACAGATCTGGCAGGGTGTCCCTGAATGGGGCCATTTGTCCTCTCTGTGCTGGTGACGGGAAGGCGGCTGCATGCTCTGGGGTGGGCAGAGGCAGAGGGGCTGGAGAGAGGCCACGGGGAAGGCGTGAAGGTACAGATAGGAGCTGGGGTGCCAAGAGAGGCCAGGAATGTGACCACCACTGTGGGGGTCCCACCCCCACCCCATTCAGTCAGGTGGGAGCAAGAAGGAATGTCTCCAACGACAGAGGAAAATGGTTTACAAGCTTTCTGCTTAGAGAGTCCTGGGTGGACGTGATGAAATGACCTGGCTGGCCTCTGAAGCCTGTGTCCCATCCCAGCTGTCCAACGGGGGTGGGATACTTGCCATTGGCCCCCTTCTGGGCTGGGGTCTGTCTCTGAGCTGCAGAAACCCCCCTGGGATTGAGGGTTTCCAGGGAGGCCCAAGCTTCTCCTGAGCCTCTCCTGAGTGGATCACAGGCCATAGACCGGGAGGGGCAGGGCCGGGGCCCCACCGCATTCCTGATTCCTCCCCTCCCAGGCTGGCCGGGGCCCCCTCCCGCGGTCTGCTGGCCGCCCCTCTGGGGGCTGTCAGTGCACTGGAGAAACCAGACCAGGCAGATGTTTCTCGACACAGAGCAAGGGATCCACTCTGCTTGGGTCACCACTCCTGGGCCTGGGGCTCAGGCTGCAGCGCTGGGATGTGAGGGTGTGTGTGGGAGGACAGAGGTAAGACACACACGTCTACAGGGCCCAGCAGGATTCCAAATTCAGGAAATGCTTGGGGTGTGAGACACGGAGGAAGCTCAGCACCTTCTCCAGGGGTCAGCATCCACCCAGTCCCTGGCAGGTTGGGAGCCAGGGCTGCCATTCAAAGGAAGCCAGGCATTTCACTGGACCGTACAGTCTCACAAAGAGGGAATGCTGGCAACTAATGTGCATTTTTAAAAACCTCCAAACAGTCGGATCTCAGCTGTCTGCAGGTCACATCCAGCCCACAGGCGGGTGATTGACAACTCCCTCCGATTGTCCCTAAGAAGTCTGGCCTCCCCTTCCTGGGAGGTTTCGGGGGCTGCTTTCTCCAGCTCTGACCTCTCCCCCGAGTTCTCTGGTCCCTGCTCCAAATGCCTGTTTTCTGCCTCTCCCAGGATGCCCCCGGGATACTCTGGCACCCCCAGACCTGCTGCTCTCTTCACATCTCCCACTCTGCCAGCAACCTCGTGCGTCTCACCTCTCGGGCAGGAGCCCAGGGAGGCAGGAGGGGTGTGAGGATGGGCAGTGGGCACCTGAGGCTTTTGTCTGGGCTCTGCCCCGCCTTGCTGTGACTTGGGCCAGGTCCCCCTTTCTCTGGGCCTTGGGCTCCCTATCCCGTTGGTTCTGACATTCCCTATTCTATTATTTTAACCGGGCTGCTCAAACGGGTCAGCTCAGGGGACTGAGTCATTCAGGGACAATGGCAGAGGCACACGGAGGGCTCTTGGGGACCTTGGACATGGCGACTGCCTGGAGCCCGGTTCCTACATAGCCAGGAGACGTGGGCCTCTCGGAGCCAGGGAGGTTGACATTTCAGCACTGCCTGCCAAATTGCTGAGAGCTGGCACGCAGCAACCTGGGGAGCAGGGTGGGCCTGCTGTGGTCAAGGAGGGGGAACAAGAGGAGGTGCCCTTCTGGATTGAGGCAGGGGGGCCCTTGGCCCCCAAGGACCTTCCCAAGGAGGAGGATGCTGCCCTGTGCACGCATGTGCGCGTGCTTCCCACACAGGCTAAAGGCTGCACCAGAACAAAGAGCTGGGGGCTGGGTATCAGAGGGGCCCACGTGGAGACGCCTGACTTGGCGGTTTGCTGCAGTGTCTGCTCTGCGCTCACGCTCCGTCTCTGTCTCTCTCTCTCACACACACTCACACAGACATGCACGCACGCACAGCACTGCCCCCAGGCCCGAGCTCGTGTTCCAGAGCCCACACACCCAGCGCACCGCCATCTCTCCTGACAAAGCACCGCTCTGCTCCTTGCTGCATGAGCTCATCCCACCGGCCCTCTGGCCCCAGCCTGGCCTCCTGACAAGAGAGACAGATAGGGAGAGGGAGCTGGAGAGAGGTGGCGGAGGCAGAGAGCGGTGGGGGAGGCGGAGGGGGAGACACGCACACACAGACACACACGTTCACCACCACACATGCGCGCGCACACATTCACCACCACATACACACACACATACGTGCACACACATGCACACACACACATATCACAACACAGGGAGAAAGCCCTTGTCTCAGGAGCAGAAGGAATGTTGGAAATACCACTGAGAGACAGGCAGGGCCACGCTAGAGACACTTGAGGGAAGCAAAGGGCTATCCCAAATGGAGGAGCTTCTCAGATCCTGGTCCAGGGGGACAGAGGCCTCAGAAATTTACATCCCCAACCAGCTTCAGAGTCAGCTGCGATGCAGGGGGCAGAGCTTTAGGCCTGAGTCAGAAGGCCACGACTTTAGGTCCCAGCCCTGTGACTTACGAGCTGTGTAACAGCAGGCAAGTCACAAGACCTGTCTGAGCTTCAGACTCCTTCTCTGTAAATGTAGACAATACGCAGTATCTCATAGAGGTGGGCACTGAAGCAAAATAAGGGAAAGCCCCCAGAATGTACTGGCAGGGTGCAGAGAGGCCCTCGAGGGAGGGGCAACACGGTGGCCTAGGGAGCAGCTGGGGTTTCTGGAGCAGCCCGTCCTCCGAGTTTTCTTCCCAAACCCTGTCTCTGTTTTGCTTCTGCACATTCCCTGGAGTCATCTCTTTGTCTCCACTCTACTCCACAGGCGGTGGAACCTTCCTGGCCCAGCCACCATCATCCGCACCCTGACGCCCCAGCAATCTGCCATCTGGCTCCTTCCATCCACACCAGCCTCCCCTGTGCAATCTGTTCTTTGAAAAGCTGGAGCCATCTTTGCAAAATGAAAACGTAGCCCTGTTTCCTTTAGTCTTGGGACAACTCTCAAGACAGGCCCTGTGTGTTTAACTGCCTCTGACTTCTGCCTCTGGGCTGTGGAACCACTGGCCTCCTTGCAGTTCTGCCAAAAAGCCACGCTGGCTCCTCCTGCAGGCCTTTGCATGAGCCTGGTTGCTCCCTTTGCCTGGGTAGCTCTTCCTCCTTTTCTTCACCTGCTCAACTCTGACTTGACCTTCAGGTCCCGGGAGGACTTCCCTACTTCCAAATTGTCTCATAGCATCCCCGAGACTGTTCCTTCATGGCACTTATCACAGCTCGAATTTACACGCACACACACACACACAGAGCTATGACTTTTTTGCATGTCTTTTTTTTTTTTTTTCTTTTTAATTGAAGTTTTGGGCTTCCCTCGTAGCTGAGTTGGTAAAGAGGGGGTGGGGAAGATCCCCTGGAGAAGGGATAGGCTACCCACTACAGTATTCTTGGGCTTCTCTGGTGGCTCAGACAGTAAAGAATCCTGCAATGTGGGAGACCCGGGTTCGATCCCTGGGTTGGGGAGATCCTCTGGAGGAGGGCATGGCAACCCACTCCAGTATTCTTGCCTGGAGACTCCCCATGGACAGAGAAGCCTGGTGGGCTACAGTCCATGGGGTCGCAAAGAGTAGGACATGACTGAGCAACTAAGGACAGCACGCAGCTGATTTTCAATGCAGTGTTACTTTCTAGTGCACAGCACATAGCTGTGATTACCTGATCCCATGGTTTTCTCTCCCTCTAGACCAGGCATCAGGAAACCCTTCTGTCACCTACTTTTATAAATAAGATTTTCTTGGAACTAGCCACACTTATTTGTTTACATACTGTCTACAGTTGCTTTTGTGCTCTGCTTGCAAGGCCTAAACTATTTACGAGCTGGTCCTTCACAGAGAAAGTTTGCTGATCTCTGCTCTGGACAGTACGTTTCCCTAGCAGAGACCACATCTGTTTTACTCCTCAGCACAACCCAGCCCCAGTCAGGTGCCCGCAAAGAGCCAGTGCTCAAGAGCAATACGGATGTATATGCTTCTTGGATAAGTAGCAATTTTTCCCCTGTCAAAATTGTATTGACTTAAGTTATTATTAAAATTGCAGATTTCATCAGGAACAGACGTCACTCATGAGATTCCAAGACTGTTGTCTGGCAAACAGTTCAATACACTAGTGACATTCCCAACACAGGCTGGTGCGTCAGGGATTGCAGAGCAGCTATTGGCTAACGAGACCTTCACTACCTCTTGTAAGGAACCCGCCAGCCACGTGCATGGACCATTATAGACATAACAGAGTAAAGCACAAACCCTTGTTCAAGTGACTGTGGGCTGTGCAGACTGATGAAAACCTATCATGAAATGTCCTTTAAACATTTGCATTATGCTGTTTCTACAAATACTCCAAAGAACTGTTGGATGAATTCAGAGAAAACGTCTGTTTTATTGTTATACAGAGGAAATAACTGACTTTTGTTCTTTCTCAGTGAATTGCTCGGACTCGATAAAGAGTGTTAACCACATCTAGACCCCGCTCGGCACTGACCCCAGCATGGTAGGTCGTGTTGGCACTCCTGCCTTCCCAAGGAGATAAACTGAGGCTCAGAGGTCACATACTGAGCAAGTGACAATGCTGGGAGGTCCAGGTCTGTTCGAATAAAAGCTTACACAGCATCCCCTGCTTTTAAGCAAGGTAATGAAGATGGAGGGGCAGGTAAAGCTGCATCCTTGGTGTGCTTAAAGTCCTTGCAGAGAGAATGCTGCCAGGCACCTTCTGTGGCCTCTGTTTACTAAGGGGTCAGAGGTCCCATGTGATGATGGAGTGGTAATGGAGAGTACTACGTAGAAGAAACTTTTAGGACCCTGAAAGTACCGATTCAATAAAAAATTCTGAATGAATACAGCAGAGCCTCAGGGTCAAGGGTGCTGACTCTGGAGTATAGGCCTGGATTTAAATCTCAGCTCTGCCACTTCCTAGCCGTGTGACCTGGGAAATCTCTCCAGCTTCTCTGAGCCTCAGTTTCCTAGGATGTAAAATGGGGATGACCATAGGACTAACACCAAAGGGTCACTGTGATGATGGAATAAGATGATAAGCATCTCCCTTTAGCCCATTGTAGGGGGTGTGGTGTGCCCTGGACCCCTTCTGGCCCTGAGATGAGGGAGAGACCCTGCCTGTGGGCCAGGTAAGCTGCTGCTCCTTGGAGGCTCACACCACACTGGAACGAACCGAGGCACCAACCGACAGGAGTGGTGGTAGCCCTGGGTTCGAGTCCACTGCCCAGCCTGCCTCCCAATGACACCATGGAGCCCCAGCCGCCACCTACCGGCAGACTTCGGAGTGAACTTGTCTCGGTTCGCGGCACACACAGCCAGCAGTCGGTAGCCGAGGTCCAGGTCAAATCCTTGCTGAGCTGCCACCCGACTGACCACCTGCCAGCAAGATGGGGAAGAAGGGTGGGGTGAGTCACCGTCCATGCCAGGCCTCTGAACCCAGAGTGATGGATGCGCCCATTTCACAGGTGAGGCAGGAAGACTAAGGCAGGTCCTCAACATTAGGCAGAACTGGGACTCAAATTGTCTTGTTCAGTAGCTCAGCAAACACTGATAAGCACCTCTCCCATGCCAGGTCCTGGGATCCCGGGCTTTGCCCTCAAGGTGGGCCTGACCCCAAAGCCCAGGACCCGCTCTTTCAAGGGCCCAAATTTGGCCTCATTCTAGGAGTTGGCAGGCGATGCTGTGCCACCATGATTGGCATGCCCCACGGTCAGGCTCTCTTCTCCCTCCAGACTCCATCGCCCCAAATCTCCAACCCCCAGGAAGTCTCCTATGCCCGCCACCCCTTCCCCATACTTCACTAAGCCCCAGCACCGACCACCACAGGATACTCGCCACACTCGCTACTCCAAGAACAGTCCCCACCCCGCAGCATCATCCTCTCCTGAGTCAGCCTACATCTGGAGAGAAGCACAGAAGTAGGACTCACCACCTCCCTGGAGCTCCAACTTGGAGCTGCCCAAATGGACTACTAAGAATACCCCAGAGTCACGCCTGGTGATTGCCAGCTCCGTGCCAAGCGCCCTGTAGCGTCTCGGACCCTTGTCCCCAAACTGCAGGGCTGTCACGCTCAGCCTGGGGTCTGTCGCCAGCGCCAAGCACTG
>SJYV01056055.1:451277-484986 GCA_006410875.1 Neotragus pygmaeus
TTTTTTTTTTTTTTCTTTTTAATTGAAGTTTTGGGCTTCCCTCGTAGCTGAGTTGGTAAAGAGGGGGTGGGGAAGATCCCCTGGAGAAGGGATAGGCTACCCACTACAGTATTCTTGGGCTTCTCTGGTGGCTCAGACAGTAAAGAATCCTGCAATGTGGGAGACCCGGGTTCGATCCCTGGGTTGGGGAGATCCTCTGGAGGAGGGCATGGCAACCCACTCCAGTATTCTTGCCTGGAGACTCCCCATGGACAGAGAAGCCTGGTGGGCTACAGTCCATGGGGTCGCAAAGAGTAGGACATGACTGAGCAACTAAGGACAGCACGCAGCTGATTTTCAATGCAGTGTTACTTTCTAGTGCACAGCACACAGCTGTGATTACCTGATCCCATGGTTTTCTCTCCCTCTAGACCAGGCATCAGGAAACCCTTCTGTCACCTACTTTTATAAATAAGATTTTCTTGGAACTAGCCACACTTATTTGTTTACATACTGTCTACAGTTGCTTTTGTGCTCTGCTTGCAAGGCCTAAACTATTTACGAGCTGGTCCTTCACAGAGAAAGTTTGCTGATCTCTGCTCTGGACAGTACGTTTCCCTAGCAGAGACCACATCTGTTTTACTCCTCAGCACAACCCAGCCCCAGTCAGGTGCCCGCAAAGAGCCAGTGCTCAAGAGCAATACGGATGTATATGCTTCTTGGATAAGTAGCAATTTTTCCCCTGTCAAAATTGTATTGACTTAAGTTATTATTAAAATTGCAGATTTCATCAGGAACAGACGTCACTCATGAGATTCCAAGACTGTTGTCTGGCAAACAGTTCAATACACTAGTGACATTCCCAACACAGGCTGGTGCGTCAGGGATTGCAGAGCAGCTATTGGCTAACGAGACCTTCACTACCTCTTGTAAGGAACCCGCCAGCCACGTGCATGGACCATTATAGACATAACAGAGTAAAGCACAAACCCTTGTTCAAGTGACTGTGGGCTGTGCAGACTGATGAAAACCTATCATGAAATGTCCTTTAAACATTTGCATTATGCTGTTTCTACAAATACTCCAAAGAACTGTTGGATGAATTCAGAGAAAACGTCTGTTTTATTGTTATACAGAGGAAATAACTGACTTTTGTTCTTTCTCAGTGAATTGCTCGGACTCGATAAAGAGTGTTAACCACATCTAGACCCCGCTCGGCACTGACCCCAGCATGGTAGGTCGTGTTGGCACTCCTGCCTTCCCGAGGAGATAAACTGAGGCTCAGAGGTCACATACTGAGCAAGTGACAATGCTGGGAGGTCCAGGTCTGTTCGAATAAAAGCTTACACAGCATCCCCTGCTTTTAAGCAAGGTAATGAAGATGGAGGGGCAGGTAAAGCTGCATCCTTGGTGTGCTTAAAGTCCTTGCAGAGAGAATGCTGCCAGGCACCTTCTGTGGCCTCTGTTTACTAAGGGGTCAGAGGTCCCATGTGATGATGGAGTGGTAATGGAGAGTACTACGTAGAAGAAACTTTTAGGACCCTGAAAGTACCGATTCAATAAAAAATTCTGAATGAATACAGCAGAGCCTCAGGGTCAAGGGTGCTGACTCTGGAGTATAGGCCTGGATTTAAATCTCAGCTCTGCCACTTCCTAGCCGTGTGACCTGGGAAATCTCTCCAGCTTCTCTGAGCCTCAGTTTCCTAGGATGTAAAATGGGGATGACCATAGGACTAACACCAAAGGGTCACTGTGATGATGGAATAAGATGATAATCATCTCCCTTTAGCCCGTTGTAGGGGGTGTGGTGTGCCCTGGACCCCTTCTGGCCCTGAGATGAGGGAGAGACCCTGCCTGTGGGCCAGGTAAGCTGCTGCTCCTTGGAGGCTCACACCACACTGGAACGAACCGAGGCACCAACCGACAGGAGTGGTGGTAGCCCTGGGTTCGAGTCCACTGCCCAGCCTGCCTCCCAATGACACCATGGAGCCCCAGCCGCCACCTACCGGCAGACTTCGGAGTGAACTTGTCTCGGTTCGCGGCACACACAGCCAGCAGTCGGTAGCCAAGGTCCAGGTCAAATCCTTGCTGAGCTGCCACCCGACTGACCACCTGCCAGCAAGATGGGGAAGAAGGGTGGGGTGAGTCACCGTCCATGCCAGGCCTCTGAACCCAGAGTGATGGATGCGCCCATTTCACAGGTGAGGCAGGAAGACTAAGGCAGGTCCTCAACATTAGGCAGAACTGGGACTCAAATTGTCTTGTTCAGTAGCTCAGCAAACACTGATAAGCACCTCTCCCATGCCAGGTCCTGGGATCCCGGGCTTTGCCCTCAAGGTGGGCCTGACCCCAAAGCCCAGGACCCGCTCTTTCAAGGGCCCAAATTTGGCCTCATTCTAGGAGTTGGCAGGCGATGCTGTGCCACCATGATTGGCATGCCCCACGGTCAGGCTCTCTTCTCCCTCCAGGCTCCATCGCCCCAAATCTCCAACCCCCAGGAAGTCTCCTATGCCCGCCACCCCTTCCCCATACCTCACTAAGCCCCAGCACCGACCACCACAGGATACTCGCCACACTCGCTACTCCAAGAACAGTCCCCACCCCTCAGCATCATCCTCTCCTGAGTCAGCCTACATCTGGAGAGAAGCACAGAAGTAGGACTCACCACCTCCCTGGAGCTCCAACTTGGAGCTGCCCAAATGGACTACTAAGAATACCCCAGAGTCACGCCTGGTGATTGCCAGCTCCGTGCCAAGCGCCCTGTAGCGTCTCGGACCCTTGTCCCCAAACTGCAGGGCTGTCACGCTCAGCCTGGGGTCTGTCGCCAGCGCCAAGCACTGTCCCCCCGCGAAAGCACATCTCAGGTGGGACGGGGAGGTCCCACCTGTCTCCCCACGAACCTCGGAAGCATGTGCTGGAATGGGGAGAGGCAAGGGGCTGGGGGCCCGTGAGTCCCGGGGGGGGATCCCTGCAGTGAGGGACAGGGTGCTCGGGATGGCTCACGAATGTCTCCGCAGGCTCACACCTGCCCACTCCCAGGTGTCCCACCAGCCAGATCAACTCCCTCCTGCCCGCCTTCCTCATTAACAGCAGCCGAATTAGGTTTCCTTATTAAGAAGGAAGGACCTTGGAAAATGGAGTCGTTTTAGGAAGCAGCTGGGGTGGCTATGGCTGACTGGGAAAGGAGGGCTCCCAGATGGGGGGCTCACTCTGCCGAGAAAGCGAAGGCTCCGCCGCTGAGCCCCTAGAGACCACCTGCTCCAGAGGCGTTTCGAGGCCCTCCGAGGGTCTAGGCTGCAGTGGAGTTTAGCCCAGCCCCTGCAGCCCTTAGGAGAGGGCCCCATTAAAGGCTGTTCTGGCTTCCCTCGTAGCTCAGCTGGTAAAGGATCCCCCTGCAACGGAGGAGATCCCGGTTCGATTCCTGGGTCAGGCAGTCCCCTGGAGAAGGGATAGGCTACCCACTCCAGTATTCTTGGGCTTCCCTGGTGCCTCAGATGGTTAAGAATCTGCCCATAATACGGGAGATCTGGGTTTGATTCCTGGGTTAGGAAGGTCCCCTGGAGAAGGGGATGGCTACTCACTCCAGTATCTTGCCTGGAGAATTCCATGGACAGAGGAGCCCGGTGGGCTACAGTCCATGGGGTCACAAAGAGTCGGACACGACTGAGCAACTTTCACTTCATTTTATAGGCTTTCTATTTTAGGGGTTCATCGCAAGAATCCTAGAGCTACAAAGTGTGGGAAAGCCACTTGTCTTGGCCAACCCTCTCATTTAAAAACTGTGGACACTTGAGGCCCAGAGAGAGTGTCCGTGGTGCACCAGGAAGGAGCCAATGGATCCCTCCTTCCAGGACCAGCATGATCTCCTGACCCTGCCTCCCCGCCTCCATCTCCAGGGAGCTCTCTGTGCAGGGAGGAAAAAGGACTTTCTCAGGTTCGCATGTTTGCTCAGCTTCTCTGCTGCATGCAGAAGCCCCTGGCATAGGAATCTTCTGCCTCCCCAGGCCTCTTTCCCACGGGATCCATCTGCCCCTGCCCTGTGGTTCTTATGCAACTCCACCCGATCCCCCACCCCCATCTGCCTCTCACACACCACGTTCCAGAGTCTCCGAGCCACCTCGGGGCCAGCTATTCCTCACTGTTAGTCTCACTGTGCAGGCAGAAAAAATAGGGCCCCTAGTCCTTTTTTTTTTGAAATACATATATATATATTTTTTTTCTTTTTGATATGGACCATCCTGTAACCCTTGAACTGGAAGGTGAAGTCTTTTTTATAAAATAATCAATTAATAGATTAAATCTTGGTTGTGCTGGGTCTTCGGTGCTACACGGGCTTTCTCCAGTTGTGGTGGGGGTGGGGGCTCCCCTCCGGCTGTGGTGCGCGGGCTTCTTCTTGCGGTGGTTTCTCTTGCTGCGGAGCACGGGCTCTAGGCTCATGGGGTTCAATTGCAGCACGAGGGTCCGGTAATTGTGGCGCCCTGGCATGTGGGATCCTTC
This sequence comes from Neotragus pygmaeus, assembly GCA_006410875.1. Lineage (NCBI taxonomy): Eukaryota > Metazoa > Chordata > Mammalia > Artiodactyla > Bovidae > Neotragus > Neotragus pygmaeus. Next base: position 455,754 of record SJYV01056055.1, read on the forward strand.
TGGACCAGGGATCGAACCTGTGTCCTCTGCAACTGGGAAGTCCCTGGAAGGTGAAGTCTTACCCCCTGGACTGCCAGGAAGGCCCCAAGACCACTAATTCTCTCTGGCCTGTTGAGTATTCCAGCTCTGGGGACAGACACTGTAGAGCAGGGAGAAGGGTTGCTGCAGCTCAGATGCTGACTACAGAGCTCTCAAAGGCGGGCCAGCCCGGGGTGGGTGCGAGTGAGCCCAGGCAGTTTGTTTGGACTAGTGCATCAGGAAGGCTGCTGCTTGTGAGCTATGCTGACACCTGGTGCAATGAGAATGCTGGCTTCCATGAACGAGGGCTAAGTAAATGCTTTGTAGGCAGTGAGGTGCCAAATTCTCACAATAGTTCTATGGGGTGGTATGACCGTCTCTGTTTTACAGATGAGGAGTCTGAGGGTGAGAGAGCTAGGATGCTGTGCCAGGCAGTCAGGCTGCAAAGCCTGGGTTCTTTCCACGAGAGGACTTCTCTTTCAACCCACAAAGGGTTAAGGCCATAACTCCCCATCTGCACTGAGAACCCTCAGGCTCTGGGTTGAGGGCAGAAAGGCAAAGGTCTCTCTGTTTGGCCAATACTGGCTGATCCTGTTGCTCTGGTTCCAAAAAAAGAAAGAAACTAGCTAGATTGAGCAAGAGGGGCCTGGTATTGGTTCTAAGAGCTCCCCTGCAGGCCTGGAAGGGTCTGTCACTAAGTCCCCCAAGCCCAGTATTCAGAAGGGTTATTGGCTCCAACAATTTCCTTTAATCAAGACACAGAGAGGGCAGGGCCTGGCTGAAGGTCACACAGCGCAAGTGTGACAGAGCAGGCTAGGCTGGACCCTGCAATCCTAGAATACTTCGTGCAGCCCCTGTCTTGCCCTGGCCCAGCCTGAGGCCCCCCTGGAAAGTCCCGTGAGGAGGGTCTGATTGTCAGGGGGAGGGAGAGTGGGCTCAGCTGAGTGGTCTCCTGTGGTGTTTAGAGATGCCTGCTCCCACCGCACGGGTGTGCAGACCCCTCCGTGAAGAGCCTGTGGTGCGTGGCCACGGCACCGCTGCCCTCTGCTGGCTGCCTCGGTCCGGTCAGCTTGGCCCAGCCTACGAGGCGCTTCTAAGGCTGACTGGTGTGACCTGGCTGGCTGAGACCTAGACCCTGGCGTGCTGCAGGTCAGGGAGTCCAGTCCCTCAGGCCACAGAGCAGGAAAACTGAAGCCCAGAGGCGAGAGAACAGGCATGTTCAAAGTCATATGGCAGTTACATTAGTCCCATAAAGGCAGTGCGTTGCCTTTGAAAGCAGCAAGTCTCCTGGCTATAAAACAGGACAGATTGTCTAGGAGATGCTAAAGAAGGGGCTCCTGCTCCCAGCTGGTGGCTGGGTTCTGTCATTCTATGAGCAGTCACGGAAACTGGCCTGTGCTCTGATCCTGCTCCATCCTATACTGAGCAAACAAAGGCATGCGACTTAGCCTCTCTGGGCCTCAGTTTCCTCATCTGTGGAGTGGGTACAAAATCTCTTTGCAAGGATGACAGCCAGGACCAGCACACACTCAGTGAAGGCTGTCTGTGAGCGTGCACCCGCGACCTCAGCAGTGAACGCTTTGAGGGTGCTGGGACTCCCTCCCTGGAGGGGTGGCAAGGGCCCTGCTGCTGTGCTCATGGGTTTTCGGTTTCTCTTTCCCGTCTCCTCTCATGCCTGTCTCCCTTCTCCTGTGTCCTGGCTGCCTCAGCCTTCTGTCTGTCCTCGAGCAGATCAAGCACGTTCCCCTACAGGGGAGGAAGGAGAAGCAGGTCCAGAAAGGCCTGACTTTGAGAGGGACTCCCAGAGAGGACAGTCAGTCCTGCCGCTAAGGGGAGGGCCCGGGAAGGAGCTGGTCCAGAAAAGGAAGTGGTACCTGGGCTGACGTCCCTTGGGAGAGGTTGCAGGTCTGCATCCTGGGGTCAGAGGGCATGAAAGGGAGGGTGGGGTGAGGACTGCCAGCGGCCCAAAGCTCTTCAACCCAGGGCCCGGCCCTAGTGTGGCAAAAATGTGTCCAGTTACTGCCTGAGGCCAAGTGGTTTTTAGTTTATATCCTCCAAGTAAGCCGAGTCCAGAGGAAATTGTTTCCAGAGGTCACCGAGAGGGTGAGGGCAACCTGGAGGGCTCAGCTAGCCCTCGGGGTGAGAAGGGGTGCGAGTGTGTCTGTGTGTGTGTGTAGGGGGAGGACCCTGCCTAGACCCCTTGGGATCGCTCACCTGTCCCATCCCATCTCTCTCCCGGGGCACAGCTGGGTTGAGGACGCTCAGGGGATAGGAGGGCTGGCGGCAGGGCCCGGGGCTCTTGTGGGGGCAGCGGTCCCACCCTGGGACTGTAGCAAGCTGCTCCTCCAAATTCTGTTGCCTTGTTTGTAAAACAGGGGGTGATAAACCCTTCCCTGCCCCCTTGCAGGGTCTTCACAGGGTGCAAGGAGATAGTAACAGGGAGATATGTGGGCCCTGAGGGTGTCTTCTATAAACCACTCCCCGCGCCCCCTGCCAGCCTTTCCTGCTGCAGGATTTATAGGCTCCAAGCCTATAAATCAGGTCTCCACTGCTGTGGTCAGTGGCCTGAGTTCCCTTTCTGGCTAAGCGGCAGGTTGGGAATGGGGTGGGGCTCAGAGCTGGCCATTCACCAGTGTGTGCCTTCAGCCAGGGGCACAGCTGGCCCTGGGCTTTTGTCTACAGTTTCCTGTGCCTGGGAAGCCATGGCCTCATCCCCCTTCAGTCAGATCCTACAGTTTTCCCTGGCCTTCCTCCTCCACGAAGACCTCCATAATCCCTCCATCCTACCCTCCAGGATGCTCCCCTGCAGAGCTCTTGTCCTCACCTAAATTATATCCCATCACTCACCTGATGAAGACCTGCAAGGGCACCCCACTCCAGTACTCTTGCCTGGAAAATTCCATGGATGGAGGAGCTGGTAGGCTGCAGTCCATGGGGTCGCTAAGAATCGGACACGACTGAGAGACTTCCCTTTCACTTTTCACTTTCATGCATTGGAGAAGGAAATGGCAATCCACTCCAGTGTTCTTGCCTGGAAAATCCTGGGGACGGGGGAGCCTGGTGGGCTGCCGTCTATGGGGTCGCACAGAGTCGGACACGACTGAAGCGACTCAGCAGCAGCAGCACCTGCTGAAGACCAGGTGCTTCCCATCACATCCAAACTCTCTCAGTCTGCAGCCTCGGGGTCAGCTGGTTTCCGCCCCCCTCTTTGACCTCTCTTGTACCCCTCTCCCACGCCTGTGATCTTGTCACCTGAGACTGTCATCAAGCCTCAGGGCCTTCCCACTCCCATTCCGTCTGCTTGGACAACCCTCCCCTCTCGTCTTCCTTGGGACTCCTTTTTGCTCTTCAGGTCGCATCTCCTCCAGACACTTTCTGATCACCATCCTGCTCCCTCTTACAGGGTGCTGGGGTACATCTTTAAGTTACTCCTTCGTAGGCCTTAGTGTCAGCCTCTCCCACAGGAAGCTAAGCTGCTTGCGAGAGGCCCACACTGGCCCCTCCAGGGCTGAGTGTGGACTTGGTGAACATTTGTTGAATGAATAGATAAATGGCAGGGCCATGGTGGGGCCAGTTACTGGTCATCTCATGCCCACCTGTCCAGCCACCTGACCGAGGCCATGACTGGCTTCACCCCTAGGTCCCTGCATTCTCGCAGGGTCAAGCTCGGGGCAGGGGGCATGGCGGCCCTACCCCCTCCCTTCCTACCAGCAGCTGGGATGGAAGTAACATCTGGGCCTGCCCTTGGGGCTTAGCCTGAGCCAGGATCCCACAAAGAGGATTAAGGGAGCTGGGTGGGGGAGGGGCAGCCAGGGGCTGGAGGATGAGGAGGGCTGGGAAGTGCAGGCGGCCGCCTGGTCTGGCCCAGTGGCCCCGAGGGAGCCAGATGGGGTCAGCTTCGGACAAATGCGACCCCTTGGGAAGGTCTTGGCTGCATCCCTGCTTGGCATCCCTAAAGGCCAGGAATATCCCCTCTAGAGGTGGATGGGTCCCGCCCTGAATCCCAGGTCCACTTCTAACTGGCTGTGTGAACCTGGGAAGGTAGCCCCCACTTCTCAGCTCCCTCCTCTATACAGTGAGGATGAAGGCAGGACCAGTCTGCTCTGAGGAGCCAGGGAGAAGGCACATCCAGGGGGCCAAGCTCAGTGTCGGACATGGAGGAGGTGCTCTGCAGGGACGGCCTTTCGCCTCTCTCCTGTCTGGAAGTTTTTTCAGAAAACATGGTGGCCTTGGGTTGTACCCACTGTTCCTGCCTGACGAGGCGTATGTCTTGGCCCTTCCTCCCCAAGCGTTGGGGTAGCCGGGCTCCCCGGCAATCTGTTTACCCACATGCCCTTCAAAGCTGACTCTGGCCGGTCTGAGCAGCTGTCCCCACTGGCCGCAGAGGTGCCCTCACATATATGGATACAGGCCACGTGGCTGGGGACAATCATAACCTTTGGGCTCCTTCCACGTGGCTGTCAGCCAGCGGGCTCCTAAGCTTGGCAAATCAAACCGCTAGCTCTGGGCCTGGCCTCTGCCCAGCTTGGATCCTAGACCCTTACCAGGATGAGTTAATTTCAGTTTCCTGGATTCTGCCGCACATCTGGGCACTGGCATGTTCTGCTCCATGTGCTTAGGACATTCTTGCTATCCTCATGTGCTTGTGCAGGTTATCAGACTCCTACAGACATATCAGTGGCGCTTTTCCTGTTTTCTGCAACCTGTCCCACCACCAAGGTGGGTAACACTTCCCTGCTCTGTGTTCCCTCCACCTTATCATGATCTCCTCAGCCGTCTCTTCCCACAGCTATCTCCCCATTGAGGAGGGAATCAGGCTTGGCAAGGCGTTTCCCATCTTCAGTTTCCCAGGACTTAGCAGAGGGGATTGTGCATGATAAGTGAGAGATCAGTGTTTATTTGGATAGATGGATGGATGTAATAGAAGTTCAATAAATACTTGTATGAATGAACAGATGAATGGATGACTGTAAAAAGAGCTCAACAGATGTTTACCAAAGTGAATGAATGAATGGATAAAAAGAGGGTTGAAAACCTTCAGGAGTCTCTCTGCCTTATGTATGATGGAACATTTACGGTCATAAGTTTGGAACTCTTCAAAGTAGGATCATGTCTTTCTCATCAAGTGTATAAAACATACGTAACCCTGAGAAATGTGTCTCCCCATCAGACTAGATTCCCTGCAGGTGTATGCCTGTCAGGGGTACATACAGACGGGTCCTCCCCTCCAGCGCAGCCCAGCACACGAGTCCCCAGCCATCCTCCCTGGGTGCAGGCACAGGCCTGAAGGACACAGACTCACCGTCAAACAGCCCATCAGGCTCTGCTCAAAGGGCCGCTGGAAGGCTCGCGGGTCTCCACACCAGTCCAGCAACTCCGTAGCGGCATTGTGGAAGTTGGCAGGGTTCTGTAAGTGCTGTGGGAGAGGGAGAGGAGGCAGCGTGAGGCTCCAGGAGTGAGGCCAGCGCAGTGTGAGGGAGTCCGGGGCAGCAAAGACCCCAGGTTTCCCTGGGGAGGAGACACACAGAATGGGGCAAGCCAGGATTCATGAGTTCTCTCAAACTTCATTTCACTTTCCTCCTGAATCTCCACTCCAGCCTACTTTCTGATGGGATGGCAATTGCGGCCCCATCACAAAGATGGAAAAACTGAGGTCTAGAAAAGGGCAATGACTTTAGATACTAAAATGTTTTCTAGATGCTGCCAGCAGGGGTCAGGAAGCCCTGTAGGGTTCAAGAGGGTGGCGTGTGGCTCCCATCCTTGGAGCCAGGTCTTCCTGAGTTAGGACAGACTGGCCCTGGAGATTCCTTATTGACGAGCACTCCCCACCCCTACCCCCTGCCTTGCAAATCACCACCATCTCCACAGCCCAGGTCTGCACGCCACCTGCTCTGGCTCCAGCAAGCCCTGCTGGAGCCAAATAGCAGGAGCAGGGGGCAGAGAAAGAGGCCTCCAGGCCACACCCAGCTGGAAAGGCGCACTCAAGCACAATGCACTCAGGTGATTGTCACATCTGATGAGGTGCCTGTGGCTCGGCCATTCCTGTTCCCCACGCCCAGGATTCCTGGGCTCAGGGATGCTGGCGTTGCTGGGAGGGGGCCCTGCCGGAGCTAAGGCCCCACCCAGTTATGGGCTCTAGGTTAGGAGAGGCTGAATTCTGGTGCCAAGGCTTCTAGATTCTGCTTCAGAGCCAGGCCATGGGGCTGACGGCGGGGTGAGGGCTGCTGCAGCTATCCCTTCCTTCTTTAGCACATATCTGTGTCTTCCTGGGCCAGGCTGAGTTAGGCATTGAGTCCAGGGTCACAGAGCATGTTAGGGCAGAGTTGGGACTTCAGGGCTGAATGTGACTCCCTGTGAGGTCTCCAGCAGGACAGGAAGAAGGTGTCCACAGGGGCTGGAGTGGAAACCAGCTGCAAAGGGGATCCCCGTGTCCTTGGTGCTGGGAGAGACTGGGAACAGCAGCTGCCCTCAGACCAGTGACTCGCTCCCACTCTGCAGTGAAGGTCTGCCTTGGAGCCAAGGCCGGGAGGGGTCTGAGGAGCTGCCAGGTCCCAGAACTGCATGGCGAGCAGGATGTGCTGGGGAGCCCCTGTGGGGCTGGGGCCCTGGAATCACACCACCTTCACTCACACCTATCTACTGACCTAGGCATCCCCTCCCCTCTCTGAGCCTCAGTCACCCTACCTATAAAACGGGGATGGCAGATCATGGCTTAGTGGTGGGGATTTTCATTTCCTTTAGAGTTCCATGATTGCTATTACAATGTGGTTTATGAAAGACCAGATTTAAAAATGGATGAAGGAAAGAGAAACACATCAGAGTATTCTCCCTCCGTGGGAGCAAAGGGACAGGGAGAGGTGAAGGGCAGAAAGAGGGCAGATGCGCAAGCCCTCTGTCACGGGGCCGTGGTGAAGATTAAACAAGAGGAGGCTTACATGGCCCCTGGCAGAGCGCCTGGCACGTGGGGCTGCCCTTGGCTCTGACTCTGTCTTCCAAAGGCTCCTCTGGAGGCGCAGCTGCACTCAGCACCTCCTGCCCTGGCTACACACACACACACACACACACACACACACACGCACGCACGCACACACACACGCACGCATACACACGCACACACACGGCTCTTTCTGCAGACAGAGCTCATTGCGTATGAAGATAGGAGGGTGTCCATGGCTAGAAGCAGACCCTCTGAGCAGGCAGCAGTAGGCCCTCTGACTCCTGTGTCCTCTCTAAAACCTGCCCCCTCCAAGGCCATGGGCAGCATCTGGTCTCCGCGTGGAAAGCCATGCAAATCAGTTAATCCCCTGCCCAGCAGCCTCCCTCCGCTAACCAAGTTATTCCGTTTATTTACATGATGTCACACCCAATTAACAGGGTCAGCAACCACTGCCTGGTGCGCTCAGAGTTGCCCACCCCCAGCATCCCATCTTTGACATCCCTTTTTGGGGCTTTAGGCTTGCAAGCTGTCTCCAAGGCCAGTCTCATGGGTCCAGTTTTGCTTTGGCCCCAAGCAACCAGCCTTCCATATCTGGCCAGCCCACCTCTGAGCTTCTCTACTCTCGCCCCAGCCAGCTCATGAGGTCTTTGGTTTGGGCTATGGGAGGTGACTCATGGGTGCAACTCATTGGTACAAAAGACCTCAGGCATCCCATCTGGTAGCTACTGCTCAGCGGCTGTGTGGCCTTGGCCAAACCTCCACCCCCTCTGTGCTTCTGGCGTCCATTTAGAGACTCTGAGGTGGCTGAGGGATGCAGTGAAATGAAGAGGACCCCATCTCAGCCACTGAGTCTCACAGCCCTGGATGTACTCCTGAGATTCAGATCTCTCTTCTGCAAAGTGGGGTGGGGACAGCGTGCTGGACTGCTGCGAGGTGTAGAAACAACCTCCGTAATGGCATCCCCATTACAGAGCAGGTGTCAGGCAAGACTGCTATTGCTCGGCACACTAGGGCCTCTCTGTGGCTTCTTGTTTCTCCTCCAAGCTCCTCTAGAATAGATTTAGGGCCCCCTTCATCTCCAGAACCCCCCAGACTGGCAGGAGGCCAGGCCCATGCAGAAATGGTTTGTGAGCAGTTAGCTGTCCAAGGCACGCTATGTGTCCAGAGCAGGCCAGCAATCTGGTAGCTTCAGACTAGGTCCCCAGTGGTACCTGGAGGGGCCAGGACTGGGTGGAGTGAGCTTGGCCACCCTGTGATGATCTGGGGATGGGAGTACAGATGTGAATCACAGACAGAGTCCTCCCTGGCTGTAGCTTTTGCTGGATACTAACACCGCCCCCCACCCCAGGAAGCTGCTCATCTCTGTAATTCCTTAGAAGACCTTCCTGGGCTATATCCACTGGCCACTGAGTCTGCTGGAGCAGGAGCTGGGGACACCAGTGTCCAGATGAAGTGATGAATGCATCTTATCAATCCATCTGTGACTCAAATGACCCATCCATCCATCTACCCATCCATCCATCCCAAAATGAATCAGTTCATCCATGCATCCATCCACATGTCCATCTACCCATTCATCCATTCTCTACTTTATCCATCACTCGTCCATCCATTCATCTACCTACTTATCTTTCATTCCATCCAGAGTTTATCCAACCACCCACTTATCCATTCGTTCATCATTTCTTTGTCCATCCATCATTTATATCCACTCACCATCCACTCACCTAACTGCCTATCCCTGTGTCCACCCATCTACCCATCCATCCATTCCCTTAGCTACTGATCTGTGAGTACCCACCCCAACCCCATTCTTCCCCAACCTATTGAGGCCCCACCCTGGCCTGGACTCTGCTGACTTACGATGAATACAGCTCATCCTCTGCCCCTGAGGAACTCAGGCTGGAGGGAGACCTAAGGCCCAGCCTGCGGGGCTCATAGCTTAAGGGAGAAAGAGCAGGATGGGAACAGTCTCCGGGTACCCAGGAACACCAGGGCTCAGGAAGGGGAAGTGCAGAGACTCAAAAGAGCACCTGAGGTTCGGGGAGGCTGCTGTGCAGGAATTAGTTGATTGGCGTGGCTTTGCACATGGGGCCCAGCTGTGCCTGTGGGGATAATTTAGGGCATGTCCTAGAGAGGGCACCCGCTCTCGCAGCACCTGAAGCTGAGAAAGCAGAAAGGCAGCTGAGCCAGAGGTCTGGAGAGAAGATGGACTGACGGCTGGATGCTCGGGGTCTGGCAAGTGCCAGCAGTGGCAAGAACCAGGGCGGGTGGACAGGGAGGGCTGCGCTGCAAGTCAGGCAGGGTGGAGAGTCAGAGGCTCTGAGGCCCGGATGGGAGCCACAGCTCCACCAGCCAGAGGGAGGCACAGCCAACGCAGGCATCATCCTCAGAACACGCAGACCTTTCTCTTCTGATCAGTCTATGGGATGTCTGAGAATCAAGTCATCACAGCTGCCCTCTGGGGCAGCTGACGAGCAGACAGACATCAGTGCTGAGCTGTGTCTGACTGGAGATGCGGGAGCAGCATGGAGGACGCAGGGAGCTCTGGACGGCCCAGGGGCATCTGGACAGCCTGCTCAACCTCACAGATGAGCCACAGTCTGGCCCAAGCACAGAGCTATATAGTGTGTGTGTGTGTGTGTGTGTGCGCGTGTGCAGACATGTGTGTGTGGGGTAGGTCAGGCGAGGACAGTGGAGGCGATCCCTGGCTTTTAAGCAGCTCCAGGACCCAATGGCTGGGCTTGCATCACGATGCCCATTTACAGACGATGGGAGATGAAGTGGCAACTTAATCAAGGTCAGGAAACCAGCGAGTGGTGGAAGGGAGACTCAGGCTTACTGACTGGTGAATCTGAACCCGTGTGCTTGGAGAGGCTGCTCCTGGGTGGGCTCTGGCCCCTGCTGGACCCCTGGGTAGCTCAGGGGGCAAAGGGCTCTCTGATTCTTGCAGAGAATCAGATGCAGGGAGAAAAGTCAAGTTGTGAGTAGGTTGTAGGGGGAGCTGTTTGCCCAGCAGCACAGAGAAGGCTCGGGCACAGGGGCTTGACTGTATTACTGGGGGTGGAGCCACTGACAGCTGATCCCTCCTGGGCGGGAGAAACTGGGTCAAAGGCAGAGCTGGGAGAGAGCCCCACAGAGCCTAGAGGAGGAGGAGAAGGAGGAGGAGGGACGGGCAGGGGAGGAGGAGCCCATCGTCTGGTTTCTATTCTGTGACCGTGAACAGAGGCGTAATTGGCGTTTGGGAGAGCTGTTCGGCTGAGTTCAATCTGTAACAAGTCGTCTTCAATTTCCTCTCCGCAGACCCAGGGCCCAGGCTTCCGAGATTGCTCTGCTTGATGCTAATGAGAGGACACATATCCCTCATTCCCGCCGACCAGCCTCAGTTCCACTGGGCCCTGGGGATCGGGGAGGGCAGGCAGGGTGGGGGTGGGGTTGTGAGCTCTGCTCCTGCCTCCCCTGGCGGGTCCTGAGGCTGGAGGCCTACACTGGCTCCCTAAACTGCCAGCTAAGCCCACCTAAGCCAGGGGCCTTGCTCCAGCATTCCCCTCCCCTAAGACATACCCTGTCACTGAGACACCAAAGACAATGCCCCCCACCACAATTAGCAGATCATCTGCCACCAGGCCAGGCTACACACTCCACTCATAATGTCCTCAGAGCATCCTATGAGGATGGCCTTACTGGACCCACTTGACAGGGAAAACTGAGGCTCAGAAAAACAGAGGGCCAGGCCTGATCTCAGCGATCACACTGTGAGTACACGGAGGAGTGAGAATTTGGCCTCGGGTCTGTTTGATGTCAAAGCCTCTACTCCTTCGCTTTATCCCTTCGCTTTATCTCCTCTTTCCTGGAGTAAAACATCACCAGAGTCTGTGCACGGACATGCTGCCTTTGGCTTCAGGGAGGCTGAGCCCAGAGGGAGGGCGCATCACTCCTGATCACCACTGGGGGGCGCCTGCCTGCCCAGGCTCAGCCAGGCTTCTTAAAGTGGGGACTTCTGAGCCCACTGTGAAGGGTTCCTATGTCTGAATAATCCAGACAGAGAGCGTGTGTGCGTGCTAAATCGCTTCAGTCGTGTCCGACTCCGTGGGACCCCATGGATTGTATCCCGCCACGCTCCTCTGTCCCTGGGATTCTCCAGGCAAAAATACCGGGGTGGGCTGCCATGCCCTCTTCCCGGGGATCTTCCCGACCCAGGGATCAAACCCATCTCTTTTGCCTCCTGCATCGGGAGGTGGTTCTCGCCACTAGTGTCACCTGGGAAGCCCTGGCAGGCACATCCCCTCTAATGCTTGGTGTGAGCCTAGGCAGCTGGGCGGGGGGCGGTGGGACCCTCGGGGACAAGGCCCTCCCTGCACCAGTGGCGCGGCACTCTGTGACTTCAGGTGACACCTCTCTTCCCCATTCTGTGCCTCGGTTTCTTTTTCTGTAAAGTGATTGATTTTCCAAGACCTTTCCTTTTCTATTTCTTTACAAAGAACCACTAGAGCAGAGAGGCGGGGAGCTTGGGTCTGGGAGAGACATTAGGCATTACTGCATCCTCAAAACAACCCAGGAGCACAGCAGAGCCCAGAGAGGGCATGACACTGCTTCAAAGTCACACAGCTGGGAAGGGAAAGGAAGGGCAGGGAAGGGATGAGGCGGAGCTGGCATCTAAACCCAGCGGAGTGATTCGAATGTGAGACTCGTCCACGCCAGTTCTCACGAGGTGGGTGGTCGGGGAGCCTCAGACAGTCGGCCCTTGCTGACAGTCACCTCCACCCAGCCTCCCAGGTGCTTACCACACAGTGCACACCAGTGCCCCTCTGCTCTGCCCGCCTCGGTGCCTGCCCTTGGCGGGAGCCCGGCTGCACACCCACCTGCTTGATGCACTGCAGCCGGTCGTTGGTCTGTTGGATGTGCCTGTCCATAGAATTCATTCTGGCCGTTTCGCTGGGCTCTTACCCGAGAGCCATGAACGGTGTCCAGCCTGTGAAGACAAGAAGACAGTGGGTGTTACTGGGGCTGTGCCAGGCCCGCTGGCCTCTGCCCCAGGGCAGCCCTGCGCTGGGGGGAGGAGCTATGCCCGTGGCTGCCCAGCCCTTCTCCAGGCTCAGCGCTGGGCTCAGGTGCCCAGGAGGTGTTCCTGGGTGCTCCTCGTGGGTGGCTCATGCGAGCACTGGGCAGGCATGGCCACCGCGCATGTCTACACACACGTGTGTGTGTTGGGTGGTGCCGGCGGCAATGGCAGCCCCGTCTTCAGGTTCTTGCTGCGGCACTCAGGCCGCTTGCCGGGGCTGTGTGTGCACGTGTGTGCAGAGATCTCCCCATGTGACAGCCTGACTGCGGCATGTATCGTTTAAGGCAGCAATCCTGCCGTGGGTGCCCTTCCCGCATCTCCCATGCTGTGGAGTCTACAAACCACAATTTCATGTTTCCCCTTTGCTCTCCCAGGAAAGAAAGAGGGTAGGTAGCCATCAGCACCACTTCCCTTTTCCAAACAAGAAGACTGAGGGTCAGAGAGAGAAGGGAGTCACCCGGGGTGGCACAGGGAGCCCGAATCGGGCCCCGGGACTCTGGCTGCCAGTTTCTAGCCGAGTGGACGGGGCACAGGGCTGTCCCACTCAGCAGGCTCACTCTTCCTGAATGATGCTGGGGCTGGGGCAGGCGAGCATGTGTGTGATGGGGTCCCCTCGGTTCCGCAAAGCCCATGGAGCCCCCAGCCTTCTCCAGGGAGGCCACGAGCGTGAAGGCAGAGAGGGAGGAGAGGCAGGCAGATGGAGAGAGGCTCAACTCTGCCCTCCCCCTGCTCAGGAGTCCGGGTTCCCAGGCCTAAGCAGAAGTCTGCTCCTCACTGGCTGTTTGTCCTCCCATAACCCCGGGGCATTTCTGGCTGCAGACACGTGGGTCAGACACAGGGGACTCAGCAGAGGTTCCCCCACCCCTGGCCTTCTCTGCTATCCCCAAACCTGCCCCCTGAAGGCCTTTTCTCTATGGCCATGTCACCAAACGCCCCATCCACCAAGCACTCGCTGTGTGCTGGGCCCTTGCATTCTCTCCTCAACTCCTCATACCCGCTCTGTAAGATTAGAATCGTCTGCATTTTACAGATGAGGAAACTGAGGTCTGAGATCTCCCGTGGCAAGTGGCGGTTTGGACTGTGTGTCTGCCTGCCTGCTCCCATGTCCTGTCTCTCTGCCCCCACCCTGGTTCAGGAAGCCGATAGTCTGCCTGACCACAGCCTTGGGAAGAAGGCCCTGTTCCTCTTCCAAGGAGCTCTTCACTGCACAGCTCTTCTCAAGCACTTCTTATTGTTCCATTTGTGCTTGAAAAGGCGACTCATTGGCGTGGTTCAAAAATCACAGGTGTCCAGGGTCATGCTGGCCTTGTCCCCTGCCCCCGGGACCCTTTCGGAGAGAGTCAGTGTCATCTGTCTCCTTCTGAAGGACTCAGAGAAGCAAATATCTATGTGTACTCTCTTCTGCCACCCCTTAAAAAACATAAAATGATAGCATTCTGCACACACTCTCCGGACCTTGCTATTTTCCTCTTAATGATATCTCAAAGTGTATTCCACATCAAGACATAAAGAGCCTTTTCATTTTTTAACGGCTGCACAGCATCCCAGGCACTGATGAGTCATTTATCCAACTACCATCTGAACGTCCACCCCGGCCAGGTGCTGTTCTAAGGCCTGAGGCCCTAGACAAGGCCCTTCTGCTCCAGGGGCTCACGCTCTAGCCCGAGATGAGGCCTGTGCTATCCCCAGATTTCTTCATTGCAAACAGTGCCAGAGGATCGCCTTTTATATCGGCCACATCATCATGTGTGAATTAATCTAGAGAACACACTCCTGGAAGTGGAGTTTCCGGGTCATTTGGGCATCTGTACTTTGATCAGTGCTTGCTGGGTTCATCTTGTCTTGTAGCTCTCCAGCAAAAATGTAAAATTGGGGGTAGCATCCCCACATTGATCTCCTCTCCCCTCACTCTGCCAGCGTCCTTCCTATCACACCACCTATCACACCACATTTACACACCCAGATATACAACTTTTCCATCACTTATCCATCTAGATGCTTGTCTGCCCATCCATCCATCCACCCATCCATCTTTATTCTCCACTTNGTGCCCTCTGCGTGGATATTCCTGGAAACCTTCCACAGGGCGTCCTTGGCTGGGGCAGGAAGACTTGGGGCAGAGCGGGGGTGGTTGCTGTAGTCTAGCAGTGTGGTTCCAAAAGGGCCCAGGGTTCCGGGGCAGCTGGCTCCCTGGTCCCTGTCCTGAGACAGCCCTCATCTCTTCCCGGGAGCTGAAGAGGCTGATTTAGGGCTCGAGCCTGGAGGCCTACCCACCTCAGATGGACTTCCTAAGGAGAGGGGTGGTGGGTGGTTTGGTGTGGCCCAGAGACCAGACCATATGCCAAGAGGCTTGGATCTGCACCTGCTTCCCTCTTCTCCCTGGCCAGGCATGTTCCACCCGGGGCCTCAGTTTCCCCAGCTGTATAAGAGAAAGGGCTCCACAGGGCCCTTCTTCTGGTACAGATACTCCAGGTTTCCATGTGCGTTAACTAGTAAAGCACCCAGGTCCCTCAGAGGAGCCAGACAACCCCGTTCCCCTGCCTCCCTTGGCCAGGACGAGGCTAAGGGGCTAGATCAGTTCAGGGAAGAGCGTCCGTATCTGCAGATGCCTCCTGATCTAAGGCCTCCTGCAAGGCCCAGGGGAATTGCCACTAAATGGCCCATCACACCCAGGGAACAGCTTTTCTGTCCCTAGGGCTCTGGGGCTAGCGGGTGGCTGCTGATCTGAACACTCTGTGGCCAGAAGGGATGGGGCTGAAACTCACAGACGTGACTCAGGGAGCCGGGCAGACGGGACACCAGGAAATGTCCTTCGGATTATCACGGGGTTTTAAGAGCAGGAGGAGCCTTTTCAGATCATCTAAACCCCAGGTTTACTCATGAGAAAACAGCTACGGGAGGTACAAGGCTTGTCCAGGTCCACCCAGCGAGGCTGTGATACTGTCCATGGGCCTGCCTCTTGGCCAGCTCCCTGTGACGGGCATCGGTGTGTTCCAGACTGGCCTGACTGCAGGTGTTATATGGGTTATTGGTTAGAAATTTGGAGTCCAAAGCCCAACTCTAACTCACAGAATCAGACTCCAAGAGAGAGGTCTAAGAACAGGCATTTAAACATGTGCCCCCCCAGTCTGTGTGCATTGGCGCTTTGGAGAAGAGACATATTGAAGTATCATCCTGACAGTTCCCACCCCAGAGCTCCAGAGAGAACTCAGAAGGCCAGCATCGCTGGGGAAGGGAAGTATCTAGGTCCTGGACCTAACAGGCGCCAACCCCAAGCAGATGTCCAGTGCTGAGGGGTGGGGGTGTCTCTCTCAGGGCATCTATTTGCCGTCAACAGGGAAGCCTGCCATTGCTGCATTCCAGCCCCGCAGCATCCCTGCAGGCAGGCGGGTTTCTCCCCACTTACAGATGAGGAAACAGAGGGAACCAGTGACGAAGTAACTTGTCCAGACCCACCCACTTGATCGGTGGTAGAGCAGGGATTTGAGCCCCAAAGTGTCGGTCCCAGGTGGCGCTAGTGGTAAAGAACCCACCTGCCAGTGCAGGAGACGTAAGACTCAGGTTTCACCCCTGCATTGGGAAGAGCCCCTGGAAAAGGAAATGGCAACCCACTCCAGTATTCCAGCCTGGAGAATCCCATGCACAGAGAAGCCTGGCGGGCTACAGTCCATGGGGTTGCCAAGTCGGACACGGCTGAAGCGACTTTCCTCGTGTCTGTCCTGCTTTAAGCGTGCGTTCTACTGTGTCCAGTACCCACAGACACCAGTGGGCCCACGGGTGGCGAGCTCTCCAGCAGCAGAGGTGGGCAAGCAGCCGCTAGAGGATCTTGGCAGGCAGGGATGACCTTGAACAACCCTCCTGGAGCTGTGACTGGGGAGAAACTAAGCTGGATAAAGGGTGCAAGAGTGTTCATTGTGTTTCTTCCACACACAGAGAAAAAAGGTCCAGATTATTTCCAGGTTCTAGTTCACTACAGTCCTCTGGGCTCAATCATCAGAGCTGGCAGGCAGGGGACATCTAGGGGCCTCAGCTGAGGGCATTTGTTGGGGGTGGGAACAGGGGGGTGAAGGGGCTTGGCTCACCCAGACAGTGACAAGGGTGGGGGATGACTAGGGTGGGAAGGGAGCAGCAGGGACCGCCTGGCGAGGGCTGTGCCACTCTAGACGGTCCCCCGACCGAAGGGTGGGCCGGACAGAGAGGCACCGGGGCGCATTCCACAGAGGCGACGCAGCAGAGATGCTCCCACACGAACTGAAACCGGCCCCCAAGCTCGCCTCAGGACGGCACCGAAGGGCCCAAACAGCGGTGAGGCCCCGCGCACCACTTCCCGAACTGGGACTGAGGAAGGGGGAGAAGCACTTGACAGGGGAGACGGGGAGACAGGGAGGGGCCCCACACGCCCCTGCTCTCCAGCAACCAGAGGAGTGTGGCAGGCAGGCAGCTCTCTGGGGCGTCCTGTGGCCTCATGACCTGGGGGCTCTAGAAGTTTCCCTGAACACAGTCCACACAGCAACCACATCGAGGCCTGAGGGACCGCACTGAGGTGGGCGACCCCCCTACACCCCCGCTGGCCACGGCTCAGAATGGACACATCTGACAAAGAGACGCGATGGCCAGGGAGCCGGGGCTGAAGGCGCGTTGCACCAAGCAGCGCGTGATACCCTCCCACAATCTGTGCACAGCCTCAGCGTCCTTCTTGACACAGCCTGCCCGACACATCCAGAACCGGCATGCTGGAAAAAACCTCCTTGCCATCTCCCAAGGAAGCTGCTGGCTTCCTGCCGCCGTTTAGCACTGGCATACCAGGACCTTGGGCTTCCCAGGTGGCGCGAGTGGTAAGGAACCTGCCTGCTGATATGGGAGACAAAAGGACACGGGTTCGATCCGTGGGTCGGGAAGATCCCCTGGAGGAGAGCATGGCAACGCACTCCAGTAATTTTGCCTGGGAAATCCCATGGACAGAGGAGCCTGGCGGGCTACAATCCATGGGGTTGCACAGAGTCGGACTTGACTGAAGCAGCTTAGCATGCACACCAGGACCTTGTAGTGGACGTGGTTCAGAGCTTCCCTGAGTCTTCAAGGGGCATTCACTCCAGCAGGGAGGGGGCAGGGGGCCCACAGAGAGAGGATGCGCCAGCATCTGAAACTCCTGACTTTCTGCCACAGCGCCGGAGTGGAGGCAAACAAGAGTGCGACTGTCAAATGAGTGTGCAGCAGAGTGCAGCTGCCGGGGCTGTGGGTGACAAAGAGGGAAGTCAGCTCCAGATGGTGGGGCTGGAGCCCCTCCGGGTGGGCAGGGGCGGGGCCAGGCTCCAGGGAGACAATTCCCTTCTCCCAGCTCCTGTGCCTGGAGCCGGCCCTGCTCCATCATCTCCTGACCCTGTGGGGAACCTGTGGGTTCACAGCTACACCCGCTGGGTGCCTGTGCAATTCAGACTGCATCCTGGATGATGTGGGAGCGGGTGGGGGACAGGGGCGTCCTCCCTTCCTGGGCTCCAACCCCCAACCCTGTTTTCTAGGGGGGTTGGAAAGAAGCTGGGGGTGACGGGGGCAGGGTCTGGCCCCTACTGTGGCATAGACTGAGAGGCACCTCAGTCTGGGGCTGTTTGTGGATGAGGTGGGGAAGCTCACAATTGCTGGAACCCCTTTTGGGGGGAATGGAATCCTCACATAATTTCTCCTCTATCCTTATTGAGGTTCAGTCACCTGGGTATGGGCTACAGCCTTGCCTGATTCGATCTACCTTTCTGACCAGTGCGACGCGCCCAGTTTTTATTCTGAACAGCAGAACGCCAGCAGCCTTGTCTTACAGAGAGAACACTGGCTTTGCAAACTCTCGTCTGCAAAACTTCCTTCCCCTGCTTCAGTTTCCCCCTGTGTGGACCAGAAAGCCGGGGTCGCCAGGGTGGCACATGGTCAACTACCGCAGCCAAGAGCCACACCTGGCCACCGGCCACCAGAGTCTGAAACGTCTTCTCCGCGTTAGATGCACAACAGTCTTCGAAGACTGAGTATGAAAAAAGAGCATAAAACATCTGATATGTTATTATCCCAACATGTAACGAACACAAAATAAAAGACGATGTGCCCGGCGGTCTGCTGAGCACCCTGCAGGGCGTCAGAGCAGGAGAGGGTGCAGAGCTTAGGGTGGAAACAGCCAGGGCCTCTGAGGACTGGAGGCCTTGGAGTCCCTGGGGGATCAGGCCATGTCCATTCCTGGTGGGGAAGTGCAGCTTGAGGAAGGCTCCGGAACGTTCCAGCTCTACAGCAACAGGGCCGAGGGCTCTGGAGGCAGGAGCAAGCGCAGAAGAAAGATGCAGCCTGGCGACAGGTGATAACGAGGGGGAGGGGGCAGCACAGTGGAGCTGCAGCTTAGGACACGGCCGGCAGCTAGTGTGCGGTGTGGCCGTGACAGAGGCTGGGCCAGACAGTGGCAGCCTTGATGCCAGGCTGAGTTGGCCTGGCACACAGCTGGCACTTACAGAAAGGCTGGCTGGCCAGGGATGGGGACTCAGAAAGATGCCAAGGGCATCCAGATGAGTGGAAACCACTAGGGCCCATCGCCCACCTCACAGGTCACAGATACCCCCTGCAGTTCTCCAGGAGCCCACCCTCTGGCTCCTTCTCTCCTCGGAAAAGGACAATTTATTTATTCATGAGCATACACCCGCTCCCGCCAGGCAGCCAGCTCCTGGACACCTCACTTCTAATTATAGCAAGAATTTCATTAGTGCTGGAGGGAAATGCTGGGTTTCCAGCTGCCTCTGCTAGTGGACGCAGGCCTCCTCCCTCTCCCCCTGCTCTAGCTTGTGGCCAGGACGTATGCCCAGGACGGCACAGAGGGGCAGGCATGGAGATCAGACTCCATCCTGAGTGGCTGGCACAGTGAGGGTCCATGGGGATGGGATGGTGGTCATCCCCAGCGGGTAGGAGAGGGGGAACTCATCACACACGGCTCAAAGCCTCCAAGCAGCGGGACTGTGGGCTGCTGCCTTGGATACCCTGAAGAGAAAGGTGGGAGGGAGCTGTGTGTTGCTAGCGTTGGGCAAACAGGGGGAAAGGTGGGAGCTTCGGAGCCTGGGAGGTCTCGGTGCTGCGGAGTCCTGGGATGACGGAGGTGATGACGCAAAGCTGGGAGGGAGGCAGCCTGGGGCTGTGGGACCGCCACTGAGAAGAGAGGGGAGCTGGGCAGGAGAGAGGAGCCCGCACAGAGAGAATCAGACAGAAAAGACATGGAGGGCGGGCAAACAGAGAGACAGACAGACACACACACACATGAGCTGGATTTGCAGGCCAAGGAGAGAAGTGAAAACACTGGGCCACGTTGGTCAGGCTGTTCAGAGGACTACCCAAGCAGACCCCTGCCTCCCCCGGGGGCCTGGCTGCACCCACCCACTCTTAGGACTAGACTCAGGCATTGCCGTGGCCAGCAGGGCCCATCTGGCCAGTCTGAATGTGCGGCTGAAGCCAGGCCTCATGTAGGGGGATGGCCCGAGGCGCCAAGGTCTTGCTGGGAGGTGCATACGTGGGTGGGGGCACTCACACATGGGGGCACTCTCCTTTTCTTGCACACTCACACGTATTCACACACTTCATGCACATATTCACACAGCCTCATGCATAGCCTAGCTAATCACACACACACTGCTTCACACCTGTTCAGGGGCACACACTGGCACACACACCCCTGCACACACCTTCCTTCCCTCCCCGGAACAGGCTCCAAAGCATCACAGTCCTGCATGGACAAGCCCCTTTCTCGGTCTTCCCTGGGGGCCCTGGGAAGGAGCTCCAGGGGGAGAGGCTTTCCTCTCTGCCAGTACAGCTTCCTCCGTGTCCATCCTGGGGAGCCTCATGCTCTCCCCCACACTCAGGAAAGCTCTGAGCCCCAGTCTGCTGCCTGAGTGCCACAGCTTGCATAGTCTCTAGTGACGAGGAACTCACTACCTCCTCAGAAAGCAGCTTTAAAAAAAAAAATGTCTCCAGACAGCTCAGAAAGGCACAGATCCCTGTGTCACCTTGACACAGGGAAGCTGAGCTTGAGGACACCTCGGGGAGGTTGCCGCCGAGGGGCCTCAGCCCTGTCGGCCACAGTCCGTCAGTCAAGACTGTCCTTCCATCATCGGCTTGGGAAGTGACACAGCCAGCCAGTCACTGCGGCTTTCACTCTACATTATAACAGAACCAGAGAATCAGTGTCCTACAGGATCCCCTCCTTGCCTGATGACCGCTAACAAAGACCCAAGGAAATCATTCATTCATTTACGCACTCAATTGATAAAACATCAGCCAGGCAGTGACTGTGGGCTGGGGCTCTCGGATATGCCCCGGATCGTTCAAAATTCCTTCCTAGTCTGATAACTTGACTTTCACCCATTTTATAGGTCAAAGGTGAGACCAGAGAGAAGCAGAGACTTGCATAGAGTCATGCTGGGGGCTGATGGTCAAAGGCAGAGCTTCGCTGGTGACGCTGCAGGCACTGACCATCTGCCAGCCGCGGGAAGGAAGGGAGAAGGCCGCACGTCTGCCACCCCCATCCCCAGCCGTTTCTAGGACACCGAGGTATTGATTACCACCCTCGCCTTGGAGCGGTTTTCTTCCCTTTTCTTTTTTTTCCACCAAGGCTTTCTATCCTCCCCCCCACCTTTTTTTTTTTTTTTTTAAGAATAAACTCCAAGCCGCTCCTGTGATTAATTACCAGCTGCCTAATGCTCCTCCACCAGCAATTTCTGGAAAGGGAATGAATTACCTTGAAAAACATCCGAAAAGAGAACCCACCGTGAAGGAGAATTTCAAAGGTTACCTCACAATTAGCAATGGGTTCCCCTAGCCTGATCGAGTTGCCAGTAGGTCCTCTGGGGAGGGACAGGCCACCAGCCTTCAGGGGCCACCCACTGGCTTCTGAGGGCCACCAGGCTTGGAGGGCTGGACAAAGGCTGCCCGGCAGAAATGGGGGTTGTTTCCTTGGGCTTGCCCTGTGGCTCTGCTCCTGATCTCTAAGGCATCGCGGGCTGCTTAATTCTAAGGCGTCTCTCCTGGTTCAAATCCCCACTCCACCACTTACAGCTCTGTAGGTTTCTTAACCACTCTGAGCCTCCGGAGAATGAGGCATTAAACACACCTCCACATGGGATTACTGTGTGGGGAAATATGCATTTACGGAGTGCAGTGCCTGGTACGCAGCCGACTCTCACCCAGCTGGAACACTTGGAATATTCCAGGTTTCTAAGCATCCTCCTAACAGCCCTCTCAGCAGTGTTGGTATAATTATCCTCGTTCAGATGAGAACTCTCACGGAAGTGAAAGGACTCGCCCAAGGTCACGAGGAGGATAGGAGGAAGCCAGGATTTCCTATGGCAGGAAGGGAGATCAGAGTCTGCTCCCTGGTTCCAGTGCCTGAGTGAAGTGCAGAGGATGCCCAGGGCTTGCCTGGCCGAGTGTGGGTACCTGGGAGCACTGGGGTCTCAGGAGAGATGCTGAGAGCAGCGGGGAGACCACTGGGCGGGGCCCCCCACCAGGACGAAGACTCGGGCTCCCCTGGCTGGGTCCCAGAGCCTTGGGACAAAAGGCCTTGGCCCAAGTCAGCATTTCTGGGACAGCCTCTCATCTCTGGGGTTGGGAGCCACCGAATTAGGAGGGATTACATGGGTGGCCCTCTGGCACAGGACCAAATGCCATCAACCCTGAAAAGCCACTCTGTGATGAGACACGCTGGTGTCGGGGCCTAAGGCAGGCCTGGGAGGCCCAGCTTGGGACCCTCGGACTCCGGCTGCTTCCGGGAGCTCCCTGGGGGCCCAAGCTGCCTCATCAGGCTGAATGACCACTTGGTGACCATCCTGGCATGGTTGAGCCCCAGGGAGGAGGGATGGAGGGAATGGAGGTGTGCAAGAAGCAAGGGAAATGCCAGATCCTGAGTGTTTGCTGTGTCCAGCGGTGCCGGTGAACATGTGGGGTCAGGGGTGTGGTGACCAGCCCTCTTTCATAGACAGGTAAACTGAGGCACCAAGGAACCACACAGGGTCATGGTGGATGAGAGGCAGGGCCAGGATTTGCATGCAGGCACTTTGGCTCCAGACTGGTATGTGCTCAGGGGATTGTGGGAGAGAGATGGTGGGGCAGCCATGGCCCCCATCTCGGTGAACAGGCTTCTCTGCCCATCCTGCCTCTTCCCGTGTGGCTGCCATGCTGCTTGGCACATGAGGCCCCTGTGCCACGAGGTTGAGTGGTACAGACAGGGCTGCTGAGCCAAGGCTGGGGATGTCAGACCGTCCCTCTTCCTGCGTGCATCTCCCACCCCTGCCAGGCAGCCACTGTAGACACAGGCCAGGCCTAAGAGGCCCTGAGAAGTCCTTTAGAGGACCAATGAGATCTCAGAGGGGGCTGTGCTGCAGTCAAAGGTGCAGGGCCCTGGGGCCAGCACCTCCCCCACTCAGGACACGCCTCCTGCCCCTTCCCCGAGCACCCAGGCCAAGCCGCCCCCACCAGCCCGGCTGCACACCTACCTCAGTGACCCGTGAATCACCAGCGTCCCACGTGCCGGTCAGCAGCTGGCGGTTCCTCCGCCTCACTCCAGCTCCATTCTCCTGCAATGAGAAGGGTGGTCAGGGACCACTTCCCAGCAGGAACCCCAGAACTGACCTGTGGCCACAGACCCCGCCCACCTGCTGGAAAGTGCACTGTCGGCTAGATAAAATCATCCCCACTGGGCAGATGGGGAATCTGAAGGACGGAGAGGAAAAGGGGCCTAATGCCAAGGGGCCCTAACAGGTCCCTGCCACCCCACGGCTGCCAGTTACTGGCTGTGTGGCTGGGGTAAGCTCCTGGCTGCCCTGGGTATCAGTTTCCTCACCTGTCAAATGGAATCACAATGATCTCTCCGAGGGTTTCTGGGAGGATCTAAGGGCCTATGGTGACAAAAGCACTTGACATTCATTCATTCACTCAAGAAACATTTAATGAACACCCTGAGCTGTAAACAGGATCATGGATCAGCCCTTGTGGGGAAAGAGGAAATAGGCAAAGAATCAAACAACACATAATTAAAAATGGTATCTGCCAGAAAGAACAAGTACAAGGATGAACAGCATAGACTCAAGGTTCAGGGCTGTCTCTTTGGGGAAGTAAAGTTGAAGAATGAGCCAGAGAGAGGCAGGCCAAGGTGCACGGAACAGTGTTCCAGGCATGGGGAAGAGCATATGTGAAGGCTCCAAACAGGGAAAACAGCCTGGCTCAGTGGAGTACTTGAGAGTAGGTGGTGTGGTGGAGGAGGGAGGTGGGGAGGTGAGAGAGGCCAGAAGGCAGGGCTGACCATCGCAAGCGTGGATGGGAGGGTCTCAGCAGCTGAGCCGCGTGAGCCTGGGTCTAGTTTCAGAAGATCCCCCAAGCCTGCCTTAGAAGGGCTTAGAAGGGACAGGAAGAGTCAGGGAAACCAGTGGGAAGGCTGCCCCTAGAGTCTGGGCCAGAGACAGTGGTGTTCAGAGTGGAGGGAGCAGAAGGCAGAAGTGGAAGGGTCCCCTGGGGCACTGGGCGGATGAGGACCCCAGACCCTGTCCCCCCAGGGCAGTGGGTTCACCGGCCCCACCTCCACAGTGGGCCAGCCGTACTGCCTCCTCCCCACCCACAGGGCCCCTCGGGAATCCAGAGAGCCAGATCCAGACCCAGGCCTGGCAGGGCAGCTTCTCTGGAGTCCTGGCTGTGGGGTGGCTGGAGTCCCAGCTACTAAAGCATCCCGCTGGGTGGCTCTGGGTGGTCGCCACGCTCGGGGCACCTGTGTGCCCTCCTCTAAGAAATGGGAAACCTGCCAGCAGGGCTGAGTGCCTCTTGGGATGAGGCCTGTGGCTACCACAGGAGTGGATGTGCACACCCAACATGAAGGCTGGGTTCCCACATGTGCGGGGGACTGGCGGAGGCGTCACACATGCTGTGCAGTGGGCAGGATTCCCTGGGAGCCAAGTGTGTGCCTATGGCTTCAGTAAGGGGCACCAGGGCCTGGTATTTAAGAAGTGGGCTCAGTACTATAATAAAAATGATCTGGTTCAAGTCCTGGGTTCATCCCCTTACCATGTGGCTTTAGGCAATTTCTTAAACTTCTCTGGCCCCCAGTTTCCTCATCTGTGCGAGGTGATAAGGCGATAAGGAGGGGTCCACTCTCAAGAAGTGGTACAGACAGTATAAGGTAATGCATTTGAGTGCTGGACACACAGGTTGCTTTCCAGCCGTGTTAGGTGAGGCAAAATTACTTCCATGAGCTGGTGCTGGGCTCCATGGAGCACTGGGCCGCTAAACTTCAGGCTCCCACAGCCCGGCTCAGCACCCCGACTCCACATGGGAGAGAGAATGTTTCTGGGGCCTGACTCTCTGACTCTGGCAGTCCCCAAGCTCTGTTCACTATGGGGACAGAAATGGCCCTTGACTCCGACTCTCCCATTTCACAGAGGAGGACAGTGAGGCCTGGAGAGGGCAGGGGTCATGCAGCAAGTCAGAGGCTGGGGCAGAACAGGAATCAGCCTCCTGCTTCCCCACCGGCCACAGCTCAGTCCTTTCCCAAAGGCAAGCTGGCCGCAGACCCGCTGACAAAGAGAAAATAATTATTTTGGCAGCTGAGACAGAAGCCAGAGCCGGAAAGTCCTCGCTCACTCGGCGAGCAATGTCCCGGCCCCGAGGAATGACGCCCGCCCATCCTGCCTCGAAGAGGTGCTCCGGCTCACGGCGCACACATACGTGTCACGGCGCACACATACGTGTCTCTCCACCCCAACCATCCCTGGTTCTTTGCTGTTGGACTTGTGCAAAGAGGCAAATAGACCAGAGAGGGAAAGAGACCTGTCCAAGGTCGCACAGAAAGGGCATCACACAGAGGGGTCACCAGGATATGAACTCAGGCCCTGATCAGGGACTGACCACCTTCCCTATGAGCCTGCACTGGACCCTCATCGGGGAAGGAGAAAGGACCAGAAGCTTGCCTGAACTGGGTCCACATTGGGTGCTACTCCTATGATACTTCCTTAGCCCTCAGCGAAATGCTATGAAGTAGAACCTAAATAGCACCCCCAGCTTACACATGAGGTCTAGAGAGCTTCTATAGCTTCCTAAGATCATGCAGGTAATACAGAGCGAAAGTTATAAGAACAGAGCCGGGCATGAGTGGGTGGTCTGTCCACACAGACTCAACTTGTTCAAGATGACCAACTGGACCCCCGGGCTCCCTCGTCTGTGCACTGGCCCCACTCACACTGGCTGCACAGACAGGTTGGGGTGGAGGTGAGGGAACTCAGGCCCAGGTGGGGCTGTGAACACACAGGTGAAGTCATCCGCCCTCATCCCTGGCCCCCTGGGTGCCTGTAGGTGAGCCTCACAGCCTGCAGGGCTCTGGCCACCTGGGGAGACCGGGGGAGGCGTCCCATGTCTGCTCCCAGCCTGGCCAGACCACAGCCGTGAAGGATACAGATTCACCCAGGTGAGTGTGCTCTGCTTAAAAGGCCCTCAGTACCATGGAGCAGGGGGTAGCCTGAGACTCAGGGCTGAGAGGGGTGGTGGGGCCCACCCAGGCTCTACAAGGGATGGGTTCCCCACTGCCCGGAGAGAGGGCTCTGCTGAGCTCAGGACTCCCTCTGGGTTGGATGAGGGGGACGCCCCGACTACAAGGCCGAGTCTGGCTGCGAGGGCAGGAGGGGGTAGAAGGGGACGTGTGCAGGTTGAAATGTACTTCTACTCTCATCTCACGTCTGGCGCTCCCGAGAGCAGGGCAGGGTGAACGAGCTCCCTCTTTGCAGAGCAGGACAGGGAGCTCCGAGGGGGGGTAGAGTTGCCAGGGGTGTAATGGCTGGGAAGTGGTGAGGTTGGGTCTGGGACTTGGCAGAGGTCACTTGGGGGTGGGGACCGTCCCAGGACCCAGATGGAGTCTCCCAGCCCCACCCCCTTCCCATCCCTTCCTCCTCTAGGGATCCCCTGGGAGGAAGGACCCACCTGGGTGTGGGCTTGAGTGCAGGCACCAGGCCAAGTGGACTGGGGCCGGGGCTGGCCAGAGACATGCAGGGCCGACTGGGGATTCCGGGAGGACAGAGGTGGCCATGCCATGGTGCACCCGGGATGTGGGGCTCTGTGACTGCTCTGTGACAGTGGCCAGAGGCCCATGGCTGAGTGACCAGTGTGCTCTAAGCCACCAAGGGTTGGGAGCCCAGATTCTGGACCGGAGCCTGGCCCTGTCCTCAGAGGCAAGGTCCAGGGCAAGGGTGGGTAGAGCTGAGTTTGAATCCCCATTCTGCCCTTTAATGCTGGGTGACCTTGAGCAAGTCACTTGGCATCTCTGGGCCCCCATCTCCTCTTTAAAAAGGGACTAATCACTCCTTCAGCTACTCACCCGCCAAGACAGGCTTCCCCCGACCTTGTAGAGCCTGACATTGGCCAGAGCACTGCCCTCCCCACAGGCTTCTGGGAGAGGGGCTCGGGCTGCCCCGGTGTGGCCTCTAGGGTATGGGACCAGGCCAGTGACTGCGCCGAGCTGAAGTTCTGGACTCTTGTCAACTGCTGCTGATCACGCACACATGCTCCTCAAGTTCTGGTGGCTGTGAGAGCTTCACAAGACACGGGAACACAGAGGCAAGTGCCCCCACATACGGGTCAGGAACAGGTCAGTGAAGAATGACTGTCAAGGTCACAGGTGGCCAAGTGCAGCCCAGAGCACGGTCATGTGGGCACCCACCGAAGTTGGGTCCAGCCTGCTGTTCCACTGGCTGAACTGACCAGCACTGCTTCCCACGTGGGTCTGACCCTCCTTATCTCAGTCGGGCCAGGAAGCTCTTCCCACCCTCACTTTACAGGTGGGCCGAGCAGCTTCTGGTACTGCGGGCCAGGGGCCCTGTTTGGGAAGGTGGCCTCAGACCCAACTCCCAGGGTCGCCGGGGAGACATAGGTTCCTTCACCTCAAAGACGCACCCAGGGACGCATCCCCTTACATGACCCTGGGAGCAGGCCCCCTCGTCCTCCCCTGGCGGCCAGTGCTGGCTCCGGGAGCAAGGCAAATATTTACCCCGATGGTTATCCAGACCGGGCCAGCCGCCCCGCCTCCCGCATTCCTGGAATACCTGTTCCCTGACCTCACCAAGCTGGGGGACGGGGAGGAATCCAGACGTGGACGAGACAGACCGAGGGTCCGGGGCCTTGTGGAAGCCAAGGCCTGCTGGTCAGAAGGAAAAAGGCGGCATCGGGTTGTCTCTCCAGCTACTCACCCACTAGGGGAGGCCCCTGCTGGCCTTATAGAGTAGGGCATTGGCCAGAGCCCAGAGCTTCCCAAAAGCCCCTGGGGGAGGGGGCTGGACCACCCCGTTTGGCACGGTGGGCGCGGGGCTGCACCAATGCCAGCTCATTTGCTGCCTGCCAGAGCCCTTCCTCAACAACCCAGAAGCTCTCAGTNTGGCCAGAGCCCAGAGCTTCCCAAAAGCCCCTGGGGGAGGGGGCTGGACCACCCCGTTTGGCACGGTGGGCGCGGGGCTGCACCAATGCCAGCTCATTTGCTGCCTGCCAGAGCCCTTCCTCAACAACCCAGAAGCTCTCAGTGCCTCACCCCATCCTCAGCGCAATCCTGTCACCAGGGAACCGCAAGCCCATTTTACAGATGAAGGAACTTCGCAGCAGACACCAGTGGTCACACTGCTGAAAAGTGGAAGAATGTGCCCTGTCTTACCTCAAACCACACTTTCAACAGTTCTGCAGTCCCAGCTCTGCCCACTGGAACCCTGTCCATCCTCTGATGCCCCAAGGACTGCCTCCACCACGCTGCCTTCTCTAACAGTCCCCTCAAGTGAGCTTCCCTGCCCTGAACTTCCAGATATGTGGACAGTGTTTCTTTCTCCTGGCATGATTAAAATTGGGTGTCTGGTTATCTCCTGTTGTGAGACCCTTGCACTCACTCCATGCACAGCGGGGTTGAGCTCAGAGGCTCGGCGAGCCCTGAGTGTTCAGGAGAGGCCTGAAATCCTGGGTCTTTTACCCAAAGGGGAGTAGCTGCTCTTGGTCTCAAGGAAAAGATAAGTAAACGGACCTGGGAAGCTGGGCGGTTGGGGTTTGAGCAAACTCCTGGCCCGGTCTGCCTGAGAATCACAAATTTGGTTCAATGATCCCATCTGTCTTCACTTTCCCTGAGAATAGTTCGAGTTGTCCTCACAGCCTGCCCACCCCCAGCACGTCTGGTCTGGCTCTGCCCTGCAGGTCCTCACTGCGCGCCCCTCGCTTTCCTGCCTCCCGTTCCTGCAGGGAAACTTTGCAAGTGACTGGGGCAGGGCAGACTGGCAGGTTCTGCTGAAGGAAGTGCAGGCCGGGCAAGTCTATTGCTGGGCCCTCAGGGATGCCTCTAAGTGGGAGGAGCTGGAGATGCCCAGTGCCAACCTGGGTCTACACCTTGGCACGGTGGGGACCCAAACAAGGGGTGCTGGGGAAAGTAAGAGGCTCCCAGAACCTCCCAACCCACTTAACGTCTCTGAGACATTTCCCAACATTTGGAAAATGGGGGCCATAAACGGACTTCTAGGGGATGTTCCTCCATGTTTGTTTATTCCAGCTATTCATTTCCTTCTCCTGACAATAATGACACTGCCCGCCATGTGCTGGAGGAGGAAGAGGAAGAGGAAAGAGTGGGGGTGGACGGTGGGCAGAGGAGGACAGGGTCAACATCGCCAGCCTGGATACTTCCCAAGGGTGTTTGCACACTGCCTAATCAAGGTGGGCAAGACACAGAGTAACGCTAGGACAGAGTGCAGAAGAGCAGCGAAATGGGGGGTCAGGGGCATCCGGGTCTTGGGCAGAGTCTCTCAGGCAGGAGGGCACCACTTCCAGGTAAAGGCCCATAGTCTTGTCAGGAGAAAAGCCTCAGACTGAAGAGACAACGACAGATGAAATCAGGAGCAGGGACAGCTGCATTCAAGGGCACCAGCACACACACCCATGAGGGCCCCTCCAAAGCTTCACCGAGAGCCCAAGCCTGATTCGCTGCGTTTTCAGGCCAGGATGGAGAGGCACCCCTCGGGAGAGCCCTATCAGATGGAACGTCCTCGCTGCCTCCACTGAGCATCACGCAGGCCCTAAGGAGCAGCATTCATCCATCCTGACTCTCAGAGGCACTCTAGCTCACGGTGCACGTGTATGCCAAACCACCTAGCCTTTTGGAGCCAGGCTTGTGCGAAGGGGCAAACAGACCAGACAGAGACCGGCTGTGACACGTG
>SJYV01056055.1:486001-503531 GCA_006410875.1 Neotragus pygmaeus
TGGCCAGAGCACTGCCCTCCCCACAGGCTTCTGGGAGAGGGGCTCGGGCTGCCCCGGTGTGGCCTCTAGGGTATGGGACCAGGCCAGTGACTGCGCCGAGCTGAAGTTCTGGACTCTTGTCAACTGCTGCTGATCACGCACACATGCTCCTCAAGTTCTGGTGGCTGTGAGAGCTTCACAAGACACGGGAACACAGACGCAAGTGCCCCCACATACGGGTCAGGAACAGGTCAGTGAAGAATGACTGTCAAGGTCACAGGTGGCCAAGTGCAGCCCAGAGCACGGTCATGTGGGCACCCACCGAAGCTGGGTCCAGCCTGCTGTTCCACTGGCTGAACTGACCAGCACTGCTTCCCACGTGGGTCTGACCCTCCTTATCTCAGTCGGGCCAGGAAGCTCTTCCCACCCTCACTTTACAGGTGGGCCGAGCAGCTTCTGGTACTGCGGGCCAGGGGCCCTGTTTGGGAAGGTGGCCTCAGACCCAACTCCCAGGGTCGCCGGGGAGACATAGGTTCCTTCACCTCAAAGACGCACCCAGGGACGCATCCCCTTACATGACCCTGGGAGCAGGCCCCCTCGTCCTCCCCTGGCGGCCAGTGCTGGCTCCGGGAGCAAGGCAAATATTTACCCCGATGGTTATCCAGACCGGGCCAGCCGCCCCGCCTCCCGCATTCCTGGAATACCTGTTCCCTGACCTCACCAAGCTGGGGGACGGGGAGGAATCCAGACGTGGACGAGACAGACCGAGGGTCCGCGGCCTCGTGGAAGCCAAGGCCTGCTGGTCAGAAGGAAAAAGGCAGCATCGGGTTGTCTCTCCAGCTACTCACCCACTAGGGGAGGCCCCTGCTGGCCTTATAGAGTAGGGCATTGGCCAGAGCCCAGAGCTTCCCAAAAGCCCCTGGGGGAGGGGGCTGGACCACCCCGTTTGGCACGGTGGGCGCGGGGCTGCACCAATGCCAGCTCATTTGCTGCCTGCCAGAGCCCTTCCTCAACAACCCAGAAGCTCTCAGTGCCTCACCCCATCCTCAGCGCAATCCTGTCACCAGGGAACCGCAAGCCCATTTTACAGATGAAGGAACTTCGCAGCAGACACCAGTGGTCACACTGCTGAAAAGTGGAAGAATGTGCCCTGTCTTACCTCAAACCACACTTTCAACAGTTCTGCAGTCCCAGCTCTGCCCACTGGAACCCTGTCCATCCTCTGATGCCCCAAGGACTGCCTCCACCACGCTGCCTTCTCTAACAGTCCCCTCAAGTGAGCTTCCCTGCCCTGAACTTCCAGATATGTGGACAGTGTTTCTTTCTCCTGGCATGATTAAAATTGGGTGTCTGGTTATCTCCTGTTGTGAGACCCTTGCACTCACTCCATGCACAGCGGGGTTGAGCTCAGAGGCTCGGCGAGCCCTGAGTGTTCAGGAGAGGCCTGAAATCCTGGGTCTTTTACCCAAAGGGCAGTAGCTGCTCTTGGTCTCAAGGAAAAGATAAGTAAACGGACCTGGGAAGCTGGGCGGTTGGGGTTTGGGCAAACTCCTGGCCAGGTCTGCCTGAAAATCACAAATTTGGTTCAATGATCCCATCTGTCTTCACTTTCCCTGAGAATAGTTCGAGTTGTCCTCACAGCCTGCCCACCCCCAGCACGTCTGGTCTGGCTCTGCCCTGCAGGTCCTCACTGCGAGCCCCTAGCTTTCCTGCCTCCCGTTCCTGCAGGGAAACTTCGCAAGTGACTGGGGCAGGGCAGACCGGCAGGTTCTGCTGAAGGAAGTGCAGGCCGGGCAAGTCTATTGCTGGGCCCTCAGGGATGCCTCTAAGTGGGAGGAGCTGGAGATGCCCAGTGCCAACCTGGGTCTACACCTTGGCACGGTGGGGACCCAAACAAGGGGTGCTGGGGAAAGTAAGAGGCTCCCAGAACCTCCCAACCCACTTAACGTCTCTGAGACATTTCCCAACATTTGGAAAATGGGGGCCATAAACGGACTTCTAGGGGATGTTCCTCCATGTTTGTTTATTCCAGCTATTCATTTCCTTCTCCTGACAATAATGACACTGCCCGCCATGTGCTGGAGGAGGAAGAGGAAGAGGAAAGAGTGGGGGTGGACGGTGGGCAGAGGAGGACAGGGTCAACATCGCCAGCCTGGATACTTCCCAAGGGTGTTTGCACACTGCCTAATCAAGGTGGGCAAGACACAGAGTAACGCTAGGACAGAGTGCAGAAGAGCAGCGAAATGGGGGGTCAGGGGCATCCGGGTCTTGGGCAGAGTCTCTCAGGCAGGAGGGCACCACTTCCAGGTAAAGGCCCATAGTCTTGTCAGGAGAAAAGCCTCAGACTGAAGAGACAACGACAGATGAAATCAGGAGCAGGGACAGCTGCATTCAAGCGCACCAGCACACACACCCATGAGGGCCCCTCCAAAGCTTCACCGAGAGCCCAAGCCTGATTCGCTGCGTTTTCAGGCCAGGATGGAGAGGCACCCCTCGGGAGAGCCCTATCAGATGGAACGTCCTCGCTGCCTCCACTGAGCATCACGCAGGCCCTAAGGAGCAGCATTCATCCATCCTGACTCTCAGAGGCACTCTAGCTCACGGTGCACGTGTATGCCAAACCACCTAGCCTTTTGGAGCCAGGCTTGTGCGAAGGGGCAAACAGACCAGACAGAGACCGGCTGTGACACGTGACACGTGGCTTGCTCCCAGTAGAGGAAGAGGGGAGTGGCTCCCTTTTCCCCAAGCCATCAAATGAACACTTTCTCCTCTAATCAAGGGGCAAGGTATAACATGGACTAAGAGTGCATAATGTGGCTCTAGGTTTGACACAGCAGAATGCACATACGGAATAGCTCTGCTATTCACTGACCCGTGAAGCTGGGCAAGAAACTTAGCTTCTCCAGGCCTCAGTTTCCTCATCTGTAAAATGGGGATACTGAGTCGCTCCTCTCACAGGGCTGTAAGGATTTAACTAGATTACGCCCACGCTGCACTTGCACTGGAAGGGCTCGGTAAATAGGGATGGTCATTGTTCTCACTGGCTCAGGTCAGCCATCAAGTACAGACTTGGGTGCTTGCTGGGGATGGAGGCACTGGGTCTCTCACCAAAAAGATGGAGAAATATCCTGAGAAGATGAATCCTGGCTTCAGAGCCTCTCTGAGGCCAATTTAAGAGTCAGTCCAGTGGATCTGCTTCCCAGAGATGGCCTGCACCCAGGACGGGGGGCCTCCAGTCACTCCCCACAGAATGGCCAAAGGCGCCGAGCATCCTCTAGATGCAAGTGCCATGCCAGGGGCTCTCTTCCACACTCACCATGTCATTAGACGCCATGGGTAGGCATGACCTTATGCTTCCCAGGGATTCGGGTCTTGTCCAGGGAGGTATCTGACTGGGCCCCTGGCACACACCTGGGTACTTGCCACTCCCAATGTTGATGACTGAAACTGAATTTTCAGCCAGTGGCCCCTCTGAGGGGCCTCGTCTCTTACACCTGCTCACTCTGCTTGGGGTGGTCTGGCTCTGCACCGCCCAACTGAACTCAGCCCTGGAGGAGCCTCATCCCCACCCCAGTGATACCCCTGACCCCCAGTTCTCTACAGAATTCATGGGGCCTGGCAGAGGCTCTCAAAAGAGGCTGTGGAGGCCCTTGGTCTCTGCCTCCCACCTTACAGAGCAGGGGACTGAAGTCCGGAGAGGGACAGGATGAGAAGCCAGGCCAGCTCTGGTTGGAGGTTAGATGGAGGAGCTGAGGACTCACATGGGAGGCCCCTGGCTGGAGGATTAGCCGAGCTGACATGACACCAGCAGTTGGTGCAGGACTGGCAGCCTAGACTCCAGGCCCAGGGCAGGCGGGAAGGTCAAGAGGCTGAAAGGCACGGTCTGGACGGCGCATAGGAGACACCTAGGACTGAGTGTTCCCAGCGATCCCCTTCCCGGGCCAGGGGCCAGCCCCCGGCAGCCACACTCTCCAAGCAGCCGTCCCTCTGGGATTCTGGTCACACGTGGGCCAGGCCGGGCTGAAGCGATGGCCGAGGCCCAGGTTTACAGATGCCAGACACAGGAGAGCAGTGTTCTTGCTTGCGGGAGGTGGTGGGTCAGAGCACGGGCACGAACGTCACCTGGGCCTGGATGAAATCCTGGTTCTACTGCTTGCAAGCCACGTGACCTCAGCCAAGTCCCTGCACCTCTGCCCACCCCAGTTTACTTGACGGTGCAATGGGGAGGGAGAAGGCTGAACTGGGGTAAGTGTGTGGCCCAGCCCCTGGCCCTCGGAGGAGGCCGGNGATGAAATCCTGGTTCTACTGCTTGCAAGCCACGTGACCTCAGCCAAGTCCCTGCACCTCTGCCCACCTCAGTTTACTCGACGGTGCAATGGGGAGGGAGAAGGCTGAACTGGGGTAAGTGTGTGGCCCAGCCCCTGGCCCTCGGAGGAGGCCGGCCATGGGCACGCTGGCTGCTTGCAGGGACGACAGCCTTCCCTGCCCTGTCAGGGCAGCCCAGGGGCGGTCCGCAGTCTTGCTGCTGGGAAGGCTGGGGGAGCAAAGGACTGGAGGATGCGTTAGTCATCCAGCCTGTCCCAAGGCGCTCGGCCAGGGCAGCGGCCCAGAGGAGCCTCCCATCAGATCTTGTTTGCGCACAGGTGGCCTCCAGCCCTGACAATCCAAGTGCCTTCCAGTCTCGTAGGTCTCCATCTGCCACCTGAAAGTGGGAGAAATGAGGCGTGTCTAACATCCTTGGTTGCTGAGAGGACTCTAGGAGATGGAGGATGGGGTCAGGTTTTGTTCCATACCCTGCCCACCTTGGCTGCTCCTGCCCTGCTGGGCAGCCCAGGGCCCAGGCCTGTCTGCACCATCACACACCCAGAGCGTGTGCCAGGGGCACTGAGCACCCCTTGGGTGCTTCCTGGCTGAGGACTAGCCTATGACGCCCCTCCTTCTCTTGAGTCCAGGGTCTCTCTGCACTCTCTTTTCGGCTGTGCCACGTGCTATGTGGGATCTTACTCAGTTCCCTGACCAGGGATCAAACCTGTATGCACTCAATGGAAGTTCAGGGTCTTAACCACTGGGCCACCAGAGAAGTCCGTTTTTCGTTCTTTAAGAAAGAAGGGCTCCTTCAGCTCAGCACCTCGGTGGGATTCTTAGGGGAGCCAGCCCCTACCTGCCCATCAATCCTTTGGACTGACAGAACCTGCCCTCTGGGACTGGACCTCTGGGTGGGCCAAGGCCATCCCCCATAGTGGGTGTCTTCTTCCTTCACTCATAGCACGCATCACAGGGATTGCCCCCAGAATGTTTGCTGGATGGATGAATGAGCAGGGATGGGAGGGGTGGTGTGAAAACAGATTTAGATCCAAGAACACAGCAGCTGACACTTTCATGGTGCTCACCACATCCATCCTAAGTCTGGCTCCAACAGACACTGGCTATGTTGGTTAACCCATTAGTCCCCACGGTGATTCTATAAAGTGGTAGGGTCCTCCCCATTTCACAGATGAGGAAACTGAGGCTCAGGGAATGAAGTCACTTGCGCACAGTGTTAGAAAGTAGCAGAACTACCTTTGGTGTAGGCCCCGGACTCCAGGATCCACGTGCTGGCCCACAGTGCTGCCTGCGGGCTGTGGGGACGGTGGAGAGAGCGGCTCATCAGAGGCCGTCCAGACCAAAGGTTCCTGCCCAGGCGCCAGGCCCTGCCCCAGGGATTTAAGTGGTCTAGGGTACGCTGTCTTGCCAAGCTGCCTGGGATCTCATGGACAGCAGGGGCTGAGAACCCCTGCCCAGCTCCATCCTCACTCTCCAATCAGAAACCGGGGCTCAGGGAGGGAGAGGACGTGTCCAAGATCACCCTGGGCGTTGGGAGAGCCTGGGACCCGGAGTCCAGTTCCTCTGACTTCTCCATCGTGGGCTTGGAGCTCTTAGAAACAGCATTGCGGCCCCAGCAGAGCAGTCCACAGGCCCAGCCGCGGGCGGGAGAGATGAGGCAGACAGACGCAGGGAGGCCGCGCAGCAGGCAGCCGGATGACACACAGGCCCAGCAATTCCTGACTCACGGCCACCCATCCCGTGACTCCACCCACCGCCGGTGTCCCCACCCTGGCTCACACTCCGCAGCCTGCTGCAGCCTCTGGAGTGCCCTCCCATTTAGGACCAGAAAGCCACAGAGGGAGGAAGCAGCGGTGGGGGCCCCACCCAGGGTTGGGTGGGGAGCCCAGACAACCCCAGCCGGGGGGACTTCGGGACACACGGAGGAAGAGGCCTGAGACTGCCCTGCCCTGCCCTGCAGCACCCACGCTCCCACCCCGGGCAGGCCAGCGCCCGGTCGACCACGCACCCAGGAGGAGCGCTGGCACTGACGCCCACCGGGGCCAGCTCTCGCAGCCGCGTGACTCCCCTCGCATCAGGGCTGCACACCTGGACGAGCAAGCTAGGTTTTCCTGCTGCCAGGACCTCTCCCAGAGGAGGCAGTGCTCCTCTGGCCGAGAACCCTCAATGGCTCCCCATTGTCCACGAGGCCCCAGACGGACTCTGACCTGGAGTGTCTGGGCTCGCACCTCTGTACCCTGCCCACATTAATCCTGCTGCCAGGAATGTCCCTGTCCTTGGGGCCTGACGCCCCGGGAAGGAAATTCACAACCCTCCCTCTACTCCCAAGGAGCCATGGAGGTCAGAAGCTATGTTCCCAGAACCTCAAAGACTTCTCACAGCTCCCTATATCTCTGGTTCTCAAAGGCCCATTTGACAGATGCAGAGGCTGAGGCTCAGAGTGGTCATGTGTCCAAGAAGGCTGGAGGCTGAGCTGTCACCACACAGGGCAGGGCCCGGGCTGCCTGGACCTAAGGTCTTTCCTGTTGCTAACCAGCTCTCAGCTGATCCACAAGCTCAGGTGGCCCCGAGTCTATAGCTCACCCGATGCCATGGCGACTTGGGTCTGCTCACCTTGGCATCCTGACCCTCCTTCTACCCACCGTGGGAAACAGGCTGCACTCTGGGATACTGAGCTGGGCTTAGACTGGGGCAGCTGGCTGGGGGCGGTCGGCCTGAGAAGCTGTGTGGCACAGCGGCCAAGAACACAGACTCTGGGACCAGCTGCCCAGCTCAACCCCAGCGTAACCACCTGAGCAGGTCAATTCACCTGGCTGGGCCTCAGTTTCTTTCTCTGGAAATGGGGACGATAGGAGTAGTGAGCTCACAGAGATGCTAAACACCAATTTCTATAAAGGGTCAGAGCAGCAGCTCTGAAGACTGCTCTAGAAAGGTCTGGAGTTCTTAACATTGTCACCCTGTTCCTCCCTGCACTTTAAGCTCAACATCACAACCAAGGGAAAACCGAAGGCCTCAGAGAACCAACCAGGAGGGAGGAGGAGGACTGGGGAGGGGCAGGAGAATCCGCTCTTAGCACTGCCCCCCGCCCCCAGGCTTCTGGCCCATAGGCTGCTACCCCGGCCCATCTGCCTGAGCAGGGCCGAGCAGAGCAGAGAGAGCTTGGCATGTTACACCTCAGCTTCTGGGAGGAGGGAGGAGGGACCAGGGAGCAGGGAGCAGGGAGAAGGGAGGAGGGGGAAGAAAGATGTGTATAAGAGACAGGTTCCCTGACCAGGGATCAAACCNAGGGGAGAGGTAGAAGGGAGGAGGGGGGGCTCCTGTCCGGGCAGTGACACCCAGTTGGCCCCTCTGTGGTCAATGGGATGACCCAGAGAGGGGTAATGCCAGCATCGGACATTGGCAGCACCCAAATCTCTCTCCCCACTTAGGGGCCATCACAGACACTGTGCCCCACCTGAGCTGGGTACAGAGATATCTGAGACGCAGTGATGTGAGGGCAGGGAGGTCTGGGCCAGTTAACCACAAACACGGCTGTCCTTACAGGGTAGAGAGTCATCCTACCTCCAAACCCTTTATCTCATGGG
Source organism: Neotragus pygmaeus (assembly GCA_006410875.1). Classification (NCBI taxonomy): domain Eukaryota; kingdom Metazoa; phylum Chordata; class Mammalia; order Artiodactyla; family Bovidae; genus Neotragus; species Neotragus pygmaeus. The sequence continues at coordinate 493,888 of SJYV01056055.1, forward strand.
ATGCTCATAGCTGGCAAAGCCTCTTCCTCTCCTCTTTCTACAGAGTGGGCGAGTGACTAGCCCACATGTACCAGCAAGCTAGTGATGGATCCCAAACAAAGCAAAAACCCTGTCTCTGGGCTCCCGGGCCTGGCCCCACTATGAGGTTTCTCTTGCCAGGCTCCTAGAGGTGACTGATCGTCTAGGAGAAGATAAGTCACCAGCATGTGTGGCTGAGGGACGGGTGTGGACCCAGAACTTCCACCCACCCATGGGAGGCCCTGGGAGGGGGCTGGAATAGGTCAGAGGGAGGGCAGCCTGCGAGCTTGAGGTCCAGCTTCCTTTCTCAAGAGGGCACGATTCCTGGCAGCAGCTCCCACGGGAAACAGTAAAAGCGCCACCCGCGGGAAACACGGGGCGGGACAAAGCGGGTGCCGGGCAGGGCTTCCTGTTGGGTGGGTGACCTGTGTGCCTGTGGTCCTGGGGCCAGGCCAGCGCTGGGTCTCGCCTCATCCCTGGCTCCAGCCCAGGCCACCCCGAGTCCCATCCTCCAGGCCTGGCCTGCTTCCTGTCCCACTGGCCCCTCCCCGCCCAGGAGAGAGCAGGGCCCCGTGGAGGCTTCCTGAGGAGCATCAACTTTTCTAGGGCAGGAAAGGGCAGCTGCACTGGCCTCCTCGGTGGCCTTTGGCCTCTGACCCCCAGACCTCCAGCTCTCTGTTTTCCAGCAAGAGGCTTTGACAAAAGCTCCACTGGGTTTTATTCCTGGGACTCCAGGCACAGCTGAGCAGAGTCTGCAGGGACCAGCCTCTCCCTGCGATCGGTCACTGTCTGCCCCACTCTGGGCAGCGTCACTTCCAAGGAGCCGTGCTGAAGGGACCGGGACAAGGAGAGATGCTAAAGAAGGATGGATCTCAGGCCTCAAGGACAGATTCTCAGGGGGGCAAAGATGAGGGACACTTCTGCAGAAGGTGGGTGTGGCATCCCCACTGAGCAGGGAAGCCCCCACACCAAGGACAATGTGATGCCAATCCCTGGGAACAGCACCCAGAGAAAGATGCCTTCATCCCCACTGCCCCTTCTCCCCAAGTTTGGGATGCCTGAATCCCTAAAAGTGTCAGGTGTCTGGGTGGGATGGGAACTCAGCCCAGGGGCTAGACCCATCATCTCCAGTGAGCCAAACCCACTCCATGTGCCTCAGGAGCTGGGGATTCACCTGTCCACAGGTGGCGATGTGGTGGGAGTGGAGCAGTTAGTGGACTGGCCCAGTGAGGGGAAGAGGTTTGAACAAAGGCCCTCAGGCGAGGGCACAGGCTATGGGAGCAGCACCCCAGGTCTCTCGCAGGGCTGCTGGGCAAACAGGCATCTCAGAAAGCAAACAGCCCACAGAGGGCAGAGGATTCTTCCAGCGGCTGCCTCGAGGCCCACCACGGACAAAGGCCTCTTGTAGCTCAGAGCTGGGGAGGAGCGCTAATAGGAGGTGGCCTGGGCTGAAGGGGGCTGGTCCTTGCCTGAGATCACCCTAGGGGCAGGGATGACGGGGATGGAGGGAGGATCAAGGGGCTATGCTGGGAAGACGGGCCTGCTCACTTGGCCAGGGGCTCACCTGGGCTTCACCTCGGCTGCCCAGGGCGGGACACTGATGACATGTCCACACTGGTCCAAAGAAACAGGCCCAGATGGGGCTCTCTGGGGGCCTGATGATCTTCCAGGAAGCACTGACGTTTGGGAAAGACTAGGTTAGGGGGGCTAAAACCTCAAGTCTATGGGCCTGAGGTGGGCAAGGTGGAAGACAGAACCGGACTTCAGGCCTAAGTTTCCATGGAGAGTTACTAAGGTAGCCGTGGGGCAGTAGTGAGCCTCCTGACCCTGGGGCATGCAAGTCAAGGCTAGAGATACACAGGCTTTAGAATCACCCTGGCCAGCATCCATGTCCAATCATGGGTGGAAGGAGGACTGGCCCATGTCACCAGCTCAATTACTGGCCACACCCCCACCCCCCATTCCTTCTCTGGATTGATGTTTTCCAGCTGTATCAGAACAGCCTTGAGCTCATGAGCTTGTGGGACCCTTAAGGCTGAACACCCCCAGATTGTATCACAACAGAGACGAGGCCTAGGTATGCTCTGTGTGACCCTGAGGCAAGCTCTCTGAGCCCCTCAACCTGAGAGCCTGGTAGAGTCGGGCTGAGCCCATCCAGAAAGCATGCCTAAGTCTCCCCTGAACCCAGGGCAGCCTGGGGGGTCAGCTGCAGCCTGATGCCCACCAGCGACTGCCTCTCCCAGGGCCTCAGCTCTCCCTGGACCCTCAGCTCACCCTGAGATGTTGCTGATGTCAGCTTGGCAGTGAGTATCTCCAGGGCTAGGGTTGAGCACAGACCTGGCACAGGCTTGGTCGCCAGGAAATGTTTGTCAAAGGAAGGAGAGAAAGAAGAGCAGGGAGGATGGGGGATAAACACACGCTGGAACCAAGGCGGGCACTCTGAAGTGAGGCTCCCCAGGCCACCACAACGCTTCTCTTCCTCCTCCAGGACCTGGGGGGACTGTGCCCTCTACAGCTAAGACACAGTGCGCAGGTCAGGTAAACACAGAAGAAGATCAAGGAAGGCCCTACTCAGAGGATTCCCCTGGACTCTGCTGTCCGGGTGGGCTCGAAGAAGGACCCCAGGTGTCTGAGCTCAGCCTCTGCACACTACCCACTTCTGCTCTGGAAGTCTGGCTCTGATGTCAACCTCTCTGGAGGATGGAGACCCTCGCCCCCGCTGCTTGGTCCATGAGGGATTCAGTGATGTCTCTTAACCCCTCGTGGAGTCCCCTGCCCAGTGCCGAGGTTTCATCCTTCCAGAGTGGCAGTGGGGTGGGACACGGCTGCCTCATGATGGAAGCATAGGGTCTTTGCAGCGAAAGGTGATCCTACTCATCCCACAGGAAGAAAATATGTCACATGTGTGGGGGTCCACAGAGGTTCTGGAAGTCCTGTGTGCTGACAACCCTACCCTTGGCTCAGTTCAGGTCCTGGCACACAGCAGCAGGATTAATCAATGGCATGCTGGATGCATGACCACGTGCTGACCTGGGCTCTGCTGCTGAGGGTCCAGGATTCAGCAGCACGCTCCAGGACACCATGGGGATGGCTGCGTCCACATGCCCTTTCTGAGCTGCTCCTGGAAGGAGGGTGCCCTCTCTCTCTGGCTCAGGGCTGGGTGTGTTCTCTAGCGAGCAAGCCTAATAGCTTTTCTTAACAGATGGAGGTGGGGGAGGTCCGGGAAGGGCTGGGGATCAGGGCCATTCCCCAGGCCAGGCCTCCCCACACCAAATCGAGAGCCCAAGGAAATCCAGGACCTGGCTCAGGGCTGCCCTCTATCCACCACCACCTCCCCCACCCTCNCGAGGGAGGAAGAGCGAGCAAGCGAGAAAGAACGATGCAGAAAAGGAAAGACAAGGAAGATGCGGGAGGGGGCAAGGACAGGAGGGAGCAGGGGACGTGGAGGGAGGGAGACTCAAAGCCAGAAAGAGCAGGGAGGAACAGGGAAGGAAGGAGGCACAGTTACAAGAGGAAGAAGGGAAGGAGGAGAGGAGGTGGGATGAGTCACAGGCAAGGGGCAGGGGATGGAGGGAGCGGGAACAAAGGAGGAAAGACAGCCGGGGTCAGGGAGGGGGCGGGCCTCGGAAAACCGAGAGACACAGGGAAAGCAAACCCGCCCACCCGAACATTAAATACCTAACAGGAGATGACAGATCAAATGGGAATTACTGCGGTAAAAACATAATTAGAAACTTGATTGAAGTTAAACAGAATTTACATAACACTGCAAATTAACTTTACACGGAAACTATTCACTGGGAAGGCAATGAAAAGGCATTTCATTAGTAATCTATATTTAAACAATAGGCACAATGGAGTCTTCTGATGAGGAACTTGGTGCCTTCAACCCGAGGGAATGCCAAAGGCTGCTGGAGAGCAGGAAGGCAGTGGATGCTCCAAGAGGAAGCGGGCAGGGTCCAGGGTGGGGCCCCCTGGCCTGCGGATGGTGGGGTGGAGCCCGGTGGGCACAGTGGGCCGGATCAGATTCTGGTACAGGTTCTGTCCTGGACTTGCTGTGTAGTCCTGGGTGAGAGTCTCGCCTTCTCTGGGTCTTTGTTGCCTCATTGACGAAATGAGAATGTTGGAAAGGTGGTTTACATGAAGGTGCTTACAAGTCTGGATACTCTAGGAGAGCCCGGGAGATGGTAGAGGGCAGGGCTGAGCATGGACTTGGAGTTCAGATGGACCGGTTCAGAGTTCCATCCTGCCAGCTGTGAGCTGTGGCATCATGCAAGCCTCTTCCTCTCGGGCCCTGGTTTACCCATCTGTTCAATGGAGATAATCTACTGCCGCTCGATGTCACCCAGGCAGTGGAAGGATTTATCAAGAGATTGGGCGGGGGCACGCTTAAAGAAAAGTGAGTCTAAAGGCACAGGATTACTTGGCCCATCCGCCTGGCACACTAATTAGATTACCCACAGCCTCCTGCCACCAGCCTGCCACCGAGCCACGCAGCATCAAGGTGGCTTCCCACGGATCCCCTGGTCCCCATTCTGGAGTCAGAGGCACACCTCCCTGGGGGACTGGTGGGTCACCAAGTCCCCACCTGGCTCCATTGTGTACTCTGTATGGAGAAGTCTCCTGGGCCTTTGCACATCAGTCGTGTCCGACTCTTTGTGACCCCCGGGATTATAAAGTCCATGGAGTTCTTTAGGCCAGAATACTGGAGTGGGTTGCCATTCTCTTCTCCAGGGGATCTTCCCAACCCAGCGATTGAATCCAGGTCTCCCACATGGCAGGCAGATTCTTTACCAGCTGAGCCACCAGGGAAGCCCAAGAATACTGGAGTGGGTAGTCTATCCCTTCTCCAGCAGGTCTTCCCAGGCACAGCAGGCTGTGTTTGCTGAGCCAGAGGAGCTGGCCTGCGCGGCTGCCCCATCACGGGCCCTCCCTGCACCTCCCTTCCCATCTCACCCCCCATGGAGCCCGTGCCTAGCCTTCCTCTCTGCAGCCTTCTCTGAATGAGCCCGGTCCCTCTCTCTACCATGAGCTGAGTGCTGGGTATGAACTACTGCAGGTGCACCAAGGCGGACCCTTACCCACCCAAACACGCATGCGCTGGCCCACCAGAGGCAGTGAGCACCTCTGCTAGCTGAGCATGCGCGGGTAGCTCACAGTCCAGGAAGTTTCCACAGTTTCTTTTAAGAGTCAGGATCCAGGCAGTGCTTAGAGATTCAGTGGGAAGCTGCTGGGTGTCCTTGCCCTGCAGACAGTTCCTGAGCTGCTGCTGCCTTGAGCCCTGTGCTTCCAGACAAGGGCTCCAGCCAAGGAGGAGGTCTCAGGGGCCCAAGAGACCCAGGGGGTGGTGGGAGGTTGGGAGAGGTTGGCCAAGGTTCTTAAAAGAAAGTGCAAAGTATAAGACATCAGCTGAGACCAGGGAGTGCCAGCCAGGTTGACAGGGAGGATCCCTGGAACATGAACTTGTTCACAGCTCAGCCAGACATCCCATGGGCCCTGGCCTCTGTGTGGCCAGGTGTGCAGCGGGGAGCTGCTTTGGTCCCCTGTCCCTCTCCGCCACTCCTCTCCAGACACGGCTCTGTTATTGAGGTCTCTGAGCCTTTGTAACGCTGTTCCCTCTACCTGGAGAGTCCTTGCCCTGCTTTGCCAGCAAAACCTTCCTGACCCATGAAGAGCCTGCCCCCTCAGTTCTCCTCCCTGCCTGGCTGTACCTTCTCCGTCTCCTTCACGGCCTCCACCCCACCTTCCCTCCCTCTGAGGACTGGGTGCCCCGTGACTCAGACGCAGGCGTCTGATGCGCTCTATCTGCACTCACTCCCAAGATGACCTCATCAGCTTGCAACACCATCTATACATGACAGCTCCCACACTCATCTCTCTAGTCGGGACTCTCTCTGCCTCCCAGACTCATATATCCAACTGCCTTCTCAATCTCTCCCCTTGGATGTCCCAAAGGCATCTCAAACCCAATGAGTTTGAAACACGGCGTCTCGGCTGCACTCGGCCCTACCTGCCGTCATCCCCTGCTGAGGAAAACAGCCACCTCTGGTCTTCCGGTGGCTTCTTTCCCAAACTCAAGAGCCCTCCTGCACTGTCCCCTCTTCCCCTGTCTTCCACTTCTAAGCCACCCACAAGCCAGTCTGCAAGATCTTTGAAATACAGACTTTGACACTTCCCACCGCTTCCCCTGCAACCCCAGCCCAGGCTACCACCACCTTCCACCTGGATGTGGGCAACAGCTTCTCAGCCACCTCCCTGCCCTGCTTTTGTACGCCTAGGCGAGAGGCCCCCCAGGACTTCTCTGGTTGCCCCGCCTACCTCTCACTTCCCTTCTTCCAGGTGTATCCCTGCCACTTCCTTGAACATGCCAAGTGTGCCCCAGTTCACTCCCTCCTCCCACTCATGTCAGTGTTCAAATGTCACCTTGTCAGGGGCCTTCCTTGATCATCCTTTGTCTAAGAACACTTTATCCATCCTGTAGGCTCTGTTCCTGCACTCAGCTAATTTCTCTTCCTAAAACTTAGCATCATCTGACATGACATAATCTTAAGTATTTATTGTCCACGTCTCCTCATGAGAATGTACACGCCACGAGGAAAGGGAGTTTTGTCAGTCTTATTCCCTGCCAGATCTCCAAAACATCAAGCAGTTCTCAGCACAGAGACTTTCTCAATAAACAACTGGAGCATTGATAAATGAGCAACGCCACCTCCCCTGGAAAGCACTCCCTGAATGCCTGCCTGCAGAACCAGCAAGTGGCCGCTCCTCCCTTCCTCACAGAGTCTCAGACACCACAGGGGCCTTGAATGCTGAACTTGTGGAACTGAGCCTGGCTCTGAGATCATGCATCAGCCTCTATCACAGAGCGCACCATCTCCAGGGCAGGGCTGGAGCTGATCTATCTTCAAAACCCAACCCTTAGTGCAGGGCTGGCCTGATATGAGTCAGTGTGCGTTTGATGTGTGAATTCATGAGTAAATACATGGTCGGAAGAACGGGTGGATAAAGAGATGAGTGAACGAATGAGTGAATGGAAGGATGACTGGGGTGGGAGGATGGTGGGTGGACGGATGGATGGATGGATGGGTAGGAGGGAGGTTGAGGAGGAGGAGGTACAAATGGACAGGTGAGTGGATGGATGATGGGTGGATGGATGGATGGGTCCCACCACGGGCACACAATAAAGCCTGGGGGTTTACTGGGCTCAACAGCCATACTTCTCTGGCCAGACCTGCAGTTCAACAGACATGCAGAGACTGATATAGCAAATAAGATAAAGCAGAGTTGTTACAATGTGGCCAGAGCTTGCTGTGTGACCGCAGCAGGCACATCAACTTGCCTGTGCCTTGGCCCCACAGTCTAAAAATGCAGATGGTAATTCTTGCCCAAAGCTGCCAGGGAGATCACTTTGGAGTTTCAAATCCTGCCACCAAGGAGACCACAGCCACATCTCCAGTGAGACACATCTCCAGTCAGGGCTGCCCTAGAAAATCCTTTCTTCTCAAGCCCCGTCTGGCCCTGCAGACCCTATGGTTTTAATACTACACCTGCAAGGGCTGGGACCCTTGGATCTGCTCCCAGGGTTCAAACTGAGCTAGGCTGAGAAGATGGCTTAACTCCAAATAACAAGGAGGCACAAGTGATGCACAGAATCCTCAAGAACTGGAGTCAGTAGGGGACCCATTTTAGAGATGGACAAACTGAAGCCCAGAAGCATTTTGTACTGAACACACACAAGGCATTAGTAGAGAAGCTCTGAAGTCTGGGCAAGAAGGCCTGGGTGAAAAGGCTGATAACTCCTGCCTCGTCACCACGCACTGCCCGACCTCACCCCAGGCCAGGTTTTAGGTGAAAGTGGCAGTGCAGCCTGGGCATCAGGGCGTCGGGGGTCTGGTGTTACCGTTCTCGCTCTGGCAGGGGAATGATGGACGGCAGCTCTAATCCTCACACCCCTCGCAGCATTGGTCCAACGGGCCTCCTCCGCCTCGTCCTGGGTACGCGGGGAGAGAGACAGGACGCGTGTGAGCAGCCAGGGACGCAGGTGGCAGCCCACTCTCCCCACCTCTGTCCCCACCGGTGGTCTAATCTTGCTGGCCTCTCGGGCCCTGTAAGCTTGCCCCGGGATGCCTGGTTTATCAGAGCTGGCTACCTTCCCCGCCCTGTGGTGCGCCAGCCAGCAAGCCAACTCCTCCTGGTGGGAGTCTTAACAAAATGTGAAATCTATGTAAGTTTTGTTGTTTTCTGGGCTCAGTGGCTTTCTGTTGCTGTCTTTTTCTTCCTGGTGAGAAAGGCAGAGAGCCACGGCCTTCCAGTGCGGCCCCAGGCAGGGTGACAGGGAGAAGCTGTCGGGGGTATTTTTAGCTGGGCCTCTAAGCCCGTGGTGTACTCTTTGAGCTGTGCCTGGTTTCGGGGAATTATCTCATACGGCTAGCCAGCCGGCAGCCACTTCCAAAGCCACTCTTTGACCCCTGCCTGAATTCTTTCCTCATTATGAATTGTTCACCAGATCCCAACACTTGGGAGTCATTCTGTGTGTCCACCTCCTTGGAAAACCAGCCTACTCCCCCCTCGTCCCCTCCTGCCTGTCGGGGTACAGTTCTGGAGGAGGTCAAGAACCAGAGTTTTAAGAAGAGAAGAGCCCTGGTGTTCCCCAAACTTTTGTCCTTCTCCTATGTACGTGCTGACTCTCAGTCCGAGCTGAGTGCCATCTGTATGACAACGTAATTAATATTTGTCTCTACTTCAACTCACTCATTATTATTATTATTTTTAGCTCTAATGAATCTGGTCTTGTCCAAAGGGATCATATCTGTGAAATCATTGATTTGCTAAGCTAGTTATACATTTCTAATATACCTGAATAAGAATATAAGTAACGAACAAAAATACATGTTCTTTCAGGTACTCGTTCTAGAATCGTGTCACAGGTTACCAGAGTTACGTGGGCCAAGCTTTGGCAAACTCTATTGTTTATCACCCCTCTTCTTGTAAGGGAGGAGAAAGAGGTCAGGGGGAGGGGTGGTTGGTCAAGCAAGCCCAAGAACTGGCTAGCAAACAGGGCCAAGGGAGGTAAAGGGGTCAAAATCACGGTATGCTGGAAGCTCTTGGTACTGTTCTTCCCAGAACCAGGCATGACCATTCCCTCCAGTGAATTTTGCTGTGAGAATTTAGCTGGGTGGACATAAGGCCTGATGAAGAACTTGGTCTCAGGATGGGATGTCCCCACTGAGGGCTGCAGCCTGTGCAGAGCCCCAGGGTCCGAGCATCCTCTGTGCCTTTACCCAGGACCCTCTGAGGCTCTGGTTCACTTCTGCCCTCTTCCACTGGGCTCCCACAGGGCTGGTGTTGGTCAGTAGGGGCTAGATGCTTAATCCCCTCTCCAGTTAGATATGGAAGCACAGAGCGTGCCTCCAAGCCCCGCTGCCTGATCTCTTGCTCCTTGGCTCCTGTGGGTTCTTGGGCGGGCCCTAGCACTCTCTGGGCCGGGGTTTCCCCGTGTATGTCCTGAGGGGTAGATCCTGGTAATCCCGGAGGCCCTGCCGTGCAGCTCTGGGGTTCCACTGAACTTCTCCATCCCCTCCAGCTCTGCCCACAGGTTAGAGACCCCCGGCCGCCCCCCTCCACCC